>JAANYP010000100.1:25000-400915 GCA_020465985.1 Centrapalus pauciflorus | reverse complement strand
ACCGAATCAGATGAAGTTCATGAGGTGGTAACTACCGAAACTGGAAGTCGTTTTGAGACTTATGGTTCTAGATTGATTGTCAATCAAGGTGGTTCGAGGAGGAGAGAGACCAGGGAATTGGAGGAGTCCGATTATGAAGAAGAAGAGATTGCTACGTTAGTGATGAGGCCACGCGCAAAACGTCATAGATTTATGCAAGGGTCGTCTTCAACCTCGGAAGCACAACCAGAAACCTCTCAAGCCCAAACCCAAGCACCAACCACAGATTCACCATCACCGCCACCTCAGCAACACGAACCCTACATTCCGCCACCATTCAATCCTTCTCCCCTTCAGTCCATCCCATCTATGCCAGAAGCATACAATGAAAATCAAAGATTTCTGCAGCTGAAGAGTCGAGTTGATTTTCAGCACGTTCAAATTATGACTCTCACTAAAGCAGTTGGTGAACTCCAAGAACATAACGCTAATCTGGATAAGGAGAATGCTGAGTTGAGAATGATTATTGAAGGTGTAAGAGATGAAAACACTGAGCTTAAATCTTTTGTCACTGATCAGTCATCCGAGATCCGAGCAATGAGGTCCCTCATTGAGCAGTTAATGAAAAACCTTCAGTCTCAGGGGGAGACGTCGTGTCGTGATCAAGTAGTACAGAGGCAGAGGGACGATGATGAAGATGATAATCAAGGCAATGATCCCAGCTCTCAAAGACAGGATGAGCCAGTAGATTTTTCTACTGCTCAGGCTGCTCAATCTCAGGGGGAGCCAAGTCAAGCAGAAGGTGAAAGAGGAGAGGCTAGTTCTTCAAGGAATTTAGACAGCGACATGATCGATGCGCTGAAAGATATTGAAGAAGAGCTGATGGAGTTTGATTTTGAAGATGAAATGGAAGAGCTGGAGGAAGGGGAATTTATTCCAGATGATGTTGTTGACTGGAAATCTGACGACGAAGTGATAGAGGATGAAGACGATCAAGTCAATGAAGTTATTGTCAATTCACAACCAGTAACGGAGCTATATGAAGGACAAAATCATAATGTGATTGACATTGACTATATCAAAGTAGCCTCAGTCGAGGATAATGAACTTGAAGAGGCCGAGATGGAGCCATCTAGGACTGACTTGATCAATCTTTGGTTCAAGAAAGAGGAAAAGAAAGAGAGTTTGAAGATGAAGAAGAAGATGAGAGTTCCAGGTGCTGGGAACTTCTCAGGAGGCATTATCAGCTGGTTCTTTGACAGAGAACTGCAGCTGTTCATTTTGAAAAGAAGAGATGGACTTCAATACTTGAGGCGGACACTGAAAGCTTTTAATTCTTTGCCCAAGATTGAAGTTAAAGAGTTAGCCTGGAAGGAGCTTATTAATATTGGAGATGATCCTTACGCAAACGTTATTGAAAGAATTATCAGGAAAGAAGGGCGATCAGGCAGATTTGAGAGGCTTAAGCCGAGATCAGGCAAGAGGGTCGAGGATGGATCAAGAATAGATCCTCATACTGGAAGACCTTGGGCTAGAATGATCTACAAGCCAGCCAAATGCTTGAAAAGAGTGCCAATAAAGCCAATGCCACAAAATGTTTTGAGCAACATGAAGTGGTGGTACCTGGAAATTGATACTGCTGAAGCTATAATGGAGGATCAAGACGAGCAGGTAATTTTGAAGGTATACGACCCACTACATTTGATAAACCTATCTAAGGACGACCTGAAGAAGCTTCACGATCAGCCTATATTCTTCACTGAAACATGGAGATCTGAAGCCAGGAAGTTCCAAAAGGTAGTTAAAGTTTGTATAGATGCAGGGTTATATGCAGGTAGTAGCGTCTATAGCTCTAGTACTTAAATTTGATATAATGTAAATAATTAGAAGCTATCGTCAAGGGGGAGTCTGTTGGTACACCCTGTGTGACGATAGCAGTCTAAACGATCTGCGTTATGATTTAAGTAATATTCTGAATATTAACAAGTGTTATTGATATATATGTTTAATATGTGTTTGTCGGTTATTGATTGTGTGTTTGAACTTGATGTACATATTACAAGAAGTTCAAACATAAAAGTCAAAGAGCATGTCAAGCATAAGTTAAAACATAAGTTTCATCACGTAAGTGTTTAAGTGTATAGGTTAGATTCGAATTGCATAAAAGGATACATTCGAATCTGTGATAGATTCGAATGAGTCCTTAGATTCGAATAGGCTAGATTCGAATCTGTCAGATGGACAGATTCGAATGGGCCTTAGGCCAGATTCGAGGTTGGCCCACAACAGACTCGAATCAGGGCCTATAATTAGGGATAGACTCGAATCATTAGCAGACCTTTGGCAGAATTCGTGAGGAATTAAGCAATAGGCGATCTCGAGTTTATCAGCTAGGTGAGTCCCGTTTCGGAGAGAATTAGTACGTAGGATCGTTCGTGTGTCGTTCGTTCAGCGTCTAATAGTCTCCGTGTTTCCGTTAGTTGAGAGTTGTCCGTTTGACCGTCAACGAGGATTCCGCACTCGTTAACGGATCCGCGTCTAGATAGATCTGTCAGCGATAGGACCTTACAGATAGATCACCCAGCGTTATACACTAAGCCAAGTTAGTTAATTCCACCAAAATTAATCGCAATGGATCCCCCATGGATCGAAACAAGGTTTAAGTTAAGCATCCACTACTGATACTCAGACTTCAAACCACAAGCTCTGATACCATGCTGTAACACCCTCCCTGATCCCGGAAATGCCACGTTAATACAATACACAGGTGGCACATCTCAATAGCTCAATTACACATATGTCATAGGATAACTTGGAATCACCATTAATTAAAAACTTTCACATAATATTGTTTACACATCATTCACTGATTAACAATATCCCATAAAACACAAACACTAACATAATTGATGACAAAGGCAGCTGCAATAGTCTTCATATAACGGCTAGTCGCTGATCAACAAACCCAGCTACTGAACTCTTCACTGAAACCCTGAACATGGAAGACTCGAATACGTAAGCTCGAAAGCTCGTGAGTACTCGAGGGTTAGACTCTGCACAGAAAACACATAGCATGCGTACACATAGCACATACACATAGCACAACTCTATCTCTGTCCCTGGCAATCAACATCACTATACAGATATGAACACACGGCATGAGATCCACGGTCCTGCACACAGAATCACTGAAGGGGGACCCTTCCCCAGCTAACGACCGTGCGCACCGGTGGTTAGCCACAACCCTGTAGCACGGGCGCGAACCGGCTACAGGCCCTGCCGTGTATACACGCTCCAAGGACTGTTAGGGACTGTCAACCCGCGCGATCACACATCGCGAATCACCGTCCGTATGGAACTCATCACGGACCCCCGGACTGGATCTCATCTCATGCACACATATATCACATATGTGGGAAATAGAACCATACCTGGCGCCCACGTCCCTGTCTCATTCAGAATACACAATATACACATACACGAAGCTAGCTACACAGTTATGACTCGTAAAACGGTCCCGCGGTTTAGAAAAGAACTCGGGTACTCACCTGGTCGATCCACTAATCCCGAAATCTCTGACTCGGCTCGATTCGCTGGCTCGTCCCTGAAATCACACAAATCCCATCCGTTAACAAGATTTTCAATATAACCGGAAAGCAGATCCGGACACGACACTTTAACATAACCGGACCCAATACTAATTACAACCGAAATCTCTAAGCTTAGACAAAACCCAACCCGAAAACAACTTCGACAACATCCCGAAAACCAACACAATATAACCCAACATCTCAAGCGGATCCCAACCTTAATCTCAAACGAAACCCGAAGCCCCGACAAAAACCCGACTCACAATATACATCCGACCCAAAACAAACCCAACGGAACCCCGGAAGCTTAATTCAAACCCAACTCAACAATCTCAAATAAAATCCAACCCCAAAAACTCCCAAACCCGACCCCTAACAGCATCTGCCCAAGCCTGGCCCCTGGCCCCTCGAACGCGCCGCGGCTTCCTCCGAGCGCGCCGCGCTTTCTGCGCTGGCCATCGTCCCTGTTCGCGTTTCAGCTTCTGTCCAGGAGTGCAAAACTCCATTTTTACCCGATTTTTAGCCACAATACCACACCAAATTGATATATAACTTCACTACTCTATTTACACAACCAAATCCACAAACCCCTAACATTTATCATGAATTAACCCATGAAATTTCAAACTTTCTTACCTCAAAACTCAAGAACTCAAGGATGGAGAAGAAGACCAAGATGCAGCAACTAATTTCTTTGAATTGCAATGGCTTCCTGCTGGAATCTTGCTGCTACTGCTCTCGCCAAACACACACACACCTTACACACACACCCTCACTTTTGTTATTATCCAAAAGGAGAGAAAGGGAAAAGAGGCGTACATATATATATTAATTCCACTTTTAGCGGGTTCCGACCCCATAACCCGAACCCGATACTCCATTTTCACAATAAAAATCCACTTAACCCATTTAACTCCACGAACTCAATTATATAATTAATCCACTAATATTATAACTCGGAGACACGTAACCCATAAACCCGACACGTATAATCCACTACTCGGGATCTCATTGGCTCAACATGATAATAATATATTAAGTATCCACTAAAATAATTCCACGCAATTGTCTTGAAATTGGGATGTTACACACATTATTTTTTTTTTATTTTTTTTTTTTGTATATATAGCAGAAGTTATTGTGTTTTTACAATATTTATGTCAGTTTTTTGGTCAAATTTAAATAAATGAAACTAATATATTGAATTTTCAACTATTTGATTGGACAAACATTTCAAGTATAGTCCTTAATTTGCAACGTTAGTTTGTATTAGTAAAAGTGGAAGTGAATTAATTAGTTTTTTTCCACATGTTTAATTATAAATGAAAATTTAAATATAATTAATAAAGAAATATAATTAAACCTGTGGCATTTAATTAATATTGGAGAGATAACATTGATGGTGATCTTAATGATTAGTTACCCTCCTAAACTTTATTAGTTCTTATTTCTTAATCATATTATTATGTGATATATAATATAATATTAGGGGGCCTGGGGACATATAAGCCAAAACACAATCATATTCATTTCATGCCACACATATATCAAATTAATATTTCCCAACATGCATATGCATGCTTCTCAATTGTCATTCCAACATGGGTCTGTGGTCAGTCACGGTACATAACGGTCCACCCCTCTCTCTCTCTCTCTCTCTCTCTCTCTCTCTCTCTCTCTCTCTCTCTATATATATATATATATATATATATATATATATATATATATATATATATATATATATATATATATATATATATATATATATATGTTCAAGTAAGTACCACCCATTATGCAGCGCACCAGAAGGTACCACTCTTAAAAGTAATTTTTTTGAAATTTTTTTTCATGAACATGTTTTAATTAACATTTCATAGATCATATTTGAATTTCACGCAAATCCGAACACTCTAAATGCATGAAAACGCGTATCACATAAATGCGTGTTCACATATATTCAAAGTTATATAAGTGTGTGTTCAAACCATTTTTTAGGAGCTAGGAGATATGAATGAATGTGAAATTTATATATGATCTTTATAATGTTAATTAAAACATGTTTATGAAAAAAAAAAATTTAAAGGTGGTACCTTCTGGTGCGCTGCATAATGGTTGATACTCTCTCGAACCATACTCTCTCTCTCTCTCTCTCTCTCTCTCTCTATATATATATATATATATATATATATGTGTGTGTGTGTGTGTGTGTGTGTGTGTGTGTGTGTTTAATTAAGTGAGTACCACTCATTATGCAGCGCACCAAAAGTTCCACTCTTAAAAGTAGTTTTTTGAAATTTTTTTCATGAACATGTTTTAATTAACACTACACAGATGATATACAAATTTCACGCAAATTCGAATACTCTAAGTGCATGAAATCACGCATCACATAAATGCATGTTAACATATGTTCAAAATTATGTAAGTGTTCGTTCACATTACTTTTTAGGAGCTAAGATATCTGAATGTATGTGAATTTTACATATGATCTTCGTAATGTTAATTAAAACATGTGCATGAAAAAAAATTTTAAATTTTTTTTAAAGTGATAACTTCTGGTGCGCTGCATAAGGGGTGATACTCTCTCGAACTATATATATATATATATATATATATATATATATATATATATATATATATATATATATATATATATATATATATATATATATATATATATATATATAACTTTTATGTATCAAGGTACCTAAGAAACAATCTTACAGCCATTGGATCAAGTCGATCTCGTGATGCATCACACTTAATGCATCTCGTGATGCAACAATATCATATGCATCTAGCAAAGGGTAGTTTTGCACAAAAAAATACCTAGTTTAATAAAATTAAATTTTATATTATTAAATATTGCAACAATTATTTAAATAATCAATGCTAAATAAATTTAATTAATACACTTCCAAAATTAACAAAAATAATACAAATTCAAATAAAATGATGAAGATTTTGATACATCGTTGTTGTTCATTCTTTGTGTTCTTCATTTATTTCCATTATCTTCGTGTTCATCATCTTCGTGTTCAATCTTCGTGATGCATCAACGTGTTCATCCAAAAACCTTAATTTAATGTGATGCAACAACATGATGCATCAACATGTTCATCCAAAAACCTTAATTTAATGTGATGCATCGTTGATTCAAACATGAATCGTTCATCGTTCCAACAAACATTCGTACCTTCCAAAATGCATCTCTTCATCAAAAATCCAAAATGCACCTTAATTTAATGTGATGCATCGTTCATTCAAACATTAATCGTTCATCGTTCCAACAAACATTCATACCTTCCAAAATGCATCTCTTCATCATAAATCCAAAATGCATCTCTTCATCATAAAAAATCCAAAAAATCATTATCGATGCATACACCCTTAATACATCACACCATTCTTTAGATCATATTGATCGTTCCAGCAACGGCGGCGAGCGAGGTGTAGCGACGGCAATGGTGGTGCAGCGGCCGACAGAAGGAGATGACGGTGTTGGGATGGTGGTGCAGCGGCCGAGAGAGATATGATGATGGTCGGATGTTGAGAGAGAGACAAAGGTGGTGGTTGTTCGGTGGCCGGTTGTGGTGATCGACCAAGAGAGAGGGAGAGTGAGAGAGAAGGTGGTGGTGGTTTGGTGGCCAGTTGTCGGTGCAGCGGCCGATAGAGTGATGATGACGGTCCGATGTTAGGAGAGAGACAGAGATGGTGGTTGTTCGATGGCCGGTTGTGGTGATCGACCAAGATAGAGGGAGAGTGGGAGAGAAAGGTGGTGGTGGTTCGGTGGCCAATTGTCGGTGGTCCTAGGAGGCCGAGAAAGAAAGATAGAGAGAGAGAGAGAGAGAGAGAGAGAGTGTGTGTGTGTGTGTGTGTGTGTGTGTGTGTGTGTGTGTGTGTGAAATAGGAAGAAGAATGGGGAAGGTTGTTAATGTGGGATTTTAATTCCTAAATTAACTCCTAATTATCTTTTAATGATTTTTAAAAATGAATTAATTTTCATATATTTAATTTTCCCAAAATGTCATGTGTGCACCTTTGGTAGATTATTCAATGCACAAAAGTTTCTCGAGGTGCCCCGATGCATAAAAGTTCTCAATTGGACCTATATATATATATATATATATATATATATATATATATATATATATATATATATATATATATGTGTGTGTGTGTGTGTGTGTGTGTGTGTGTGTGTGTGTGTGTGTGTGTGTGTGTGTGTGTGTGTGTGGTCGAGATCAATAGGGTACCATGTTAGATTCGGGAACTGGAGTCCACCCATGTTTGGTTATAAGTAAAAGGGCTAAAGCCGTACAATAGCAGTACATTTTTTAAGATGTATCGATATAGTACATGTACTTTTTATATTATTAATATAATACCTTTACTTTTTTATGACTGGTTATTTCGTCTAGCTTTGTGCAGTTGTGGGAGAATTGTCGGTACGAACTTGTTCATCGTTGGATCTACGTGAAAATCGAGGAGAAGCTTTGCAACACATAGTTCTTCGATCTGGACGGTGGAGATCCTCATTGGAGAATTCTACAGAGGTCTGTAGGTGTTTGAAGTTGACCGTGATGTGTGGTTTCTCCTACCAGGTTATTACAAGGACGAGAGAGTGTATTTGATGCTTCAATTATGAAAATTTGAACATTAATAAAAAGAGAAATTCCACTTTTAACAGGTATAGCCAGTAACCGGTTACCAAAGGTATCATATTGATATGAAAAAATGTAGTATACGTATCAAATTTGAACGATTCAGAATGTACACGAGTAATACGAATAATTAAAATAGTACACGGATCATATCGATACATTTTAAAAAGTACACAACTATTCTACGGCTTTAACCCTAAGTAAAAAATGGTAATATAATTAATTAGGTTTATCTTAATTAATAGATGACAACTAATGAATTAATAAGTCCATTAATTATAGAGATTTACTTCGATAATAATATCTTTAGTAAATTTCAAGAGGGCAAATGACCAAAAATAGTAACAAGTTTTAACATTTTTATCATTAGTAGTAACATTATTTATTTTTTATCATATATAGTAGTAACTTTTATTTTTACAGTTATAGAAAATAGTAATATTTTTTCAGATTTTTATCAATAATAGTAACATATCAAATTAAAAACATAAATTTTTTTTATTTTATTAGGTATTCTACTATTTCATAAACACCAAAATAAAGCAAATTTATATTCCGGATATTTACGGATAGATAATATTCGATTATTCACAATTATATATAATAAGAATGAAAAAAATACAATGAATAATTTCAATTTTCACGTTTTCCAACAAAAAAAACTACGAACCATCCTTTTCTTAGTTTTTTCGAACAAAATAATACGATCGTTCCATTTTTTAGTTTTTCCCAATTTAAATGGGTCATAGTTTTTTATTTAAAAAACAAAAAACAAAATGAGTCTCAATATTTTTCATTCATAAAACTATAAACCACAATAAGTCATGATTTTTTAATTCATAGAAAAAACTAAAAATGAATGGGTGGCAATACATTTTCATTCGTAGTAATTTTCATTTGTAATAAAAAAAGTACAAATTGTTTGATTTTTTAATAAATTCCAAACTAAATTGATTACGAACCATTCAAATTTTAGCTTTCCCAAATGAAAAACAACGACCCAATCATGTTTTAGATTTTTTTTCAAAAAACTATAAATCATTCTGATTTTTTATACAAAATAATTGCAACTCATTTATTTTTGTGTTTTTAACGACGAAAAAAACTATTATTTATACCAGTTTATAGTTTTGCCGAATGAAAAATATTACAACCCATAAAAACGATATTTAACCACTTGCAAACACTTGCTAAACCAATTTCCATAATTTAGCAGCTTATAACACAATCAACTCATTTAAATTAGAGGTTTCTTACCTTCCCAAGTTAAAAACACCCCAAGCCAATATGAAGATGAATTCCACAGCTCAATTCGATCTGTTACGGTTTTTTTTCCCTTCTATTTGCTCTTACAAACACGCACAACACTTCTCAATTGTTTTTGGAATGAATGAAAAGGAAGCACAGAGTTAAACGTGTTATACATATAAACATATCGTTTATAACGCGGGTTCGACACCGATACCCGACCCCCTTATCAATATTTCATAATTAATAGCAATAGTCCCATCTAATTCTATGGTCTCATAATTATTAATAATCGCTAGAATTATAACCCGGTGACATGTATACTCGACACCGACATATGTTCATTCCACTAATCGTCAACGCAATATCAATAATTTAATCCACCAATAAATTAAATCCACGTAATATTTCTTAATGACGGGGTGTTATAGTTTTTAACAACACAAAAAGTTATGAATAATTATGGTTTATAGTTTTTCTAGCTTGAAAAATATTGCAACCAATTTTTATTTTTAGTTTTTATATAAAAAAATTACAACTCATTTAGATCGAAAAAACTAAAAAACCAAAATAGTTCATATTATTTTGTTGGGAAAAACTAAAAAGAGAATAATTGATAGTTTTTTCGTTTGGAAAAAGTGACATTGAAATGATTCGTAGTTATTTATTTCGTTCATATTATATATAATTGTGAATAAATAATCAAATATTATCTAATCGTAAATAAATATTCAGAATATATATTAAAATTTTATAAGGTTATGAAAAAATAAAAATTGTAAATAAATAAATTTAATGAAATTGAAAAAAATTGTCACTAAAGATAGTAGTAATGTAATGAAATAAATTGAAACATAAATTTAGTTTATTTTGGTGTTTTGAAATCCCAGAAAAACTTAAAAAATTAAAAAAGTTTGGCTTAATTTGATATGTTACTATTAATCTGTTATTGATAAAAATATGAAAAGTTGTTACTATTTTTGATAACTGAAAAGTTGTTGGTGACCTGCTAAACAAGTTTGCAGGTCACCAATTACTATTATTGGAAGAAAAATAAAAAGTTGTTACTATAAATGATAAAAAAATAAATAATGTTATTGTTAATGATAAAAATGTCAAAATTTGTTACTATTTTTTGTCATTTGCCCATTACAAAATGGGTTTTAGTGAACATATTCAATCGGATTCAACAATGAGTATTATTGAACATGGTCAATCGGATTTGACAATGAGTTTTTGATATGTTCATATTTATACATATTTTTGGCATCATTTACCTTGCATTTTGGTCGGTTTTTCTCCCGAAATACGTGAAAAAGATATCTAATTCATTCATTTTTTTATTCATAGGACAAAAGAGGTTTTATCGACGAAGGAACGAACATCGAGGAAAATCCAACCGAGTTTGAAGCCACAGCGAGTTCTCAATAATTTTCCAAGAAGAAAAGATGTTGAAATAGTGATTTTTGGAGCCTACGACCGTAGGAGGATAAGCCTACGACCGTAGGGGGCTAGGGCACGGGTTTGACCAAGTCAAAGAGGCCTACGACCGTAGGACTTAAGATATACGGTCGTAGGCGGCGCAAAACCTCTATAAACAGACAGATACGACCAGCAGCGAAAAGGGAGAGCTTAGCAGTGACTTACAGGCGATTTCCAGAGCCATTTACTGCGTTTTTCTTAGCTTTTCACATAATTTTAATCATAGATTGGTTTAGGGTTTTATTATTCTTCAAGTTTACAAGCATTCGGTTCAAGTTTGGAGTTAAATTTCGCACGAGTAGCTACAGATTTGGCACACTCGTTCTTAAACTCTCTGATTTCATAATGGTTTTTATTTATTTGAATTTAATTTCGGGTTCTAGCATGATTAGTGAGTAGTTTAATTGTTCACCCGCTTGGGATAACGAATTCTATGTATTAATTGGTAAATTGTTGGATTGATTGATGGATTTTGGTTTATATTTGTTGGATTCTTGATTATTTCATATTTTTTTGTTAAAAATCAGATTTTTATTAATCTTATAGCATTGTTTTGCGATAATAAAGTGTTAATTAAATCTGCGTTTTAAAAAGAAAGAGGCTTTAAATGAAAAATTAATAGTTAATTATCTCTTCTAGGCATTGTGTTGCGATAATGATTTGATAGTTGATTGTTAATCTAGAAGTTTATGTGTTTGTTGGTTCTTATGCATTGTGTTGCGATAATAGGGTTGACAAATCACAAAGTTTGATTTTTAAAGTGACAAAGTCAATTTGTTGGATTTCGGTGTTAATCGATTATCTTTATGCATTGTGTTGCGATTATAAGATTAATTGGTTAATATTGGAGTTTTGACGAGTTGCTTTGTTTCCATCACGTGGTTATCAAGATTTAATATTTTAACTTGAAGTAATTAAATTATCGGTAAATTATATCAAAATTCGCGCTTAATTGAATTTATAATTGGTTATTAACCAATTTGTCTTTAATCAATCAATTCAATCCATCGCCAATTAATTATAGTTTTCTAATTCCAAATGGGTGACGCTTTCGTAATATAAGAGTTTCGTAAAATTTATCATCGTTCTTTACTTGCTTAAGTTAGTTTGATTTGATTTTGCTTTAGTTAGTTTGGTTCGTATAATTTAGTTGCCGTTACTTGCTTGCTTTAGTTGTTTAGTTAAATTCGTGTTTGCTAAAATTGGTTTTTATTTAATTTGAAAAATCCAAAAATATTAGTTTAACTTTTTATTCAGGTGTTACTTAGTTCGCTTCAGTTATTCGGATAATTGATTTTAATTAGTGTCTCTAGTTGATAATTTCCTCAAAAAGTCTGAAATAGCTAAATATTGGTTTAGGTTATAGTATTGGAGTCTTCTTTCTTTATTCCGTTCCCTGAGTTCGATAAATCCTGGGTGATTCTTAAAGCTATATTGCACACGATTGGTACACTGCCAGTTGTGTAATTTATACTTTGGGTTCATTTAGACATTAAAAACTTGAGGTGTGTTTTGCACGCGTCAGTTTTATTGAACATGTTCAATTGGATTCGACAATGGTTTTTAGAGAACATGTTCAACCAAATGTGTCAAATAAATTAGTATTTTCATCAAACCGTTCGTGAAGGTTCAATTTCATATACATGTCACTGAACATGTGTAATCGGGGTTTATTGTATTTTTAGCAGCCGTTAACCGTTTTGCTGATAAACCAATATTGACAGTATTAAACATGTTCAATCGTGGTTTATGGTGTGGTATCATTGCACATGTTCAGTATGGGTGTAAGGAATGATATTAACTAAAATGGAGATTTTCATGGGATACACAGAATCTTGGCAACTAATTTAAAAATCTCAATTACCATTTTTACCTCCAACATTAATAAATGCACAACTCAAAACTGATGACCACAAATAAATGCATGCTGTTTCAATCTGAATGCAAGCTGTTTTACATGTTATACAAAATTGTAATGCGCTAAACATTGCCACAAAATCCATAAATAAGAACATGTTATGCGCATCATGCATACAAAACTATGTATCAGCAGAAGGATTTCACCTATTCATACGAAACATCAATACATCTGAATGATAATAATCCCATTGTCGTGCATATTATGTATAATATGTAAATCATGGTTATAATAACCAAATGCATACATGATAATATAACGCTGTTCACTCAATACTGTTTTTGGAAAATAAAACTAACAGGCTTGCGAGATGGTACATCAACGTCGTGCATACAAAAAATTAATTTGCACAGAGTGGGTTGTCAACATCAATATTATGAACAAACAGAATCTTTATAAGCTAAATCTGAAAACTAATCTTTTCATCGTTCGCACTTACTCTCCTTAGGATCGACAGTATGTTTTTCGTTTATGGGCTTTGCAACTATCGTTTCTTCGGACCTCCGTGAAGCTCGATTGATTGCTCGTCATTGATGGTTGATTGATGATGGAAATGCGGGATCGATTTTGAACTTCTGCTGGACGATGAAGGTAGCTTCGCTGGTAGCTGCTGGATTGATGATAATCAATAGAATGAAAATGATATGTCAAGTCAACTTGATAACAAAGTCCCATAATTGTAGCACAATATCCATAATTAGGTTGTTTTATTTCTGGGAATAATTAAAAAAATAAATAATTCTGGAATAAATAAATGTATAATTTATAATTATTAATATGCCCTCAATGCACCCCTCTTGAGATTTATGGTGCACAAAATTTCTCAATGGTACCTCTATACAAAAAAGTAACCAATCGAACCCCAACATATATATATACACTAGTTTATTACCCACGTATTACGTGGATATTTTTAATATATATAAAATAT
The DNA here is from genome assembly GCA_020465985.1 of Centrapalus pauciflorus. Taxonomy (NCBI): domain Eukaryota; kingdom Viridiplantae; phylum Streptophyta; class Magnoliopsida; order Asterales; family Asteraceae; genus Centrapalus; species Centrapalus pauciflorus. The sequence goes on along the minus strand of JAANYP010000100.1, from coordinate 387,103 downwards.
AATAAATAAAAAGATAAAGATATGAATATTATTTTTTAAACAAAAGTATATAAGATGACATTATTATTTATTATAACCTATTGATTAATTTTGTATATTTCTAAATATATATGAAGGGTAATTATTTTCTTATATATGTTTTTTAAAATTTTATTATATTATCTTATAATTAATAAGTTAGTAGATTATTAGATTTTGTTTGATTTGATTTAAAAGTGGATTATATTAGATTTGGATAGATTTAATTAATAAGTTAGTAAAGTATTGGATTTTGTTTGATTTGTTTTGTTTTGAATTTAAAAATTGATTATATTAGATTTGATTTAAATTTTTTTATTATTTTTAAAATCTATAAATGCCACGTGTCGATTCATGGTGACGACACGTGTCTTCACCAGAAATGAGTATAGTTACTCTTTTAATAGTATAATATATATATATATATATATATATATATATATATATATATATATATATATATATATCTCAAAAAGTAGTTAAATATAGGAATTGTTAAATGTAACCACCTTCCGCGTGGAGATGGAATTATAATATATTGCTTGATTAGTCTTAAAAATGAATGATTTAAAGTAAATTGTAATAGAAAGTCTTGCTCTATGTGTACATATATTATTCGATCTCACCATACAAAGATGGTCCCAATAACTATTTATAATACATGATTTGTAGTGGAATTTTTTATAAAAACATGGCTCTAAGTTAATGATACATGTTCAATTAAGAAATTTAATTTGTGCATTGAAGAATCACACAAAAGTTTTGTAGGCGGATCGATAATTTATCAAGAGAGTATTAAGGACATTTAAGTATTACTAAATATATGAAAATGAAATATACATGAACGTTAAATATCTTCCATATATATATATATATATATATATATATATATATATATATATATATATATATATATATATATATATATATATATATATATATATATATGTGCGTGTGTGTGTGTGTGTGAGTGTGTGTCTATATGTATATATGTGTGTGTATAAATTAAAATAGATGACATGTTAGATTATTATTGGTTCTTACAATCTTCATTAGAAGAAAGGTACTCATTTGATCAACTCCTACATACATACATACATACATACATATATATAGGGGTGGGTTCAACGGAATACCACTATGCACCTGAAAACTATGGAAACCTACGCATACCGTCTGATTTGGTGCATTTCATGAAAAACGTGGTGGCATGATCATAAATAAAGTGATGCATCATGCGAAATTTTGATGCATCACGCAGGGAATTTGATGCATTTGTGGTGACGCAGTGTGGTTTTCATAAGTTTTTAGGTGCATTGTGGTTTTCCATTGAATCTCCCTCCACACACACACATATATATATATATATATATATATATATATATATATATATATACATATATATATATATATATATGTATACATATACATATATATATATATATATATATATATATATATATATATATATATATATATAGAGGGAGGTTCCATTGAGAACTTTTGTGCATAGAGTCACAAAAGAACCTCCACTGGCCCTTGGATGAAAATAATGTGTGGGTTAGATCAAATGGCAAAAGGGTAATTAGATAGAAAGTTTTATGCATCAAGTGCACATAATGAAATTCGCGGAGGGGTAAAACAGGAATTATGCAATCCTTATTTAATTATTATACTTCCAAAATTAACAAAAGTAAAACAAATTCAAAATACATCAAAATACATGCATATCGTTCTTTTTTTCATGCATATCGTTCATCTCTTCCAAAAATAAATCATGCATATCGTTCATCTCTTCTAAAATCAAAATACATTAAAATACAAACATGAATTGTTCATACAAACATAAATCATGCATATCGTTCATCTCTTCAAAAATCAAGAGGGGGCTAAGAGAGAGAGAGAGAGAGAGTGAGTGAGAGAGAGTGTGTGTGTGAGTGGTTTTAGGAAAGAAGTTAATGATGATTTTCATACCAAATTTAGCTATAAATAATCTTAAAAACATTTAAATTCAAAAATAATTTTCATACATTTAATATCCCCTAAATGCCCTTTGTGCATCCTTGGTAAATAGTCTGATGCATAAAAGTTCTCAATGGTGCCTCGATGCACAAAAGTTCTCAATCGAACCCCAATCTATATATATATATATATATATATATATATATATATATATATATATATATATATATATATATATATATATATATATATATATATATAGACTAAATATTTTTTGTGAACACTTTAATTTATTTATTGTGAACATTGTGAACAACCATAAAATAGCTTTGAATCTTGTGAATTTTGTTGAAAATACTACCGAACCCTTATATTAACCTATTAATCTTATTGTATCCTATAGATTTTTTTTTTGAATCCTATGAATTTATCCAATCTTATGAATCTTGTTGAATCCTATTCACCTTGTTATAAAAACTACTATGAATCTTTTAAATATTCTGAATCTTATTGTAAACATCTCTATGAACCTTTTGAATCATATGAATCATGTTACAAACACTTGTTGATATAGATATGAATGATTATATGTATTTTTTTTATTCGTTCACAACGATTAACTGGTTCATGTTAATGGATCTCATCCTTATATATCTACACACACACACACACACACACATATATATATATATATATATATATATGTGTGTGTGTGTGTGTGTGTGTGTATAAAGAGGTTCATTGAAGAACCAATGTACATCAGATGTCGATAACGATAATGCATCATAAGAAAAAGATAGTGTATCACGTGGAATGACTATGCACCAAAAGAAAGGAAATGTGCATCCTGCGGGGGGTCGTGATGCACAATCATTCACGTGCAATGTACAATCCATTTCGTGTGATGCAACGTATTGTGGTTCTCTAAGGTTATTTGTTGCGCACTTGTTTGCATTGTATGTGTGTGTGATCAAATGAATCTATTAAAAGGAGAGACACTGATGTTTATGATAGGTTCCAAGGTGATTGTGTGGATCGTGCAAGCATTTATCGTTAAGATACCTCTAGATTAACCGAAACCCTATAAAGATCACTGCCTCTAACATAAGCTTTGAGATTCATTTGTCTATGTCAAATCAACAAAGAAATCAAATGATGCATTATAAATATTTTCAGGTAGCTAGGGACAATATCCACAACAAAGAAGACTTTCTCCCATGGTAAAACTAGCAGCTGCTTATATATATAATTGTATGCAAGTGTATATGCCTTCGTCTGATTGATGAACACGATTAGACAATATATTGAGTTTTATCGTCCACATGCAAGTCATTCTAAATTTAGTAAAAAAAAAAAAAAACTTGTGTATGGTAGTGAATTTTAATTGTTTTGAAAGACAAAGATAATATTACAAACACGATCAAGTAGTTAGTGAAAATGAAATAGTGTTTTTTCCTTGGAGGTAGAGAATCTAAATATACATTTATTTCAACTATACTCTCCTTGTTGGGATTATTCGAGCAAAATAATTTGAAATTGTTAAATAATGTATAGTGTAGGGGTCTCCATTGTAATTATGTAATCTATTTATATGAGATGAATACAACACACCCATTCATGGGTTTCCACACATTATAGCATGGTATCAAGCCTAACCCTAATTCTAAAAAAATTAGGTTATTTTTTTCTTTTCTTTCCTTGGCCTGAGAAAACCCTAGCCGCCGGTATACCTTCTCCGGCCGCCGCCCTCAGCTGCCCATAGCCGCCGTCGCCGGAAAATCGCAGCCACCTGCTGCTCCGCCTCAGCTGTTGCCTTCTCTCCCTCGAAACCCTAGCCGCCGCTGCATCTTGGCGCAGAAACCCTAGCCGCCGCCACTAGGCTGCTGTTGCTGCTGCCCGTGTTCGCCGGAACCCTAGGCGGCCGCTGCTGCTTCTCCGCCGCTGCTGCCGCTGCTGCTCCGCCTGGCGCCGTATCGCTTCCATCTCCACCGCTGCCACTGCCGTGCTTCTCCTGCGCCGCCTACCAGCTCCCCCACCACCACTCTGCCGCCGCCCTGCTGTTGCTCTACCACCACCCTGCTGCTCCCGGTTGCTAGTTCCTCCGACCAGCAGCCCTTGCTGCCGTCACCACCGCTGCCACCATCCACTTCTTCACTGCTGCCGCCAAAAGCCTCCTCTTCTCGGCCTACTTTTTGGTGAGCACGTTCCGTTTATTTGTTTCTTTATTATTATATTTATTTTTCGTGAATACTATTATTATTAGACATGACGGGTAATAATCCATCACCAAACAACCCAACCGCTTCCCAACTTGTTTTTGCTATCGGTAATGTCTACCCTCAGTTCAGTTTCAAATTAACAACTGATGGGTCTCGCTATAAACTATGGCGACGTATTTTTACTGATGTATGTAAAGGGGCAAAAGTCATGGGTCATATTACTGGGAAGTCCCAACCAACAAGTGTTGATGATGAGGATTGAGAAGCCATTGATTCTCGCATTAAATCATGGTTCTACTCTACATGTGAACCAAATTTACTTAATCTCATCACAAAAGATAACTGCACTGCACACGACCTTTGGGAAGCCTTGGATGCTCATTTCTTGAACAATAAATTATCCCGTAGCCTACAACTTCAAACCCTCTTTCGAAACACCAAAAAGGGAGCTCTTTCTATTACTGATTACTGTCACACTTTAAAAGACATTGCTGACTCCCTTGCTGATGTTGACACTAAAATCACTGATCAGGATCTTGTCTTGCAAATTCTACAGAATTTACCATCATCCTATCAAAGCTTAATTGATGTCATCATACACACCAAACCCTTTCCCTCTTTTCTTGAAGCCAAAAACATGTTACTCTTGCATGAGTCTCGTGAAGACCAACCCGAATCTACCCTTGAAGCTTCACCTTCCCTTACCACTGCCCTTTATTCCTCGTCTAGCACTAATAATAATGGCAAAGGGAAAAATAAAAATAATCGGGGAAACAGAAACACGGGACGGGTTACATCTAAGGGTAACACGGGAGGGGGGTCTTTTAACAGCACAACTTCTGTTACAGGTTATTCTCGTGATGCAGGTCAATCAAGTGCCCCACCGGCATTCAACAATCAACTTCTTCAGCTTCTTCAGAATGCATTACATCAGCAATCTCAGGCTTCTCAGTTTGGAGGCAACTATCGTCAGCCGGTGTCTTCCACACCAACTCATGCCGGAACTCACACTCCATCGGCACTCTATGCTGCGCCTCCTCCAGTCTCTCCTGCCAATGCAGCTCCGCCTCAGTTCACAGATCTCGCAGCTCTCTTCAGTTCAATGTCCGCTCAGCCGCCACAACAGCATCAAGATAACAACTACTATATGGACACTGGTGCAAGCTCCCACATGTCATTCAACCAAGGTAATCTACTTTCTCTTAAACCTTGTGGTAAGTCAAAAGTAATCATGGTTGGTAATGGTGCTTTACTTCCGGTTTCTTGCATTGGTGATACATTTCTTCCATTATCACAAAATAAATTGGCACTGAAAAATGTACTTGTTTCTGATCATATGGTTAAAAATCTAATTTCTGTGCGTAAGTTCACTCTTGATAACTGGGTTTCTATTGAATTTGATCCTTTTGGTTTCTCCATAAAGGATCTTGATACAGGGCGTCTCCTTCATCGCTCTGACAGTACTGGTGATCTCTACCCCGTTCTTCAACCTTCTCTGCCTTCCAAGCCGTCTGCCACCGCTTTGGCTGCCTTGTCTCCTCATGTGTGGCATCGTCGTCTTGGTCATCTGGGCACTACTACCTTTAATTTTTTACGTTCTCGTAACTTTATTTCTTGTTCCAATGCACTGTTACCTACGTGTCACGCTTGTCAACTAGGTAAACACTGTCGTTTGTCGTTTTCCAAGTCTTTAACAAAGACTTCACGGATTTTTGAACTAGTTCATTCAGACTTGTGGACATCTCCTGTATCCAGTTTGAGTGGTTTTAAATATTATATCCTGTTTTTGGATGATTATTCTCATTTCTTATGGGTGTTCCCTTTGCGTGCTAAATCGGATGTGTTTCAAGTTTTTACTAATTTCCATGCATATGTGTTGAATCAGTTTAAAACCGATATACAATCCTTTCAGTGTGATAACGGCCGTGAATTTAATAACACCAAATTACTTGAATTTTTTCAAAAACATGGCATTAAAGTTCGCTTTTCGTGTCCCTACACCTCTCAACAAAATGGCAAAGCTGAACGAGCGATTCGCACCATTAACAATGTGGTACGCACGCTCCTGTTCCAAGCCTCACTTCCTCCTAAATTCTGGGTTGAAGCACTCACCATGTCTGTTCATCTTCTGAACATTCTCCCCACTACCACTCTGAATTCTAAAACCCCATGTGAGATCTTGTACGATACTTTCCCGGATTTCACACATTTACGTGTTTTTGGATGCCTCTGTTATCCAAACCTCTCATCTACGGCCCCAAACAAACTCTCACCACGCTCCACTGCTTGTGTCTACCTCGGCCCTTCTCCTTGTCATCGAGGACATCGATGCTATGATCTCATCACTCATCGCATTATTATCTCTCGCCATGTCATCTTTGATGAAGATCATTTTCCATATGCCTCGTTTCATGCACCCCCATCCCCCTCTGAGTATGAAGTGTTCTCTGACGATGTCACCACCCCCCCTTTGCTGTCCAATGAACACATTACCTCCCCATCCACCACTCCCCCCTCTCCTCCTTCTCCCTCGCCTCCCTCGAGCGATATGCCCATCACAAATGATGATGCTCCTACAGCCGATAACCAACCACAATCGTCTGATGCTCCTCACACTACATCTGTGCATCCTGCTCCTGTAGCCACCACTTCTCCCCCTCATCAGGGCCCCACCTCCAACCATCCCATGACGACTCGCTCACGCACCGGCAGTCTCAAACCTCGTCACATCTTCAATCTTTCAGCAGTTGACTCTCTCCCCCCAATTCCCAAGTCTTCTGCTCAGGCTATTCGTGATCCAAATTGGAAGGCAGCCATGGACGCTGAAATGTCTGCTCTTCTCTCCAATCACACGTGGGATCTTGTCCCCCCTCCACCAAAAGTCAACATTGTTGGCTGCCGTTGGTTATACCGTCATAAGTTCGATAGTCAGGGTCGCCTTGAGCGTTACAAGGGCCGTCTGGTGGCTCAAGGCTTCTCTCAAATGCCAGGATTTGACTATGACGAAACTTTCAGCCCTGTTGTCAAACCAGTCACTGTCAGAATGGTCCTAAGCATTGCTCTCTCCCTAAACTGGCCGATTCATCAGCTTGATGTTAAAAATGCTTTTCTCAACGGTGAATTATCCGAGGAAGTCTATATGAAACAACCTCCTGGCTATGTTCATTCCTCCTTCCCACAGCATGTCTGTCGCCTTCGAAAAGCCCTGTATGGTCTTAAACAGGCTCCCCGCGCCTGGTTTCATCGATTTGCTGTCTTCATCACTTCTCTCGGCTTCCATTCAAGCAAATCTGACAGTTCTCTCTTTGTTTATCATCATGGTCGTGATACAATCTACCTTCTATTGTATGTCGACGATATCATTCTGACCGCTTCCTCCCAATCTCTGGTCAATCATGTCATCTCTCGTCTCTCGTCTGAGTTCAAAATGACTGACCTTGGCGCTCTCTCCTTCTTTCTAGGGGTCTCCGCTATACGCTCATCTTCGGGCCTTTTTCTGTCTCAGACAGTTTTTGCCCAAGAAATCATTTCTCGTGCTGGCATGGACACTTGTCATCCTTGCTCATCACCGGCTGAGACAAAGTCTAAACTACCCTCCTCTGGCAAACCAGTCGATGATCCGACTCTCTATCGGAGTCTTGCGGGTGCTTTACAGTACCTCACGATCACTCGTCCGGAAATCGCTTATGCTGTACAGCAAATTTGTCTGTATATGCACGATCCTCGCCAACCACATCTGAATGCCCTCAAATGCATTCTTCGTTATGTGAAGGGTACCCTCACTCATGGTCTTTTTCTCCGCCCATCCACTGTTAATCGTTTGGTCTGTTATACTGACGCTGTTTGGGCCGGTTGTCCTGAAACACGCCGGTCCACCTCTGGGTTCTGCATCTTCTTAGGTGACAATCTTGTGTCTTGGTCCTCTAAACGCCAACATGTTGTGTCCCGTTCAAGTGCCGAAGCTGAATATCGTGGTATTGCTAACGTTGTTGCCGGATCTGCCTGGCTTCGTAACCTTTCGATTGAGTTACATCTACCTCTTTCACGTGCCACAGTTGTTTTTTGTGATAATGTAAGTGCCATGTATTTAGCTAATAACCCAGTACAGCATCAAAGAACCAAACGTGTGGAACTTGACTTACACTTTGTAAGAGAACGTGTTGCTTTGGGGCAAGTGCGTGTATCGCATGTGCCTTCATCTCATCAGTTAGTAGATATATTTACTAAAGGTCTTCCTACACAGCTGTTTTTACAATTTAAGTCCAGTCTTAGCATTAGTCCTCCTCCAGCTGTGACTGAGGGGGGTGTGTTAAATAATGTATAGTGTAGGGGTCTCCATTGTAATTATGCACCCATTCATGGGTTTCCACACATTATAGCAGAAATTATTAAGAACATAATCTGTTGTTGAATGGAAAAAGATTTATATTAACCAGCAAGATGCTAGGAGGTAATACGTTATATCACTACAAAAAGTGCTGATTGTTAGCATTTATTTTGGAATATGTATACAGTTAATTAAAAGTGTGTAGAAAATCTTAGCATACACAAACAAGTGAGGTAAGGATTATTTCTATATCTTCATACCTTGAAATGTGAATTAATTGCTTAGCAATTCACATTTAAAAGTGTGATCAAGATAAATTTATTTTAAGTGCTTCCCTTTACTGTGGACATTTAACCTTTTCTGTGGTATATTATTAAAGCACAAGCACAAAATGAGTTCGATACCAAACTAAACCATTTTAGCTTTACCACTGCTCCTGTTAGAGTACCACGCACATGATCAAACGATGAGGCATTCATGTACAAAATTATATTAATTAAGAAAGCATTTATGGGATCTCCATTTATTGTTACTTGATGCGCAACATTCAAGTTTCATCATTAATAGATACTCCAAAGTAAATTAAACAGGTTAGATAGGCATATATTGTAATTTCCTATAAAAACTTGTAGCTAATTGGGGATGTATCAAGCATCTGCAACCTCTATACTAATGCAGCTAAAATTTAACTATATATATATCTAGCAACTTAATTATATATTATTTGAATAAAATATTTCAACCCTTTCGTTTATATGAATAAAATTAGAAAACATCCATTAGGTAAACTTTTAAAAAGATAGTATATATGGAAAAAGAATATACACTTTATGAAGTTATATCTGGCAGAGTATAACTCAAAACTGTGGAAACCCATTCATAATTCATAAATGGGTTAAGGTCTTACTATAGCAACCTACTTTTGAAAATGCATCGATATGGTACGTCTACTTTTTTAATTGTCTATATGTATCGATATGGTCATTTTACATAATAGAGCCCGATTTTTACACACGAAACATGATTCTAATGGTTTGAAAAACAGGGGTCTATTACAAATATGGTTATATCGGTATAAAAAATTAAAGTACAAGTACCATATCGACATTTATAAAAGTAGATGTACCATATTGATAAATTTTCAAAAGTAAGTTACTATTGTATGACTTTACCCCTTCATAATTAGAAAACGTCCATATTTATTTCATAGTTTTTTATTGATAAAGACAAATGTAGAATATTAAATGAATTAAATTTAAAAAAATTGATATATAGTCATGGTCTTAAGACCCCAAAGAGGAAATCTTCCCAAACATTCTTTTTAGTCAGGTATGTAAGTGTGGGTGTCCTTTAAGTGATCATCCCATCCCGTCACATTCTTAAACCTCACATCATCTCTCTCTCTCTCTCTCTCTCTCTCTCTCTCTCTCTCTCTCTCTCTCTCTCTTATATATATATATATATATATATATATATATATATATATATATATATATATATATATATATATATATATAATCTAGTAATGTAAGTGTGTTTGCGTGTATATATATTATAGATATATATATTGGTATATAGGTCTCCATCAGTAGCTGGTAGCGGGTGGTGGAGTATTAGTATATGACCGCCACCTTTTTTCCGCATCATCTTCCTCCTTTTTTTCTAGCAGGAAGCTTTTCCGGCAATCAAGCTCTTCTTGGCATAAACAAAGATACAGAGATATAACCCTATAATAAAGTAAGATGCCCTTTTGTGTTAATGAATCCTTTTGGTTTTATGATCTTCAAACAAATTAAAAGTTTAAACACAACTTTTTATGGTTTGTTTTTGTTGTCATTAGCATTTAATACTAATATCCTCGGGATCTGATGTTATTTCAAACAGCCAAAGGACAAAATTCTTTTCACTTCAATTCCCAAGACCCTTTTGGGTCCCAAACATTCCTTTTGCTCTTTGCTTCTTTTCCTTTTTCTTGGTCTCCTTTGCTTTCTTATTAATTAAAGAGGAGCTAGCTGGGATCTTCTACTAAGATCTCTCTCTCTCTCTCTCTCTCTCTCTCTCTCTCTCTCTCTCTCTCTCTCTCTCTCTCTCACATCCGGTGGTAGAAGAACCAGATCTATGTATAGTTGATTTTGATAAGAAACTATTTCCAGCAAGGTTTTATTTGTTCAAGATCTTTCTCAATTCCTTCTTTTAAGTTTTTTGTTGTATGTATGTCTTTTATCATATTTAAGGTTCCTGTGGGATTTATCTTTGAATTGTTGAAAATGTCATTCCAGAATTCAATAATAAATCCTATATATGATATGATCTTTCACTCTTTCTACTCTTTTATGTTTTGACGTAGAAGAACTACATTCGGTCATTACAATTAAAAATGTGTTTTTCGTAATCATATCATCTATGTTTTGTTTTCATTTCGATGGATATATCATCTTTTCTTGATTGAACTTCTCCATCTTCTATAATAATTAACTTCTTTCTGGTTTGGATCGAAGTTCTAGCTAGCCGGCTAGCTAGATCTTTGAAGGGAGATGATAAATTAAGAAACAAAATAGGAACCTCTTGATTGTTTTGATGCACGCATGCACTTCTTTATTTATTTACGTTTTAGGCCTTTTTGTAAGTACTTATTAATTAACATTGTTAAATTGTAGTTCTTTGATTCTATATGTATTATTATCAGGTATTCACTTTTGTTGAGTGGTGCAAAACTTGAGTGGCTTTCCTCTAGAAAAAGCAAACTTGAGTAGCTTTATCTTGATCATCAAGTAATAAAATGGTGCATCTCCCATGAGAATGCATGGCCACACATTACATTACATTTCATTCACATGATATATATTCATTCTACTCTACACCATTATATTCACCTATCTTGCTTTGCATTTTCATCTTCTAAATTAGCAATTCTTCTGCATTAATTAACAAGAATGTCCCTTGTCTTAAACATGTATTAGAGCCACTTATATAAATAAATAAATGAATATATATATATATATATATATATATATATATATATATGTGTGTGTGTGTGTGTGTGTGTGTGTGTAGGGATGGGTTCAATGGAAAACCTAGTTATATGCATCGAAAACTGGGGAACCACTTTATAGTCATTGGATCACGTGATGCATAATTCAAAAATCTTAATGCATATCTAATAAATATGGGACTTGTGAATCCAAAGAAAAGACTGCATAGAATCACTTTATTTCTTCAACCATCTAACCTTGGTAATGCTAAGAACTTGTCCTCTAAAATATCATGATGTCCTTAATGTATTACTTACTTCACGAGTATATATGACTTTTGAAGTGATAGAGTGTGAATTCAAGTGTGGATACCTAACATCCCTTAATTATAAGGTTAATTAGGCTTAAAATATGATATAATTAACAATTTGTTTATCTTTAATTGTTAAGATTATTTGTGTATTTCATTGAGAATCCATAATATATTATATATGCATGTACGTAGCTCTCTTTTCTCTTGATCAATTTTACTTTTATATATGTCCTTTGACCATTTCTAGATTCCCATGCAATTATAAGACTACTCTATAAACAGTGATCATAGACATTACGGTTGTCTGATAATTTTTTACTTAACTTTTTGGACATGCTATTGCCTCAAAATTTTGAAAATATTGTGAGTTACCGAGTCCACAAACTTCTTCCGATGATGCATTTTAAGAACTTTTCTCCTCCTAAAAATGATTCTTTGTATGAAACCGATCAACTTCCAGTAGCTTGAGATGATGAGCTGATTTTATGTCGATGGGGCAATGAACTCTTAACATGAGATGGAACTATTAAGCGAGTTTGTTTTGTCGAGCAATCTGGAATGTAAAATATTGTTCCACTTCCTTCTTTATTTAAATTTATTACATTTATACAACTTGTTTAATATATTAAACATTTTTTTAATAGATTTAGCATGCATCCAAACATCGAGTAGTAGAAATGCAAAGCTGTCATGAAATATAGTACAAGATAAAACGTGTAAAAGATCTTGAATCTCCTTCAATTTTTTTTTTATTTCCACCAACATGATCGAGTGTCAATATATATAGTTGTGATCTTGATACACATACATACAAAAGTTTGTTCTAGTCTCAATTTTTTGAATTTTGTTTTGACGTCAGAATGATGATATTATAAAATACTAGCAAGAAGCTAGATAATACACAATTGATGATTTTGAATTGAAGTTGATAGACACAACTAATTGTTATATGTGGCGATCAAAGTATAAATGATAATTATTGGTTTCAATCTATATATGTCCTCGGCTCTTTTAGGGTAAAACTTTAGATATACAGTAAGCAATTGCATTGGTTTCTTATTCTTCTTTGTTACCTGAGATAGTGAGATTATAATTATTTTTCGAATGTCTAATAACGTATGCACATTGATACTATTGACATAATATATGAAGCATGATCTTTTTTACCATGTGCCTAATTAGACGATCGATCAATAGCTGTATATATGCACAATCACTGACAATGGCCGGTGCGCTTACTCATTGCAGGTTTTAGATCATCATCCATTTGAGACTTGAGAGTATGAATTCCTTTTTACATGTTCCTCCTGGTTTTAGATTCCATCCAACAGATGAAGAACTTGTCGATTACTACCTCAGGAAAAAAGTTGCATCGAAAAGAATTGATCTTGATGTTATCAAAGATGTTGATCTTTATAAAATTGAACCATGGGATCTTCAAGGTACGTAGGACTATAACTTAACATTAAACAATTTTAGAGGCTCCTGGAATTGCTAGAATCATGCATGTGTTTGAGTACGTGGTGCAATACAACCTAGGAATTCATGCATCCCCATCTCATGGATGCAAAATTCTCGAAATTTCCCTAAGCACTTTTGCTAAAATGATACTGTAATAATGGGCATTCAAGTTGTTCCTTGACTCTTTTTAATTATGTTATCTTAACAGAATTATGCAAGCTAGGAACTGAAGAGCAAAATGAGTGGTATTTCTTTAGCCACAAGGACAAAAAATATCCAACAGGAACTCGCACTAATAGGGCTACTAAAGTTGGTTTTTGGAAAGCCACTGGAAGAGACAAGGCCATATACTCTAAGCATAATCTGGTTGGCATGAGAAAGACTTTGGTGTTTTACAAGGGTCGAGCTCCAAATGGACAAAAATCAGATTGGATCATGCACGAGTATAGACTAGAAACGAATGAGAACGCAATGACTCAGGCAAGTAGCTAGCATGTCTACGTTTCACCTTCTATCAGTAATTTGATGACTTTATCAAAAAAAAAAATTTCTATTTCACTTTCCTAGTTTTTGTCTAATTCTCTCTTGGCCGGAAACTCAAGAAACATGGAAACTTATGTGTGCGTACATACGTGTTGGTTCCACATATGGAATTCGAAACAAAATTAATTGACATGCACATGTCTAGGGACGAAGAACGAACCTACACATGCTCCACTGACTGTGCACAATGCATATCTAAAACTTAAAATTGTTTTGTGTAGACTGTAGTACGTACAGTGTTAAAAAAATAGTTATTCTAGCATATTCAGTGCATGCTCTGATTAAACATCCTGGACCTGATACTTTTTTTTGAACGCGGATTTTATTTAAGCTCCAAACAATGCTGGGGTTAGGAAGAAATCAAAGAATTAAAACAATCCAACCAGCATTCCTGAATGAACAGCTAGACTAACTAGTGTTATTTATTTAATTGCAAGCACACATGCACATTTTTTAGTAACTTTGTAAACTATTTCGGCTTACTTGCTTCTAAAACCAATAAAACATATGTTATATGTTTAATTACGATAACCTGAATTTAATGTATAATCCATGTGTTACACTTTATTGACAACAGGAAGAAGGATGGGTTGTATGCAGGGTATTCAAGAAGCGAATAACAACTGTACGTAGAATGGATGAACATGAGTCTCTATGCTGGTACGATGAGCAAGTCTCATCCATGCCTGATTATGAATCCCCCTGTCGGGTATCTCATCCTTATACATCAAATAACTCGTATCAGCATCAATTTATTGGAAAATCTGAGATTGATCAAATGCATTACAACTTGCCTCATGAGCACTCCTTCCTCCAGCTTCCTCAGTTAGAGTCTCTTAGGTTTCCACATTCTGCAGCTGCAGGCATAAATGCTACCTACAGTAGCACGTTTCAACCCCCAACTCAGCAATCGAACATCCACTTGCTTTACGGCAATAATAATGATAATAATAATAATAATGGTGAACAAGATCTTCAAGTGACTGATTGGCGAGTACTTGATAAATTTGTTGCTTCTCAGCTCAGTAATGATCAAGATGCAGTTACCAAAGAAAATAATTATTTGAATCCTCAATCATCGTCTTTTCAAATGGCTGAACACATGAACATGCTTCTAAGCGAGTCTAAGAGCGACGAGATAGCTTCAGAAGGAGCCTCGGTATCAACTTCCACTTGCCAAATTGATCTTTGGAAGTAATTAGTCAAAAACCAAACATTGAATGTCTTGTTCATCAAGGGGAAAAAAGAAGAGGCATATATTATAGTGACTAGAATATTTGTACTTATATCAAACTGTGTGTACATAATAAAACTGATATTGATGAAGCAGCTTTACGAATTTGTTGTACTAAGCTATACTATATATATTACTTTGATTCTAATAATTTGTTATTTCTTAACTAAGACAAATTAATGTGATTATTGCAGCAAAGAATCCGACTTTCAATCTTACTGATTTGTTGGTTTATATTAATGCATTTTCCTGATCATGATACACTGTATTCTTTTTTGTTTGTTAGTTTTTCGGTGCATCTATATTTTGTTTATATGCTACTTAATTGTCTTCAACGCTACAATGATGTCAGATTCTAAGTTCAGCTAGAGAAGAGAAGAAAGTTTCAAAATTAATACCGTTAAACACACGATAACTTAACATCCGGAAATTAAATGAAGTACTCAAATATATATAACCAAATGAATTAATCATGAAAGATATCTATGCCATATGATTACTTCTTGAAAGAGCTGAATCGCAATAACCAAATAGCATTATGGATGCGCTATTATTTACATGGAATTGAACCACATAGGGATGTCCCAAAGGGAGACCTGGATGCTCGACTGCAAAAGGCCGACCAGATCATTTTTGTAGGGCTTGCCACTCGCAAAAGGAGAGTTAATTCTGCCATGGAATTTTCGAATTTAATGCATACACATTGTGTATAAGTACATTACAATTGAATCTAAGTCAAATTTCATTTGATTTGCACCCCCACCAGTACCACACTGGAAGGCGGAAGCAAGCAAACACGAGAGATCGAGCAGATTTGGCTATATCATATTACTGCACGTTTAGAAAATGGGACGTACTTATACATACTCAAATTTCCGGTAGTTTTCTAGATAAAAAAACATTTAAATTACTTACTTTGAATACTAATTTATTTTTCATCATAAAATTGTTTAAATCCTTTTATATAAATTGAAGGGTTAATATTGAAAAAACCTTACAAACTTTCCTCGGATTTGTGATTAAGTCCTTCAACTTTTTTCTGATTGTCTAAGTCCCTAAACTATTTATATCTTATTAAAAAGTATATATTTGACTTGTTTGACCGGTTCAAGTAACCTTGGTTTTTCATCCGGCTAATATTAGAAAAATCTCACTATCTTTACACATTTTAACGACTAACTCCCTAAACTTTTTATTTTATCGAGATTGTGTTTTACTAACTCAATCGTGAGCCGGTCAAAAATATATATTTTTGAATAAGTCAAAATAGTTTGGGGACTTAAACAATCGGGAAAAAAAAGTTTAAAGACTTAGTGAAAATGAGTAAAATGTACAGGGTTTTTCAATATTAACCCTAAATATATACCTCGTGAATATGATATAAGCACATAAATTTGTTCTCAATAACTACCTCCACTTTACCTATAAAAAATTAGTCTGAAAATGACAAATAATATGCATTTTAAACTTTCATTTAAGGTCCTCAATTGTAATTATATGCACACTACCTCCAAAATCCATAAGGGGGCCATGATCCATGTAACTCACTATCAAAACACACAATATATAATCTCTTCTATCACAGTTTTTAGATCCAAGAATAAGGTTCACCAATAATTAGGGATTCCAATATATATATAACATGCAATAGCAGAAATAACATAAAAGAAAAGATAGAGTAGGTTTGCCCATGGAGATTCATAGCGTACTCGGAGGAAAAAACATAGCATCTTAGCTTTACGGATATAGGTAGATCGCTTTTATTCAATGTTTTACGATTAAAGGCAATGAGCTAATTACTTAGCACTATAGATATATAGGATCCTTATTAGAACAAGAGGCCAAATGTCTGCATAATATACGGAAAACAAAATTATATCTTTTGGCATGGGCAAAGATAGTTGTGTAAAATCAAGAAGATGTAAAAGATCGATTTTAGTGGATGTATGCCTAACCAGCCACTGATAGGTTTACTTAAATTTAGCTTGTAAATCAAGGGCTCATGGAAATTAATTCTACGTTTCAATAACATAAACGAATGTCTAAAAATATAAAATATAGAACAAGATAATAATATAAGTTACTTGTTATGGAATATGGATCATATATGTTCTCTATAAATTAGTCCACAAGATCGACAAACTTATCAAAAAGCATAAATGAGAAGAAATATAGAGCGCTAGCCTTTCATGCATAGAAGCGCGGTGATCCGTCGTTTTGTAGAAAATCTTACGTAAACAACCCAACAATAACCAGAAAGAATGATAAATGTTGAGACAGAATCTTAACCATTACAGTAATTAAGTTCGACTTTGAGGGGAAAGTTTATGACTTACCAGGAAATCTAGATGGATTAATTTCCATGTAGATGGATTAATGAATCTAAGAGAGCTAGATAAATATGGGCCGGGTTTTTAATGGATGAATTTGATTATGAAAATGGAGGGAGTTCAGGTAGGATCTTGCATTGATATATGTTATAAAATCTTGAGTAAAGAAAAGACAAGGAATGGCATGAGTTGATGATTCTGTAATGAATCTAACAAACAAAACAATAATAAGAATAACAAGAGGCATTACTTTGTTTGAGGTCAATAAGGTTTGTTTTTAGAATTTGTTTTCCCTTTTAAGCGATGCCAACTTCACAGCAGACACCATCATGAGGCGTGCTATTCTTGTGGTACTCATATTTTCACATACTACATATATAAAACAGTACCCATACTACCCCTTGACCAAGTTTGACATAAACACTATATTTTTCATTCATTTGAAGTAGGGTTTTGGTGGTCCTTTTAATTCATTGTCTTGTATAGTTTTTTTACATTACTTAATTAATTAGGTATGCGCACACAGAATATAACATTTAAGAAATTATATATATATATATATATATATATATATATATATATATATATATATATATATATATATATATATATATATATATATAGAGGGAGGTTCAATGGAAAACCATCATGCACCTGAAAACTTGTGAAAACCGCACTGCACCACCACAAATGCATCAAATTCCTCGCGTGATGTATCAAAATTCCGCGTGATGTATCAAATTTCCCGCGTGATGCATCAAAATTCCTCGTTATGTATCAAATTTCCCGCATGATGCATCAAAATCCCCGCGTGATGCATCACCTTATTTACGATCATGCCACCGCTTTTTTCATGAAATGCACCAAATCGGACGGTATGCGTAGGTTTCCATAGTTTTCACGTGCATAGTGGTTTTTCATTGAACCCACCCCTATATATATATATATATATATATATATATATATATATATATATATATATATATATATATATATATATATATATATATATATATATATATATATATATATATATATATATATATATAGAGGTTCTATGGGGCACCATATGCATCGGGAACCAAATGGGAACCAAAAATGTATTAAGGGCGTTTTAGGAACGCTAAACTTGTAATTTATATTTAATTATAATTAAAATATATTTTAGAAACATTTAAAATAGAAGTAATTAATTTAGGTAATTAAATCATTAAATTAACAAAATAACAAACATTTCATTTATACATCCCACATTCTCTCCCTCACCCTTATCTCTCTCCCCCTCTCTCTAAATCCGGTGGCCGGCCACCACCACTCTCCCGGCGGCCACCACCCCATGCATAGCAACCGGTTCACGGTGCAGTTTAATGAAGATGATGATCACGGCCCTTATCTCTCTCCTCCTTTCTCTAAAGCCGACGGTCACCACCCCATTGGCATCCCTCTCTAAAGTCGGCGGCCACCGCCTCATGCATAGCAGTCGGTTCATGGTGCCATTTTAATGAAGATGATGATGATTTCGCAATGATGATGATGGAATGATATCATTTAAAGGTATAGTTGTTTTTTATGCATTTTCTTTATGGAAATTTTTGAAAGATTAATCGTGTTTATATGTTTATGGAAGACGAATCTGATGCATCATGATTTTTTATGAATCTGATGAAGATGCTGACGGGGTTGCAGATGCATAACAGCCGGTTTGAAAATGAATTCGATGCATCGTGTTTATCCAATGTTTATGGAAGACGAATCCGATGCATCGTGTTTATGAAGATGAATCGTGTTTGAAAATGAATTCGATGAAGATGCATAATGTTTGATGATAAATCCGATGAAGATGCTTGATGATGAATCTGAAATGCATCGTGTTTGAGGATGAATCTGATAAATTTGATGAAAATGCATCATTTTTGAAGTTGAATCCGATGAGTACCACCCATTATGCAGCGCACCAGAAGGTACCACCCTTAAAAGTAATTTTTTTGAAAAAACTTTTCATGAACATATTTTAATTAACATTACACAGATCATATGTAAATTTCATGCAAATTCGAACACTCTAAGTGCATGAAAACACGCATCACATAAATGCATGTTCACATACATTCAAAATTATGTAAGTGTGTGTTCACGTCACTTTTTAGGAGTTTGGAGATGTGAATGCATGTGAAATTTACAGATGATCTTCATAATGTCTATTAAAACATGTTTATGAAAAAAAATTTAAATTTTTTTAAGGCGGTATCTTATGGTGCGCTGCATAATAGGTGATACTCTCTCGAACCATATTATATATATATATATATATATATATATATATATATATATATATATATATATATATATATATATATATATATATATATTTAGATATACACACACTCAACCGACAATATGATCTATAGTTTGTCTTTTATTCCAACTTGGAACTTATATGACAACCATACTTGCAAATTATAGTTGCATCCCTCATTACACCATAGCCTTCTTACATATATTTTGTTATTAAAATAATATGAAACTAATATAAAAATGTCAAATCGGTGGAAAGTACGGAGAGGTCATGTCATAGAGGAGGGTGCTAATAGAGTGGAGTCTGGAATCCATCCATGTTTGACACTTATTTCTTAATTATTAGTTTATAACTTAAATTTAAATTATAGATATATTTTTATATACATATGGGTGATTGGCAACAAAAGGATAGTTTCGCTATCAAATGATTTCATTTTTTGTTTGACAACTTTCAAAACCAAAATCCCATTTTTTTCCTCACATAATGATTCTCAACATCTTTATCGTGTACCATATCTTCAACCAAGGGTCTTTCGAATATCCTTCTATCTCATCAAACGATTCCCTAAAAAATCTCACAGATTGACTCATAATCATAGTCAAGAACTAAGTTGCACATATATATCAATATTGTTATCTTCTTCATCAGGGACCATAAACGACTCCTAAAGCATCAAGAAGGTCAAAATACATCCACGCGTTCAGTCTCTTTCCATGCGAAGATAAAGGAGTTCGAGAATTGATCAATGTCTGAAAGCATCAATATTATTTGTATTGATACAGACGATTTATCATATCATAAAGTGATTCTCAGTATTCGTCTTTCTAAGTTGCTATGTTTTGGGATTTCGTTGTCTAAGGTTTTCAATTTATAACTTTTTGTTCATTTTGTGCATTTGTTTTAGCGTTGTACATGTTAGGAGTTATTGTGTACTAGTTCAACGTATTTGAATTTTAAAGGATATGGCTTGATTAAATGTTCATTCATCTTTTCAAATACATTGTATGAACTTGTTCAATTGTTAATTGGATTTCATATTCATTTTTTTGATGAATAATAAATAATTTGGTCATGTTTTTGGTTTTCTACTGATGTTTGTTGTTTAAAACCCAAAATATTATGTGGTTTTTGTTATTAGGTTGACGCACACAATATGTTCAATTAAATGCCAAAAAAAAACTATTATTTTTAGATTATATTGCACATGTTCATTTGAACATGTAAATACATACTAGTCTTGATTATAGTTCTTTGTTAATGGATTTGCATATTTTTTTGCAGTGAACGTAAAAAATTACATTAGTCTTGATTATTTGTACATGTTCATTTACATATATTCATACAAGTTTTGATGATTTTATACATATTTTTTTTCTCTTGATACAATTTGCACATGTCCGGTGCAGGTGTTGCACTTGATTGATTTTATTTTCTAATCTTTTTTCTTGATATAATTATACACGTCATTTGCACGAATGCAATTTGTTCTCTTAAACGTCATATTGATATGTTTTTAACCTATGTATTGTTATCAAACGTGCAGCGGCATTATTTGAAGATGATTGAGCAAGAATCTATGAACAAGTTGCGTTTGAATTGCTAGTATTTGGATATGACATTGAAAGCATCTTAATTTGTATTTGTATAATGTATAGTGTTTAGTTTATAAAGTTTTTTACGTTAAAGTTTATGTTAAAGTTTTTTAGTGTTATATACATTGATGTACTTGTTCATTAGATTAACTTATTGGTACTTTGTGATTATTTTGGTTGACTACACTTGTTAACCTTTTCATTAGATTAATTTAATAGTAATTTGTCTTGTTTTCGTTTTATTATAGTTGTTCCATTTAACTTCTTCATTAAAATGATTTAATGATAATTAGATTAATTAATTCAAATGAACATATGCAAACAATGCATACACAATGTCTACCATAGTAAAACAATTCAAATAAACTTGAGTAAAAAACGCATATATGTAACTACTAAACATGTGTAATATCATTACATACTAGCTGTGAGTGAGAGAGAGAGAGAGAGAGAGAGATTGGGATTTCGGTTATGGAAACTATCCCATTAATTTTGGAATTGCATTTTATAAAAAATCTTATATCTAATTAATAATATTATAATATGATATAACTAATTATTTACGTTTAAAACCAAATAGGATGGAACTTCAGGACTTCGCTTTAAATTGGAACTATTGACGCAGGGTTTAAGGTTGAAATTATTGTATACCACTTGCGAGGACCACAAGTCCATGTGAGAAACTCATTGCATGCCTGTTGTTATTATTCATATTATAATTAATCAATAATTAAATTAATATCGTTATTGCTGCTGCTCCATGCCATTGCCTTGCTTCATGCTTTGAGAGATGGATAATATCGACTGTAACAAGTTGTCTTGTCTACTTGAGTAAACTTTAAGCAATTAATTAATTTGGTTCCAATATATTTTTTTTATTTATATGCATGCTTTAGAAATCTAAATACTTTTTATGAAACTGATCGAGTACAAACTTTCCATGATTCAGAATCCAAGTTTCAGTTGATAAGTTGTGATCGTAAACTTCAATTGAGGAATATACACACATTTCGACGGAACAAAAAATACTGACGTATAAGGTGAAGGTGACCACCTAGTATACGTCGACGTAAATAGTTGGTTCTCTCCATAAATCATAATAGGCTCATAGCAACACAATTAGTGACGAAAATAAAGATCAGCGACTAAAGCGACATTTTGATTATTCGATCGTGTGAGTCATTACCGTCATTGCTATTAATTTTTAGCGACGTTGCGGTAGGTATTGAGATACGTGATTAGCAAGTATTATATGTGAAGGGGTTAATATGTAGTTTTAGTAGTAGTTATAAATAGGAGCATAGATTGTAATCAGGATCATCTCATTCATTCAAGTTCAATATACAATTCTTACTCTCAAACATAACAAGTGTATCAGAGCCACGGAGAAAAGTAAAAGGCACGGCAGAGATTACACAAAGATCAGTCCCATACATTAAAGGAGAAATCAAGGCGATTTCAAGAACTCGAGTGCACAAGAAGTTGGGCTTATCTGAATTGATTGGAGAGAATAAGAAAGATGGTGTCGTCTAGGTTCGATCTTGAGAAGTTCGACGGCAAGAATGAAGTCAGTTTATGGAGACTCAAGATGAGGGCTCTCTTGGTCCATCGGGGGTTAGTCGACGCCCTGGGAGGAGAAGATAATCTACCTGCAAAATTGGACGATAAACAGAAGGAAATGATGGAGAAAGCACACAGTGGAATCATCGTGTGATCGTGTGCTACGAGAGGTGTCTAAGGAGGCCACTGCTGAGGGGGTGTGGCAGAAGTTAGAAGCCCTGTACATGACTAAGTCCTTAGCCAACAGATTGCACCTTAAGAAACGGTTATATACGTTCCAAATGGGAGCAGGAAAGACTGTAGAAGACCACGGACGAGTTCAACAAATTGGTGCTGGATTTAGAGAACATCAAAGTGAACCTGAATGAGGAAGATAGGGCCATTATCTTCCTAACCTCGTTGTCATCAACCTATGAACATTTCGTTGACACCCTGATGTATGAGAAAGCCTCACCATGGAAGAAGTGCTTGCTACTCTAAATTCAAAAGAACTTAAAAAGAAACCAGACCCCAAAGAAATAGTGTCTGAGTGGCTGTATGTAAGGGAAAGAATAGACAAGAGGGTATTCAAGAAGAAGGGCAGTACAAGATATGGTGCAAGATCAAAATCAAAAGACAGAAAGAAGTGCTTTGCATGTCAGAAAATCACCTCATCAAAGATTGACCAGACAAGCCAGACAAGTGAAAACGGAGAGAAGATACACAAGCAATGAGTCAAAATGTTCAAGCCAATGATCAGTGTTCCAAAGGCTCCGAGAGCTCAGAAGTTTTAATGGTTAGTTCCCACCCACTTATTGATGAATGGATATTAGACTCTACTTATTGAGTGATTTTAAACAAATACACATGAGCACTGTTATGCTAGTTGATGATAGTGGGTGTGGGCAACATTTGTTTAAAGTTAAAGGATGGGTCAAACTGATATCATTAGGGTGCTTAGAGCAAGATGGATTAAAAGTAAAATTGGGAAGTGGCAAGATCAAGATTATTAATGGGGTTCGAGTGGTGATGCAAGGCTCAAGAAAGATGAACAACATATATGTTCTTGATAGTGACTCAAGCCAATAATGTGGGAAGCAGTACTGAGACCAAGCAAAGGTGATAAGTCAATGGCACCAGAGACTAGGTCATATGAGTTTAAGGGGCATGCAAGAGTTGACCAAGATTAATGCCTTTGGGGGGGCTTAAAATAACAGACTTAGACTTCTGTGAGCACGAGCACTGTGTGATGGCTAAGTCACATAAAGTGAAATTCAGCTCTGGTGTTCACAAAACTAAAAGGACAAAACTAAAAGGGTTCTGGAATATGTTCATGCTGATTTATGAGGGCCTGCAAGGACTCAGACCATGGGGGGTGGTAAGTGTTTTTTGTCTCTAATAGATGATTACTCAAGGCGAGTGTGGGTGTATCTATTGAAAACAATTCAAAGCCTAGAAATTGCTGCTTAGACTGAAAATAAGGTGAAGAAACTACGAAAAGATAATGGACTGGAATTTTGCAGCAACAAATTCAATCAGTTCTGTCAAGATCATGGAATTGCTAGGCATCTAACAGTCCCTCGTAACCCCAGCAGAATGGTCTGGTAGAAAGAATGAACATGACTCTATTGAATAAAGTTAGAGCTATGCTGAGTCAATCAGGAATGCCAAAACAGTTTTGGGGGGGAAGCTTTTAATACTGTCGTGTATATGGTAAATAGGAGCCCATCAACTGCCATAGACAATAAAACTCCTATGTATATGTGGACCGGTGAGGATTCAGACTACAGCCAATTGAAAATTTTTGGTAGTGTAGCATATGCCCATATTAGACAAGACAAATTGGAGCCCAGTGCCATCAAATGTGTAATGCTTGGGTATCCTCAAGGAGTAAAAGGATATAGGCTATGGAAAATTGATTGTGGAAGTCCCAACATTCGATGAAAGTCAGATGTATAAAGATGCAGTTGGTAATTGCAGTGATTCAAGTGGCCAGGTAGAGTGCAAGAAGAAGGATCACCAACTCAACATGAGTTAACTGACTATCAGCTTGCCAGAGAGGCAGAGGAGATTAATTCCCGAATGACCGTACCGAGGAATTCTACCGTAAAATGAATCTTTTAGCGATAATTTACCTACAGAACCTGACCGTGCGGCGACATGCGGTGTCCAACCCTCTCTGTCACCCAAGTTTATATCTATTTTGCACTTATCTTTCCCTCCATCAAGGTACAGAGATCATGAGGACATTAATGCATTTGCTGTTGCAGAGTTTGAAGACAATATAGAGCCCTTGAACTTTAAGTTGGTTATACAAAATTAAATATGGCATCCCAGGAGTGACAAGTCAAAGGTATAAGGTCAGATTGGTGGCAAATGGATTCACACAGAAACCAGGCATCAATTTCACAGAGATATTTTGTCAAACATGCTTCTATAAGGATTTTATTGGCATTAACAGCTAAGTACAATTATGAGTCGGAGCAGTTGGATGTCAAGATTGCATTCATACATGGAGATTTGGATAAAATTATTTACATGAAGCAGCCTAAAGGGTTTGTTGTAGCTGGAAAAGAGGATTATGTGTGTTTGCTAAAGAAATCTCTTTATGGGCTTAAGCAGTCACCAAGAATGTACCACACCAAGAATGTGGTACAGGAAGTTTGATGATCATATGGTTAATCATGGGTTCACTAGGAGTGCATATGATAGCTGTGTGTGCTTCAAAGAGTTTGTGTGTACTTCAAAGAGTTCAGAAAGGGAAGGTACATACATTGTTGTTGTATGTTGATGATATGTTGCTCGCCTGTGAAGATAAGGCAGAAATACAAATCACAAAGAAGCTTCTAAGTTCAAAATTCGACATGAAAGAATTAGGAGAAGCAAAGAAGATGTTGGGGATGGAAATATACAGAGACAGAAAACAAAGAAGATTGATGTTATCTCAGAAAGGGTATATCCAGAAAATTCAGCATGGAGAGTGCTAAACCTGTAAGTACACCATTAGGAAACCAATTTAAGTTGTCTCCAAAGAATTGTCCTCAAAGTGATGATGAAATAGCAGAAATGGAGGGTGTGCCATATGCCCAAGCAGTTGAGAGTTTGATGTACATAATGGTTTGTACAATGCGTGATTTAGCCTTGATGTACATAATGGTTTGTACAAGGCCTGATTTAGCCTATGCAGTAAGTGTAGTGAGTAGGTATCTTGCCAATCCTGGAAAAGAACATTGGAAGGCAGTAAATAGATATTTAAGATACTTACAAGGGACTCAAGATGTGGAATTGTTGTATGGAAGGGTGATGATAATGCTCAAGTAATTCAAGGGTATTCAAATTCTGACTTTGCAAAAGAGCATGATAAATCAGTGGGTATGTGTTCAAGATAGAGAGGTGTACAATCAGCTGGAAGTCGTCTCTACAGCATGTAGTAGCTCTTTCGTCAACTGAAGCTGAATATGTGGCTTTGACTGAGGCAGTTAAAGAGACTATGTGGTTAAAGGGTTGTTTAAAGGAGCTTGGAGTGCGTTAAGTGAAGATACAGTGGTGTATTGTGATAATCAAAGTGCGTTACACTTATCAAAGAATCCAATGCATCATGAGAGGTCTAAACATATCAATGTAAAGTTGCATTTCATAAGAGAAGTAATCAGTAAAAAAAAGGTGGAGAAAGTTCATACTGATCTACAAAGTCGTTGTCTGGAATAAAGTTGCAGTGGTGTTTAGACGTTTTGCGTGTATCAGAATACTTGTAATCAAGGTGGAGATTGTAGGTATTAAGATACGTGATTAGCAAGTAATATATGTGAAGGGGTTAATATGTAGTTTTAGTAGTAGTTAGAGTATTATTGTAATAAGTTAGTTAACAATCAAGATGCATCAGTTGAAGTTGTATAGCAGTATAAATAGGAGCATAGATTGTAATCAGGATCATCTCATTCATTCAAGTTCGATATACAATTCTTACTCTCAAACATAACAGTTGCTAATATCCGTAACATGTTTTAGTGGAAATTGAGATTGCATCACGCGCTTCAGTACCATCCTTAGATGCCTCGTTTGTAGGGTGCGCTGATGAAAAGTAGGATTGGTTGCTCATTCGCAAAAATATTAAATATTGTCACCGACCATATAGAAGAGGAGGAACTCTTTGAATCATAATCAAAATTACAAATATCCCGCGATCATATAATGATTGCTAATAAACATGTAGATAAATCTGGATTATAAAATGTTTGCGTATTTTTATACTCCTGTCTTGACTTCTTCCTTAAAATAAGAATATAAGATGATAAATTGATCAATAATGTTCTATAAAACAACATTCCTCCTCAACTACACAATCAATCATTGTAATATAAAAGAATGATGAAATTCCCAAAACCCAAAACAAGGATTTCTAGGAATTTACTGAACTGATTAACAAAAAAATTACCCCAAAATAATTATAGATTGATATCAACAAGCTTAAACGCATAATAAGATTACGTACACACCATTGATCAGAGCATGTTGTTGCTTAGAATCTGAGCATTAGATCACCCAACACCACGGTTAGCAGACCCAAAACCAGCATCGATCCATGCCTTCTCAATGCTGATGAAATATCTTGTGGCCTATAAATGTGATTTAGTTAATTACAACAAAGATCTTCCATCAACCAAAGGCAAACATAACAACACTCTCCAAAGTTTTTACCCTCCAATATTCCAAATATCCAATAGGTGTCATTTGCACCAAATCTGGATAAAATGGACCCATTGATTTAATTTCAAATTCCAAAAGCATCAAACACAAATTAGTCTAAAGTTCATTGTGATTTTTGGCAAAAAGTAAAAAATTATAAAATTAATTAAACTGTTCATAAACGACATGCACAACACAAGGCATAACCAGAGACAGAGTTCACATTTTCTTTAGTATTGGCCTATTGGGGAAATGACACCTAATAGCATGTAATTTTGAGTTTGTATACGTTTATGTCACGTACTTCTTTTTGTGCACATTTAGTACTCAACTTTCAAGAGTGTTCCGATTAGGTAGTTAAAACTCAAAAGATACATAGCTATGAGGCGTCATTTTCAAGAAGTCCAACTACCTAATTTGAAAACTTCTGAAATTTTGAGTACTAAATGTGCAAAAAAAAAAAAACTACATAGTATGCAAACTCAAAGTTACATTGCTATGAGGTGTCATTTTCCCTTTTAGTAGTTTACACTATCTTTTCATCACCTTCATTTTGACAGAATCACACCCATTAGAAAGTTGGGGTAGCCCTCTTTGACTTTTTAAGTTTGGAACCTATTTGAAACTTTTGGCAAAGTTTGATACCATTTTTCCAAATAAAGTTATCTTGGAGATGAAATACAAATACCTAAAAGTTTCAATACAATGATTTTGGAGATAAGTAGGTTAAAATTTGAAAGTTAAATTTTTTGTAGATACATGGAGTAATTTGAAAAGGAAGAAAGTAATTTTTTTTTTGAAAGGCAAAAAAGAAAGAAAGTATACTTACTTCTGCATACGGCTGAGGGCACCGCAGAAAAGAGCATTATCGGGTCTGGGCAACTCTGTTTTGTTGTTCTTCTCAGGGTTAACAATCCTAACATAAGTTTCTTGACCAAGATACCATGAGTCAAGATTTTCGGTTCTCAAATTCCAAACTCCCACGTTATCAAGAGAGATCAATATTGCTGTCCATGCTCCAGGATAAACCTACAAAAACACGCAAATAGACCATTGAGCAATGCAGAATCTTTTCTCCATATACGAGTCTCTTTAGAAGCTGTTGTGTGAGTAAAACCTGTGTTGTTGTACGAGCAATGCCATCCCACTTATTGTATGTTCCCCTGCTATCATTTGTCCACTCACCATAACCCATCCTGAGATCAAAGAACTAGAGTTAACATCCAAATAGACTATAGAATATCACAAAACGAGTTAGAGTAATAAAAGCATACATAAAACTACAGAAATTTGGAGGGATTTCTCATACCCGACTACAAAAAAGGCATATCCATCCATATGGTAACTATGCATCTTGGTCTCGTTGTTTTGTAATATCACTTCCATAAATCCCCGATACGTTCCATTGATAACAGATGTTTCCATCCGAGAAGGTCCTCCGAGTGGCTCAGTAGGAAAATCGAGTTTATACACACCCTTCACTTTAAACTCATCAGCAAGCCTAATGGGTGTGGTGGGATTCACAAATGAGATCCCACTTAGGGTTGCTCTTCGCTTCCCATCAATTGTGACTGGTGGTTTGTTTCTTAGTATGTACACTTCCGTCACATTTATAGAACCATATTTAAAAGAACCTTGTGGGTTTGGACGGGCCCCACTAGCGGATATGTTCCACCTGCGTAAATTTTATCAAAACAATGTTAAAGCTTTGTTTGTTTTTTGCAATAAGCTCTTTTAGAGCACTTATGTCTTCACGTGGAAGGACATTTGTTCTAACTGTAGACATGAAAAGGACTTCAAACATTTAACTCTTAAAAAACAAACAAAATGTTAGTGTTGTTTAGCCTAGAGCACACTTTGATTTGTAATAGATTGAGCAACTGGCCATTACATTTAACTCTTAAAAAACAAAACATTTAACTCTTAAATGTTAGAAACTGCACACAATAAATAATCCATATATAGTTATGGAGCCCATAACTAGCTCACAGAAAGGTATTGATGGGATGGGCAAGCACGACTTGGCCAAGCCCAACTAAAGATCCAGGACTAGTTTCGCCATTTTGGCAGTCATCCATGGAGCTCCGGTTTGAACTTAAATCAGCAATTTTGGGGATTTTCATCAATTATGTGTTATCTTAAGTAGGGAAGTTCCAAGTATTCTAGTATAAATTTGAGTGACTTTTAGCCTAACTTAATCCTTTCTAAAGAACCATTTTGCAATCCGAGAAGGTGTTATAGAAGATACCCATTCCCTCTCAAGCAAGTGATTATATATTGATATGCTTTAAAATACTAAGCGTGCTTTCCCTCCTATTCACATATACAGAATTTTTTTAAAACAGGGGTCAAATTATACCGATACTAGTATTTCACAACAAGAGTTTGCTACAAACATCATAACAGACAATTTGCGTCGTCAAGTGAACTTACCTGATCGATCTTGCTTGGTTCATTGAGAAAGTATTGTCGTATTGATCTTGAGGAGGTTCAGGAAGTGGACCAGATGCCTTCCCTTTGGAGTTAGAGTAATGCAAGACAGCAACACCCGTAACTCGCTGCCATGTCGACTCATTCACGAATCTAGCACTAGCAACAACGTAGTAATCACTACTTGCATTATGATCCATTGTGATTAAGAAAGAGTACGTTTGTCCAACATGTATATCTAAGCTTGTATAGTTTTGTTGCACCGTATATGATCCCTCCGTTTCCGCTAAAAGCAAGTTATGGTTTTGAATTCTAAAGTTCAAACTAGTCGATACTCCAACGTTGCTGACACGAATGCGATAAGTTTTACCTGCCCAATATATATAAATATCAACACCTTTCAAAACTTGTAACAAGCAGAGACTGAATTACATAATCATCAATTCATACATTGACATACCTGGTTCAACATTAATCGTTTCGTGATCAATTCCATCAGGAACAAGAGTATCATTGTATCGGTACGGCCCTTTCCCATTGATAAGAACACCATCAGGCATTCCAAGATCACGTCCAGCATCAAGCGCTTTTCTTAAAGCCTACAACCCAAAAACAAGCAATCAACGTTACAAAATTGCAAGAATTTAATACCACCTGAGAGCAAATTATGAAAATCTTCATTATGGCACTTCATCAAACACTTACAGTGTGGTTCCTAATGTACCAGTCACCTATCAAGATTGTAATATCCCCAGCCGGGTTGTCAAATGGAATTGGGATGACAGACCTTGGGTTAATAATAAAGCTACCAAAACCACCTGAAGCTCGTTGAAAATTGAGCGAGGGGAAGTAGAAGTAGCTACCAATCTGATCCTTCACTTGAAAGTTGTAAGTCCAATTCCATTTTGGGGGAATTGGACAATTAGTGCCAAGAACACCATCTTGCCAAGAACTTCTTTTTTGCTGTACACCAGCCCTGTTCAAGCAATATACAATTCAATCCAATATTCCATACATGATTCATAGCATTAGCAAAGCAGTAAAGGTCAGACGGAAGTTTTAACCGATCAAAACAAGTAAATTTTATTGCAACAAACAAATGGAGTCCACCAAAAATGCTTTTGTCCTATGGATCGAAATTGACACCTCTAAATTAACTTCAATCTATTGTAAACTTCATTATGGATGCATTAAAAATTTTATAATATATGAAAATGATGTTAGCATTGCAAAATTGGGGCAAATCTTACCAAGTAAGAAGAAGGTCTTCATCTAATTTGTTCCTCACATTAACAACCACATTGTTGTTAGTCGTTGAATTGATGGTAGGACCTGGAAATTTTTCATTAATAGCAATAACCTACAACATTCAAATTCATAGCAATACTCATCAAGAACATGCCTATTAAATTAAGTCAAAACCCAGATCTGAAGCTAAAACCTCCATTAATCTTCAAAATATAAAACAAACCCAATAATCAGTCACAAAAGCCTATATGAAAAAACCAAATAAAGGATATCTAAATACTTAGTTATCAATCATTTGATTATCCTTGAGCAAAACCAAATTAAAAAATATACAAAATTGTACTAATTAAAACGTTAAAAATTCAGAATTTAGAACTTACCCCATCATATACACCATTTATATGAAGGAAAGTTAACACTAGTAATCGATCGTATGATGATAATTAAGCAAAAGCCGATTGAGAGAACACATAATGCGATAAAAAAGAAATTTTTTTAAAAAATCAGAATCTAAATCAATTTCATCAAATAAATAAATAAATAAAAATGAGAGAAGGTGGAATTATTCTACCTGTTGCGGGACTCCAAGAGGTGAAGCAGTAATGTAAGAAACTTCAAAATGGTAGGAAACGGTTGGATCTTCGGCGGAAGTAATGATTAGAAACAAGGAAATGTAGATGAAAAGAAGAGAATAGAGAAAGGTAGAAGAAGAAGCCATGGATTGTGAATAACTTTTGAGGGTTTTTTGTTGCCCTTAAAGAAGAAAAACTATGGAATCAATGGAAGTTTGAGGACTTTTTGTGGGGTTTATACGTATGAACTACAGAGAGAAAGTGAAAGGATTTTAGAGATGGAAAGTGTCCATGGAGAGGACGGACGGACCCTTGGACAGAGAAGAAACGGCTATTTTCCATTGTATAATATATTCATTAAAATTAAAGTAATTGCATAATATGGTAATGTACTTTATATAAAGTAGCGACGATCTCATAACAATTTAACATTACTTTTGAGAAAATTAAAAATAAAGATATACGATAAGTGAAATAATACCATTAAATATTTTACTATAGTTATCCAAACTTAAAAGTTAATTAAAAGTGTCATTAATAATTATTGTAACCGAATTTAATATATGCTTGCAAAATGTTGAAATATTGATAATAATACAATAGGAAGGAAGAAGAAATAAATAAAAAAGAAGAGGCATAAAACATAAGGAAAAAGAAAAAATAAATAGAGAGCAGAAGATCTGTTATATGTAAATGGTGTAAATAAAAACATTGTATTTAGTTATTGTATTAGATAATTTTTAGGCTTTAATATGTAACAATTATAGAAAGAAATCCCACAAAAATTAAGAAGACATATTCATTTGGTGCTAGATCGCACCCATTGTATAGTGTTCATTGTAGGTGAGAATACCCGTAAAAAGTGACAAGACCGTTCAATGGATTTGTCTTGATAGTATTAATCATAATTAGGAATTATGCTTTCAATATAAACAATTTTAAATAAGGCTATTTTATACGTACATCCTTCCATCTTGCTAATCATATATCTCCTCATTTAACATGAGAAAAAAATTAAGTTTAATATTGGGTCTCACGTCATTAACAGAAAAGTATGTGAGATAGATGATGTATGATTAGTAAAAGAACCGGAAGAGTGTGTACGTATAGCAATGCCCTTTTAAATATACATAAACTTTCTATAAAAAGTACAAAGTTATCATAAATAGCACAATTTATTAAATCAATGGTAAAAAGTGACTTAACTAAACTTAGCTACACTCAAATTATATTAATAATTGATTAATTAGATATACTACTTTAAGATCTTAAATTTTTGAAACTTATATGCAGTTTAGCAACTCATAACACCCTTATTATCGGCCAACAAAAATAATTGTCGTAGACAGTAACACTTAATCTGAAATTATCATGTCTCTTTTTGTTTTAAAAATATATAAAAAAAATAAATGTTGATCTTAATAAATCGCATGGATGATGTTTGTGTTTTCTTAGATGTTCTTGTTTCCACTAAATTGATTTGATCATATAGTACAACATATATTCTTTTTGTGGGGAAAGAATATTATCATAGTATATATCATGTAGTTTTTTTTTTTTTTATTTCTGCAATCACAAGTTGTATGTTGTTGTCTTATATTCTTTTTGCAGGTTGTGATGGTCATTTTTCATGGCTACTACATATCGCATGTCAGATGTCATCTTTAATACAGTTACATCACTTTTAATTGAGGTAAAATTGTCGACACCCATTGCCCCTTACCCCATATCAACATGGAATCAGGATTTTTTGTTGTTGCTATTGTAATTATGCTCCTCAATCTTGAGAATTTTGATTAACATTGAAGAATAAATAATATTTTGAAAGACAATTATATTAAGCATGTATGTAGTGTAAGGAGTGATATGAAATGGTAGCAAAAGCAATAGAGTGTGGTGACAGCTAAAGGCCAGTTCAAAATGGAGGAGACCATGACGCGCATATTAGTATGATAAGTTCATAAAAAGATACCGTGCACCTGACACTATTAATCTATGCCGTAATTAATTAATTAATTAATTAATTAATGTAGTAAGTAATCTTTCTTTGCGTGTTTCATATGCATACTTTACTTCAGAATTACGGCATCGGTAATATACATACCATTGTTTATTGCTAACAAAAACAAAGTATAATAGACTCGAAGTTGTTAATAGGGTTAATATCGAAAAAATCTCACAAACTTTTATGAATTTATTAATTAAGTCGCAGGAAGCAGAAATTTTTGAATTAAATAATTACTTTTAAAAACTACTTTGACAATTACGTTGACTAATTTTAACAATTAAAAGATTAAAATATAATTTAAAGAATTTCATAATACTTTATGATAATTCAGCATCTTAATTATTTACTTATTTTAGTATTATTATTTTAAGTAATAGAATATTTGTTTTAATTAAATTAATAATATTTTTTATTGCTTTGTGTTAGCATTATTATTATTTCAATAATGTAATAGTTATAAATGAAAGAAATCATAACAATAATAAATATGTAATATAATTGCATAAACATAATCTATAATAACCATAGTAAATTCTTATAATAAAAAATTAAAGAAAACATTGAACTTTAATATAGACCAATCCAGACTTTAATCATTAATTGTTAGTTTTAAAATTTTTAAATATTGACTATTTTATAAAAAAAATTAAATTAATTAGGTTTTTACACTATGACAGACGTAAGTTATACGTAATGATCAAATAATTTTTCAAATTGTTTAATTATCAAATTTGATTAAATTAATAAAAATTAGAAACTATAAGTATCTTTGATTTCGTCGGGTAGCAACTGTTACTAATCTCAGTCGTCGGATCATTTGTCCACCACAAAAAACTACAAAAAGTTATAAAGTTTTTTAAAAATATACAAACATATATTATATTATTATAAAAATATAAACAAAAATTATAAAGTTTTTAAACGAAACAATCCGGATAATATACGGGTAAAATACTAGTTTAATTTATTTAACAGGTCATCAACAATAAACAATGCACAGACTTAAACAATAAAAAATAAAATAAATGAGTTTTTTAAATATTAATTTATTCAATGAACTAATTGTTTATCGATTAAACATTTAGCAAGTAAAAAATATATAGTTTTGAATAATACAAAAAAAATTCAGGAATTTGGAAACTAAAAACAGCAAGTTAATTCATAAATCCGATATAGTTCATGGAGTTTTTTCAAGATTTAACTATTTTTAATAAAATGAAAAATCGTCATTTTATATATACCCATTTAAATTCAGTTAGAAATCTTAAATTTCAAGTTGTGAGCTGCATTGGACCCGAAACATTTATTGTACATTCAAAAATTTATAAATGCCTATGAATTTTTACATTCTTATTGCATCAATTTATTAATTTTACACCAAACCATACATGTTTGTCCATAGCACTTGCAAATTAATACATATAGATACTCACAGATCACAATAGAAACAAAATAGAAAACATTTTTGTGTGTGTTTATATATTATATATTTTAAATACATATATAAAATTGATCGGTTACTAAATAGGGGGAAATGCACCATATATGTAATATATTTCAGCTGAACTTTTGTCATAGATAATGTAATGTAAAATATCAGACTATTAAAAAAAAGTACTTTAAAACCAAATTTCCGTTTACTTTTACTAAAACAATATTATAATAATTGGTCTAACTATTGAAAATTGAAATTTAACATCGCATATAAAATTAAATAATAACTTATATCATCTAGGCATGATTTAAATAAGTTATAAAAATATATAATAAATATTTTTTTATGAAAAGTTAGACCAGAATACGTTATTATATAGAAGTTCGGTTTGAAGTTTGAACGAATCTATTTCATTTCATGTGCAATGATTAATTATTCGCCAAATAATCATAATATTGCCGACACAATTGTTTTTATTTTTATTTATGATGTCATGGCATGTATTAATTTTTTAGCTACGAGTTTTTCCCCACGAACGCGTTATATAGAGTTATATATTTGTAGTTATATGAATTTTTTTAGAAAAAATCATTAAAAAATATTAGGTATTAATATATATTTTGATCTTAATTAAATTTAAAATTTTGCAAGGTATTGATTGTGTTATCTCGCCCTTAACAAAGCTTTATGTGTTATTTACATATTGGTGAAAATCTAAATAATTATAAAATTGGATTTATATTATTAAACTTCTTTTTTTTTTTCTTTACTCGTTTTAGTCAGTGTATTTTTTTACATACCATATAAGTCACTAGGTTATACGGAATGCATGCAACATCCCGCAAATCTTGTCTAAGTTGACTCCCTCCCGGTTTGGAGCACCATCGCCTCTCTCTCTCTCTCTCTCTCTCTCTCTCTCTCTCTCTCTCTCTCTCTCTCTCTCTCTCTCATTTCTCTTTCTAACTCTTATTTTTTTTAATAAAAAATAGTTGGATGGAGTGAGATATGTATTTCGTAGTTTAAGGAATGTAATGGGATGAGAGATGATGTGATGCTGATGTGACATTTGAATGAATTGCGAGGGAATGAGCACTCCGCTGATCTTTATACTTTCGAAACACATCCTAAGTCAATAATTCTAGAATTCTCATGATAATATTAACGCCATATCAAAATTCTATTGATCCTTTTTAACAACAAACTTACACTTTTAATGAAATTTTATTTAATTAATGATAATAATCAAATCAAAGATAAGTTTTGAAAGTATATTGACTTAAACGGTACGAAAGAAACAATGAGCTAAACGGAACAAATAAGATTATTTTCAATGATATAACAAAAGCTCTATGGATTCATCAATTGTTTTCTTTAGAAAAAATGTACTCATGAAAATTGTAGAAAGACATCGCCACATTCCTTGATGCGAGTAAGTAAAGTTAATATACAATAATACCCCTTCAATTGGTGAGGCAACAACGAGACAAAAATTGGGCCAGGCCCTACGGGCTAAATGAGCCCAAAGTAAAGAAACCTAACCTTACAAGCTACAATGATCTACTCAAACTCAGCACATAGACCTTATTGGGCCCATAAAAAGCCCAAACAAGCCATATACATCATCATTGCTTTATTTCTATTGTATAAGAAACAAAACGACATCATTTTAATCGTTTATAGGCTTTTTCCTTAAATGCATCTTTGAGACCACGGGCTTCACATTAATTTTATTATTGATGAGTCTTGTCAAGTTATTATTGTGGACACATTCTTTCTTTTCGGCCTAGCCCAGCCCAAGACCAAATGCTTACGGCTGAGCCGACGCTTCGCTCGCTTAGGACCGGCTGTTATTTCTTTGGTTTAGCCACGTCCATACGACGAATGCGAAAACTACAAGTAAGATCAACGATGGGCCGAGCCAAACCCAACCGCTTTCGCTCTTTGTTTTAAGACCCATTTGCCAAATCTTGAGTGAAGCCGTCACGGTTACATTAGTGGCATTGTTGAATAGAAACAATTGAGCCTCGTCGTTAATTGCCTCCGTTGGATAGATACGTGAAGTAATACATGTTCTTCCTCCTTGTGCATAACCTTCGACTATCGAATGATCCACCTAAAAAAAAATATTCGAAATGCTCATGAGTTATAGAAAAAGTAGAAGAAAAAAGTGACTTCTGAAAAAATGTAACTAAAAAAGGTCATAATAGAAAAAAGGGTTAAAGTGACATTTTGACCATCTGAATTTTAGATCTTTTCAATTTAGTCATTAATCTATTTTTGTCCCGATTTAGCTACTGAACTATTTATTTAGTCACTAAACTTTCTTTTTACCAATTTAACCAATGAAAATTGTCTCGATTTAACCACTAAACTATCAAATTTATTACCGATTTAGCCATTAGTTTTCTTAATTTCCCCCAAAATAGAATACTAAACTAAAGTTTAGTGGCTAAATCAATATAAAAAATAGCTTAGTGGTTAAATGAGACAAATATGAAAGTTTAATGGTCAAAATGATACTTAACCCATAGAAAAAAAATGTGTTTTACCAAACATCTACAAATAAAACAAGATAAGTAAATGTGGTACTAGTAAATACTTATATATGATGAAATGATCTATTTTGTTACCATTTCTTCATAAAACATATGTAGTGAGTACAGCCCAAAAAAAGTATAACATTTTACTTACACATTTTAAAGTGTTACTAACAGATATATACTAACGCCTCATATTCTGTCAGTAAATGCCCCTTGTGAATATTTTCGACCAAAAATAAAAAAATTCAGGTTAGGAAATTTACCAGGATCCTCATCGATAGTTTTTCGCCTTCAAGAACAGGGACCGTGCTACCATAAATAGACTTATCAACATCCTTTGCGACGGAAGATCTATAAAAAAATGTCATTACCCAATGACAGCGTTAGAAATACGACTAGAATTTATCCCAAAAACCTTGAATGTGCACCAATGATTCATTGGTGCACATACAAAACCGTTGGGCCAGAGAAGAGAGAACGAAACAAAACCTTGATTGATCGATACAGAAGAAAGTAGTGAGCTCGCCATGGGTGCCCTTGGCTATATAGAAATAAGTAGGCGTGTGTTCTGTGAGGTTATTGTTTGCGAGAATTAATAAACCAAACGGCCCTAAGGCATCTCTCACGCCAGCTCCACCGTGACCGGCACAGTTATACGGCACACCAGATCCTACACTTAATCTATTGGCAACTTTTTTGTCGATCTCGAACTCGACCATTATATCCAACTATCAATGAATGAATTGTCACTAATGTTAGTATTAACATACCAAAAACTAGAAACAAGATTCAAAAAATGTGACTTTTTTAAGCTACCTGAGATGTTGGACCAACATAGAGTGGCTTGATTGAACCAGGTTCAAGTTGAACCTCATTGACCAGTGTAAGATTTGACCTAAGTTTATCCAGTTCTTCAATTGGCCATTGAAGCAAATTGCTACCGGTAGCCGGATCTAGCGCGACCGTTCTTGGGAGCGCCTGATAACATTTACGATGTGCAGATACAAGATTAACGTGACGAACATGATCATAAAATCAGTGCCGGTCCAATCATATTTGGGGCCCCGGGCAAAAACTCAAAAGGGGCCCTATAAATATATATGTATATTTAAAATAAGCAAAATTCAAGTAAAAATGATAAATTAAAAACTAAAACTTATAATTATATAACATAAACTAAAAACTTTGGCAGGTCGATAATCTTGTTTAGTCGTTAATAGACCTAAGTATATATAACAATTTTTTTGAGAATAGGCCCCTGTGATGAATGGGTCCTGGACGGTTGGCCGTGTTGACCTTGCTCAGGGCCGGCCCCGCATAAAATCAATGAAAAGTATATCATGAAAACTTGTTGGTGAAAAACATACCATTAGAGAAGCCCAACCCTTCATGATATCTGAATCTTGGCTATCGGTTTCTTTAATCCAGCTCCACAAAATCCTTCGTTTTTTATGTTGGTCGTAAAAGGTTTTCGACGCATAGTAAATCCCATAGTCGTATCGTAAACCAATTCCCACATCGATTTTAGGATCATCCGGAACCCATTTTCCTTTTTCATGATCATAATCTCCAATTGCATAATAATCACATCTATCATCGTCCATGCTAGCTTTAAGAACATGTTTTACACCGTGCCCGTACGTCCCCGTATCAAGCCCGAAGTCATCTTTCGAAACTGGATAAAAGTCCACACACTCCCACATTCCGGTACCGGAAACATCATGAAGCCACCCATCTTGAAGGTCATAACTTTTGAAATCTTCAGTGTCATACAATAACGCGATTCCGGTTTTATTCACTTTGGATCCGATCACCATCCGCCACTTGCCGTCCGGGGTGAGCCATGCAGTGGTCGGGTCACGGAAGTCCTTTTTGTCGATCCACGATGGTGGGACAAGGACAGGGTTTTCGGGGTCCTTGATCCAATTAACAAGAAGCGGGTCAGATGGGTTGGCTGGGTATGCAAGGTTTTGGACTTGAACCGATTCATTGGTTGAACCGGTGTAAAGAACAACAAGTTTGTTATTTGGAAGGATGGTTGTTGACCCGGTCCATACCCCATTGACATCATACCATTTGTCTGTCTCCATGGCTATTGGAAGGTGGCGCCAATGAACCATATCTCTTGAAACAGCATGACCCCATACGATTAGACCCCAAACCGGTGCAATAGGGCTATATTGGTAAAACAAATGGTACCATCCCTTATAAAATACCGGTCCTATTTAATAAAATCAGATTAAACGAATCAAAAACACATAACTTATTACTATATATCTAAACGGGTCTTGAATCAAAACCCGTTTTAGAGGATGTTTGGATTTGCATTTGAAAAACATGTTGTAGCGTTTTGGAAACTAATACTCAGATAATAGCTGTAACAAAAAGTGTTGTCAGAATTGTTGTGTTTGGTTTAGCTTCTCCTGTTTGCTATTAATTATCAAATAATCAGTTTTAAAAGTGTTTGAATTTGCGTTTTTACTTGTAAAATAACCAAATAATCACTTATTAAGTAAATAAGCTACAATTTTTAACTTATGAAAAAATGTGGTAGGATTAACTCTAAACGCAAATAATCACTTATTAACGTATTCAATCCAAACACTTTAAACCAAGTATTTGCGTTATTGTAACGTAATAAGCTAATAATCTCGTTCATAACGCAAAACCAAACACCCTCTTAATTATTTTTTTCCTATTTTTTAATTAAAGAACAATTTAGGTGATTGATTATAACGTTTAAGTTTGAACCGATTAATATGATCGCCCGTTTTACATACAAATGAGTGAAAATGGGATCTTAAGATTGATATGACTTACCATTTGGATCTTCAACACAAGTAGAAAATTGCACCATCAGAACAATGCCAAACCACCATAAAAGAAAATTTAGAAAAGAAAATTAGTATTATGTTTATAATATTTTATTTATTATTAAAAAATATTTATGAGGTTCAATGGTAAACCTATATCCATCGAATAACCTTGAAGAACCTCCATGCACCACCACAAACGCATCACATTTCACCCGTAATGCATCATTATTTCCACGTGATGCATCAAATTCTCGCGTGATGCATTACAATTTTCTAGCGATGCATTGTGGTTCTTCAAGGTTCTTCGATACATAGATGTTTTTAATTGAACTCACCCATATATATAATGGTTAGAGTGATTAAAACAAGACATTTTTACCGTTCATCCAATTCTTCCCGGGATAAAAGTGAAAGGCGGGTGCTTGCCATTCCAACATTTCACTTGTCCATGGAAACGACGATAAATTGGCTGGTAACTTGAATGATTTATCCGACACGCCCTGTTCAACCGGATTCCTCCTTTCCAGCAACGAAACATCGTTATCGTGTGTTTGTATGTGCACATTTCCAGCTATCAAGGCTACCAATAAGCCAACTGCCAACAACCCAGATACCAGAAGAAGAACTGATTTACTCGGTTGTTGGTCGTTTTCTTGAGGATGAGAAGGTAGACTTGCGTCTAATGACGGAACGTAACCATAATCGGCATCAAGAAGAGAGGTGTCAGTCGGGTTTTCGACATCAGACGCAGTTTTGGATCTCATTTGTTAAATTTTAATTTTATGGCATTCGTTAGTTTGGTAGAGTTATGGTTGTTTGTATCTGAATGTCCTGTGAGCTTAATATGGTGGTTTCATTTTGTAAATTAGAGCAAGAGAGTGAGTGAGAAATGTAAGGACAGTTTAAAATGTGTTTGGTTGAGAGAAATTATAGAGCAAAAAAAGGTGTCAAAATGTGTTTTTAGGACATTTTTCCTTCTTTTTTGGTAAAATTTAAAATAACAAACTTTTTTTTTATTATGAAAAATATCAAAAAATTTAGCATATTCTTGAAAGTGAAAAATGCATTTTTGGTAATTACAAATTGTCGTTCAATACATTTGAATGTGTGATTTTACAATATTAAATAATAAAAATGAGATTATCACAAAAGATTGAGAAGTTCAACTATTTAGGACTTGAACTCTCACGGCCCTCCTCAAGAACCTGTTTAGCACTTCAACTCACTAACAGTTTGTTAAAGCATATATCAATCACAAGTATTGAACTTGAGTCATTTAACAAAGTTGACACCTCCATAATCAGTTATATGTTTGCTTTGTGAAAATATGTTGTCAGCTCAAAAGGCGTGTTGGTAATAAAATTTAGATTATGAGTTATAAGAAATCAAATGGAGAAACATATTGTACCTTCGTTAAATTAATAACAACGAGAGTCGACTTAACCTGGTATGTATAAGATTTTGAATACAAATTATCATGCTTTTAAACATAGGAGGTTTTTTTAAATTTTAATTAATTAAGAAAACAGTAATCATCAGCAAGTTTTGTATTACAGAATTTTTTGAATATGTCTAGATAATAAACATACAACATTTAACCAACAGTTTTATGTTTTATTACTATTATAATTGCAATAACATTTTAATTAAACTTCATATCTTATATGTATTCGTATATGACACTCGGTTTTTGCATCATTATTCATGCGTGGATCGAATTTTGTTGTCTAAGAAAAATGTTATAGTTTGATAAAACGAGTTGAATAGGTTCTAGAAAACATGTGAACTCAACCAACAGCATCACATTAAAGTTGGGCTAATGCCTAATGGTACGACTCAAATTGACAAAAGTAACATATACTCATCCGACAATGGAGAGAAGTCTGAGCATCCAGAAGTGACACCGGTTAACAAAACAACGGCGAAAACATGGATGCCACAAGAGTCTGATGCTACTAACATTGTTGCTGTAAAAGGGGGGTTACAAAGCACAAACAACATACTAGATTGAGTTGAGAACTTTTGATGAATCCTAACTCAGACATTTGGTGGTGGCCATATCTTTGCAAATAATTCTTCGACCCTCTTTGATTGATTGGAATAACCATCCATTCCAGTTGCAAGGAGTTCCAACGCTGCAGGCCCCATTGCGGAAGCGAAGCTAAGTTGGTCCCACTTTACCAGCTGCAGATAGAAGAGAAAGGTAAGTAGGTTCAGTTCTAGTGGTGGGCTTTTATATTAATTCTACGGAAGGCGTAAGTTGCCCTTCATCAGCAATATACATCTTTTATTGAGGTATGAGTTTTTACAGTATGGTGTTTTAGATTCACCCATTCTAGATTCAGGGAAAGGATTAACCCTGCTACCAAAAATCGAACTGTCTGCAAGAACTTCTTAGGCTGATAATATATAGCTACACATGTACCCCTTTAGTATCC
Source organism: Centrapalus pauciflorus (assembly GCA_020465985.1). Taxonomy (NCBI): domain Eukaryota; kingdom Viridiplantae; phylum Streptophyta; class Magnoliopsida; order Asterales; family Asteraceae; genus Centrapalus; species Centrapalus pauciflorus. The sequence continues at coordinate 344,121 of JAANYP010000100.1, read as the reverse complement.
CATGATTATTGCAACACTTTTATATCAAGAAATGTTTAGTTTTCAACTTAGAATCAGCAATTTGCATAGCATTCCAGAAATAGTCAAACATTTTCCTAAAACTGTATACCAAAGTAAAATGGTAAGTTTTTAAGGATGTTTGTGCAAAAAAAAATCCTCAAGTTGGACCATTTTTTAGTTTAAAACCCCCAACCATTTTTCATTGCACAATAAACCCCAAACCTGTAAAATCTTACAAAATGGGATATTATCGGTTGTAACCGGTTAAAAGTCACATGTCATCGTTGACAAGTCACCGATGACCACCGGAATTTCGCTGAAAAAGTAACTTTAAACAAAAGGACACAGATTTGAATAAAGAAATCAACAAGAAATGTGCATTTAAATCATAAAACATAGACAAATGAGTTCACTGGAGAGTCGGAGACGAAAGGTTGGCGTTGGTCAACAGATTGCAACCAATTATGAGGTTGCAAGTCATTTTTTTTGAAAAAAAAACTCATTTTGATAAATTTTAGTCAGTTCAGAGTTTTTTGTGCAATGAAAAATGGTTGAGGTTTTAATCCCAAAAATGATTCAACTTGGGGTTTTTTGCGCAAATTTTCCTATTTTTTATGTTTGCATTTTCTCAATTTTTCCAAATATAATTATTTTCGCATGATATAATCTTTGTTTCTATCATATTCAGAAAATCAATGGTTGGTACGCATTGAAAAGAAAAACACTATGTTTCACAATTCAGTCACTCAAAAAAGATCATCCAAGAGCATACCTCTTCGTCAGTAAAGTTATAAGCGGCAGCTGATTGTGGGGATAGTCTTTCGACAAATGTGTACTTCTCGTCATCAGGAGTCACAGATTCCTTCAGAGCCTGCAATATCTTCAATGGTGTGATGATATAATCGACCCTGCATAACGTAGTCGTCATTCATTATTCATTTGACCAGACTGTACTAAAACAACGTGATATTAAACAGATGACAAAGAAATGTACCCTAAAACATTGAACACATCCTGCTTATTTCGGATTGAAGCAACCATCAATTTCGATTTATACCCATATTTGTGAATATAATTGAAAGCTTTTGTCACCTGAAAGAAAATAAGGTATACATCGACAACCACCATCTTAAGTGAATATATAGAAGAAATAAGTCGACATAACATTTTACGAGACTAACCAAAGCCAACCCCGGATCTTCTCCTCTTTTAAGAGCAGCTTCTACCTCAGGATCACCACTGTGGTTGCGTGCCCAATCCTAACAATGTGTGAAATTGGCTTCAGCATCTTATCCCCATATTCAATTTCGAAATAATGTTGAAATAAAAGAAAAGGGAAGAGTATTTAGTTATTTACCCTAAGGCGGCCGACAAAAATTTGAATAACAGAAGCACCAGCCTGAGCAGCAGCTGCAGCCTGACAAAAGCTGAAGACGCATAAAGCAGTCAACAAGACAGCATTAAGACCACGACGTTATTTCTGGATGTTAATCGAGCTATTTCCATCACACACATACCTGTACACAAATGTCATGTGTGTTTGTATACCCTCGGCCTCCAACAATCTTGCTGCCTCAATTCCCTGAAGAGAACGATTAGTTTGTATTCACTAAAAGATTCGCCAATGACGTCAAAAGGTAATATCTTATCACGTACTCACTTGCCAAGTTGAGGGGATTTTGAATAACAAACGCTCAACAGGGACATCAATGCTATTATACAATTGCAATAGGTTCTCGACCTGCACCACAGTAAAATCATAAAAAGTAAGAAACATGTTAGATTTACCATATGAGGTTAAGTTTGTAGTTGTAGAGTAAAAATTTATTTTTCCAAAAGTTCCCCTTAGGTCACTGTAATATTTTTTCATACACACTTTGTAATAAATTTACACATTGTGTTGCATTTTGGTCACTTTTGATGAAAATGACTATAATACCCCTAAATTATTTTATGAAATAATCATAAAAACCTTGCAAACACTCATCGTGAGATTTAACTCACTCACAAGAACAATCCCCAGGTGATACTTTCTGAACCTTACAAGGGTATTGTGGTAATTTTCTTAAAAACATTATGGGTATTATGGTCATTTTTTTCTCCAAAAATGATCAAAATGGAATTACAAAAGTTAGTGACTAGGTGTGTACAAGAAGAAAAAAAAGAGTGACCTAGTTAGAACATTTGAAAATAATTGTTGCCATTCTATGAACTTAGCCCTTCCAAGTTCCATATTTGACATTTATACCTCCCTGTCCCTTGGCATGAAGTCATGAACAGAGATCATGTTTAAAATAATTGGTCAGATGTTAAAAGCAACAAACTGACATATTATGATTGCATGTGCTCGCAATATGTCCAAAAACTCAAAGGATGGATTTACAATCTCCAGAAAAGAAAGAACTAGCACTCAGCAGTAATACAAATAAAATGGGCCTTGAATTTATCAAACCAAGAAATAATTACAGGTCAGTGAGTTACACCAGCACATGAGTACACTAAAATTAAGTCCTAGAAAATATAATATACAAATCTTTTAGGCCATCCAAGGTAAATTCAAAAATTTGATAAACATGTGTAATAAAAGGAGAACAATTGGCAACCATTATTATAGTTATACCTTCCCAACAATGGCATGTGTGTCATATGCAAGGCGAGCATCGACCTCAGTTGAAACACGACCAGGCACTAGCTTTGATAGCTCCCCACCAACATTTACTAAAGCCTGTTATTTTCATTTACTCATCAAAACACAGTATATATGTATACTTAAATAACTGTATAGATATCACTATCTACATAGAAAGGTCGACCTTATTCACAAAACATGTCATTCGAGCATCTGGGCTTTGTACACCGTAACACTCTTTATCTGCCAATGCTGTATCCACAGCACCCTACAACAAAAGGTACTAGCTAAAGATAATGTGTAATTAAACTCAAAAGATTACATAATAACATAAGTGTTACTCCCACCACCTCCTTTTGTATTTTTAGATTCAAAATTGTACTAAAACATGTTTTACTACAGCCAGAAATTATGCTACTTTACTACATTTTTACAATGTAACATAGTTACCAATCTCGATTTGGAACTTTCTTGGGGACGTTGAGGATGTATGGGGTGCAGTAATGTCCCCATCAAAAGCATAATTTATTATCTGGTATATATCACCAATTCACCATACACAAGTGTAATATGGATGTTGAGGTAGATGTTTTAGCCACACAATGAGGGATGTGATTATAAATGAGATACACTTGAGAAGGATGGAGTGCCATCGGTTAAAGAGAAACTAACGCAATAACTATTGAATTGGCTTGGTCATACACAATGCACCTGCTAAAATAGAAGCTTGTAGATGAGATTGTTAGAAAAGACGCATGCATTTAACGGAGATTGACATGACAGGAAGTAGTCAATATAGATTGGCATGAGTAGAGCATGTGTTACAAGATGGTTCTTAATATGAGTGTGTTGAAGAACATCATTTATTAAGGGCTTTATATGATACCTATTTATCGTTGCTTTCGAGTTTCACCATCAATTTAGTTTTCTTGTTTATTCACTTTCAACCTCTTCATATTATTTTGATAGAATTTCTTTTTTGTTATTATCATGGAGCCTCTTTTTATTACGTTTGTCACTCATTGGTTACCATGAATCGTCGGATCTTTTCATTATTATTGAGCCTCTTTGGATGTACATTTTCAAAGTGATATTTGTGAACTCATGAATCGAAATAAGATGGCCAGCTGCTAAAAATTAGGAATGATTAGATAATTTTACACTCAAATCACTTATCTCAATATACCATATTCTTGCAACTGCTCTTCATCCCTATTATGCAAAATTGTCTGTTTTGAACATCAGTAATTAGAAAATAGTAATCATATTTTCAGATTACCGATAACTCGAAACTGAATATGTGAATACAAATAGAATAATCCGATTAATGATAAATCCAAATACCCCCTAAATTAATTAACTGTACCAAGTGTCAAGGCTACAGTAAAATCTTTCTCATCCACACTGACGTTTGAATATATACCAATCCAAAGTACCACATACATGTATCCAGATTCAGGAACACATAATCTTCTTACCTTAAAGGTAGTATCAGGGAGGCTGCAAATTCCTAAGAGAAGAGATGGACTAACAGTGGCAGCAGTTGGAGGAAACCTATATACAATTTAAATGGTATCATTCAGTTTGACAAACATAAACTTACCTAATAAACCTACAAGTTCCCCAATAAAAAAATATCAACCAAATTTAGAAATTTCACCAATATCAAACCTCTCGAAATCATCGAAGACAACAGTATCCGGAACGACTTCACTGAAGCGTGACAAAGCATCTAATTCAGTCCTTCCACCTACAAATTAGAAAAATGAATCAATTAACTAACACATTTAAACCCACCACGATCAAACAAACGAAACTAAAATTTGATCTACCGGTATTCGGAGAAGCGGAGTAATCAGTGAATGAGGCTCGGACTTGAGTACATGATCTGAGAGGAGTGAAAGCTGCTATCGGTAATACGGATCGAACAGGTAGTCTGGATCTTCTTTCCTGCATGGTGATCAAATCAATTGATGGTGAATTAGTTAGTGAATAGCTAGAAATTGTTAAGAATATGTGAGTGGAATACCTGAAGAAGAGGAGAAGAAGAGGCGAGTGAAGCAGTGTAGAATGGAGTTGCGGACATTTTTGATTAGTTTGCAGGTGAAGAGAGTGGGTGTGGAGTTTGGGGAAGATGATAGGAGAAGCTTTTATGATCCCTTCGGTCCTTCTTAACTAAATTTGACCATCAAATTGAAAACTTACCAACTTATCATACTAGATATTTCTTTTTCCAAAAAAACTCATCGTGTTCCACAAACTCACTTGGCGAGAGAAAGGAATGAAATTGGAATAAAATATAAATCTGTCGTGTTCAATAACTTTATTTAAGGAATGAAAAGGATGAAAATCAGATAAATTTTGCTTAGTATTTCTTCCTTCTAATATTGGAGAGAAAATGATGAAAATGTTTCATATCATTTTCATTCTATTCTTTTCCTTTCTTTCATTTCATTTCCACCGTTTAAAAGAGCAAATTACACAGATAGTCCGGTTTGGGGGTTGCATGGTTTTCGTTCTTCATACTCTTTTTTACACAAAAACCTTTCACACAAGTAGTCCTTGCCGTTAACCAGAGTTGTTAGACATGTTAAGTCACATGGGTATTATTGTCATTTTTCGTCTCAGTGACCATTTGTGTAATTCTTTTAATTGTTTATATTTCTTTTTTGTTTTTCTTTTTCTCTTTTATCAATTTTTTTATGTTACGGATGTTTTATTTTATTTATTAGTATATTAATAATTATTCTCATGCAAAATTTTGTAATCTTTTATGTTCGTTACTTAATTTTTATAATTACTTATACATTAATGTTTAATTATTTATATTCTTATTGTTATTATTATTATTATTATTATTAGTTATAAAAAACTGAGAAATCTCAACAACGTATCGAACCTGGAAATCAAAACCTTCAAACTTGAAATCATTGTGAATGATGAAGAAATCAACGCTGGTGTTTTTTAAGAACATAAAAACACATATGGAGAAAACACAAATACACGTTGAAGATTTAGATGTTTGATGATTTTTGGATAAAAATGTTGTTGCATCACGTTAGATCAAGATTTTTTTTAAAAAAACATTGATAGTTTGATATATCACGAAGGATGAACACGAAGATGATGAGCAGAGAAGATAAAGGAAGATGATGAACACGAAAGATAAACAACAATGATGCATCGGGATCTTCATCATTTTATATAAATTTGTATAATTTATGTTAATTTTAAAAATGTATTAATTAAATTTATTTAGCATCTACTATTTAAATATTTAATGCAATATTCAATTAATATAGAATTAAAATTAAGTAATTTGGATTTTTTTTCATAAACTACCATTCGCTCTATACATATGATATGTTGCATCACGAGATAAATCAGATATGTTGGATCATATATGTGTGTGTGTGTGTGTAAACTTGAATGGTGCATGAAATCATGAAGTAGAATGGTGCATATGATTGTTAAGAGAAAATGATCGAAGAAGAAAGTATTATGAAGTATAAACGTTAAACCGTTTGGGAACTTGATATTTTGGGATTAGTTTCTTTTGAGGAAAAATATTTTACATATATTGAACTTAATTTTTGAAGATTTTGTGTTTATCTTTTAGTATTTGCTTGTTTGTAAATTCTTTTGCATATTGTGGGTTTATTTGGTTTATAAACCAAACAACCAATTTTGAATTTGGTTTACGGTTTAGTTTAGGCAGCTTTGAATTAGCCTTCAAAAAAATTCCAAACCGAAGAACCGTACCGAGAAAACCAACAAACCCCAAAAGTATATTGTTCCACTCGGCCGCTCCTCAAGGCTCAAGCTATCAAAAGCTAATTGTCAAACACACCTAATATATTTTATTATTGACATATAGATCGCATATTTTCTCTTTCCTCATTCCTTACTTTTTGTTGTCCAACTTTGATTTCATCACATGACATCAACATATATTAAACAAGTGAGGTAGACATCCTAATCATTTCTCAAGGAAAGACACTGCAAATGGATATGGAGAGATCAAAAGTGATGCATAAAATGTTTCCATGACTACAAGTCACAATAGATTTCTTCAAAGGCCATATTACATGGAATCCAAAGAGGGATACATCCAATGAATCAAACATAAAATGAAGCCATGAACATGTAAATTAACTTACACTTGAAATAACACATAAACAAAACGGTGTCAATGCCATGCGGTTCCCGCAGGCCTGCCTTCACCTCAGCTTATTTATCAGACTATTTCAACTTCAAATTCAAAATTCATGAAAAACCAACTTCTGGTGTCCGTCGGTTTTATATCTTTTAATCAGTCATCCGTACCAGACATCTGTTCCTTCCATGTAACCAGGGATTTGAGGAATTCTTTGACCTCCAAAGTGTCCCGAAGGGACAACAAAGCTTTGCTTTCTTTGGGTACTGAAGATACTAGAATCCCATAACCATGGTTTCCTTCTCTTAAGACCTAATGGAAAATGAGAATTAAAAAATCAGTGACTAAATCAAACAACAATTTCAAAGTGATCATAGTTACAAGTTATACCTTGAATGCATCTTCGTCTGTTCTGTCATCTCCGATATAAATTGCGAGCACATCATCACTGTTGCTTAGCCCTGTTTCCATATCATGATATTGTAAAAGAAACAAAAAAAAAAAATTTGTTGTAAAAGAAACAAATAAAAAAATATCTAACAATGCTTCTTTCTTAGTTCTTCCGAGTGTGAAAAATGTTGGACCAACTATCATATATATGACCCAAGTCACGTATAAAGAGGCCTTTGCACATACCCAGCGATTTGAGTAAAAACTCGACAGCTTTCCCTTTGTCCCAATCAATCACAGGACGGACCTCTAAAACCTACACATGGATGAAAATTTTCAGGTTTTTGAAACCTGGATTACGAATAATCACACATGTATATTCAAAATAAATAAAAAGATTGTTTTCTCATATTACCTTCCGCCCATGAGTTAATGTTAAACGAGGATAATCTTTCAAGACATCATGAACATATTGTGCAATTATAGGCCAACTCTGCAACACTTACGACTAGTATTAGCTTTTCAAACAAGGATATTTTTCAAGGCACCAATGATCTATATGAAGCTCTTACCTGCTCTTCAACATTTCGGTAATGTACAGAAATACAAAATTTGTGATTTTCCACGAATGCCCCTGAGACATCCTTCGTCACCTCAACAAGGGTCCTAAAAACCTATGCCGAGAATTTATACATATCAAGCACACACATCTATCTTTTAGCATTCTTCAATGATGTTTTCTAATATCAAGCATATAACAGCAATGATGCACTTTTACAATATGTATTACTCACCTCATCTATAATTGGTATAAACTCCCTAGCAGGCTGGAACAAATTTACTTCCTTGCCCTGCTCAAAAAATCATATAAACTTGAGGACACTTTATCAGGGCAAAAGAAAAGAATATATATACAAAAGGCACTTTGCTTCAATATAAGACCTGTTTGTCAGTGGATCGAACATATTTTGCATGGTCAATAGACATTGTGTCATTAGCAGGGAACATGATGTCCATACCATGACTACCAGCATAAAAGAGTTCTGTTAGCCCTACTAACTCATAAACCTGAACAAACATATTTAACAAGAAAAACGTAAGACCAGTGGCGATTCCAGGACTTTAAACAAAGGGTCTCCAGATATATATCAAGTACTCCTGAAAAAGTTTTAACAATGGTTCATGACATGTTTTTATGCTATAAAAATAATCTAAAACTACATCATTATTTACACTTTGTAACAATTGAAATGAGTAATTTTGAATAAAGTTCTAACAAGGACTTTTATTATGTATGGTCTTCTATATTCTAATTTCAACACTTCCAATGCTGGTTGTTTTTCCAGATCAACAAGTAATGTATCCGTATCATATTTCATATACTTTCGAGAGGCAGGCATATCATTATCTTCACATATATCTTTTACTACATTAGCTGATTGTTATTAGTAGAAGAATTATGTTCTCCTTCGTTTTTTTATTAAGTTACGCATTATATACGTAAGAAAGGACAATTTATAAACCCAAGTCCCCTACACGACGACACAAATGTGACAATGATATTAACATGTTAATTATTAACTCTAGAATATTAATGTACCAATGATAAACTTTTTATATAAAAGATTGATATAACAATCAACAACATTACATGTGTAATTTAGTAATTAACATTGGATGAAAAAAGAGTAAATAAATTATTAACTTACTATAAAGATTTAAGAGAATAAAGGAATACACTTGATTGGAATCAATGGGTTCAACGGGTGTCCAACTAATATTTAAAGAGGTGTCCAAAATAATTTTATTTATATGGGTTAAATAAATTTAGGACCAAAGGGGTGTCCATTTACACCCTTAGGGCCTTTAAGAATCGCCCCTGCGTAAGACTACTTTTGCATCGTGTTATATCATTTATCCTTGAAATGTATTGTTTTATTAATTGGTTTTCCGTGAAAATGGCAGTTTGTTTGCAACAAAAAGCCAAGCATGACATTTTGATGAGTTTAATCGATCACTATATATAGATTTGTGATACCTTATCGAGACTTCTGCCGCTAACAATTGCTGTGGGGAAGTATTTTGCAACACCCTTTACAGCAGAACGCATCTTAAAACACAAAGTGTGTTAGAACCTTATAATTAGGCAAGTCATGAGAAAAAGAAGTGGAAACTTTAGAAAGCAATACTTACATCAATTGACATAAAAGCATGATTGGGATCATCTACTATCGGTGAGAGCGTCCCATCATAATCTAAAAAGATGACTACCTTTTTATTATTTGCACGGTTTGTAATATGATGAAAAGAGTTGAGGGCCGATGGGTACTTGAGCTTCGAGTAACAAGAAAAAACAAATACAGAACAAAATTGGTAAACGGCTACAAATAGGAGAAAGAAAGCATTACTAACAGATAAAGTGATCGACTTTTCAAACAGTAGTGTTTATACTTGCAAAGTAATATTTTGATCATGGTCAATCACTCCCAAGGGATACAAGGCATACCATCCAAGAATAATAAGTAAGATCACTGTCATCAGAAGCAAGCTCAACCATAACATCTTTCAGCATCTTCTGTCGAGGAGGTGAAGAAGATTGCATTGCATCAAGCCAACCATTGGAGCATATATCATCAAGTTTCCCTGGCTTCTTTTTTGGAATCGAGGAGAACGAAGTTCCTAATGAACGAGGAAACACATATGAATGGAAACCTAATCTAGTCTGATTATTAGAAACAGGATCAGCAAGAACAGGAGAAGCATTCGCCGAGCTCAAATCCATTTGATCAGAATACTAATTTTGTGAGCTAGATTAAAATTTTTGAGGGTTTGGTGTTTGTGGAAAACCGAGCAGCCCATTGTGAACAAGCTAATTCCAGAAATCTGAAAATACAAGAAGCATGTGCTTAATGAGTAACTGCAGAAAGAGTTTTCTTTATTTTTCCTATTTTTTGGAGGCATGAGAGGGAGGGGGAACCAAGGAAAGGAGGGTGTTCTAAGGTCCTGTGCTTTCATAATATAATGATTACAGAATGAGTCATACCTCATTCTCCAAGCTATGCATTTATGGAACATGCTCAAAACCCATATTAGATCACATTGGCTCTTCAAAACCCAATAATTTAAACCTGTTTTCTGTCAGAAACACAAATATTTACATCACTAATATACAACTTTGTTAAAAGCACTATGGTGATACTCCCGACTGTCTCAAGCTTTGACTGCATATGAAAAAAAAATGTTCATTATATGACCACGTTAGCATGAACTTTTCAGCTATGCTCTTGAAATCTGTGTTCATTTTTCAAAATTAATTGACTGGAATCTTTAGCAATGATAGGGAAGAATCAAGTACTAATGTAACACAAATTCTCCCCCCTAAATGATTCCAAGAAAAAAGGATCATAGGGCAAGTTTGGACTTCAAAACAAGATCCAATGGATTCCGTATTTACAACGACCCGCATAACTCTATTCTGAATGAAACAAGATGAAAATATGTAGTAATCGGACTGCTGATCAAATGTCAGTGGCTTAAACTTTGAACCTACATTGTTAATTTAATCTGTAATAAACCACTCACCAATTTAATTAGCAGTGTCTTCACACTAGTCACATGGACATGTCCCCTACAAAAGTAGTAAACAGATAGTTACTCTCATGAGAATCTACTGTTTTAGATACTACAAAAGTAGTAAAGCAGTGTTAGGGGTGTTCATGACCATTTTTTTCAACAACATTTTCTCAACTGGTCAGATTCATATAACTTTTTTACAATATGATTAAAGAACTAGTCACACAAGCTCAATAAGGAGTTAAGCACTCACGTCCACTACTAAACTATGTTCCAATTCTTGATGTGACTCCACAACAAAACTAGCCATTATTACATATATTGAGAGAGACATAAAACATCAAAATAAAAGGCAATAAACTTGGTTTCTACAACACCCCATATGCAAATTTCATTATTTGGCAATGTTCAATTCAAAATTACATCTTAGTGCCTAATTAACTATATATTGACCTCACCATTAACATTGGTTTTGGTTTAAGAGGGTATTTTATTATATTTGACCAATAATCAAACACTTGTTAGATTTATATATATGACAAAAGGAATATTTTATTTGCCTACTCACAGTTAAACAATTACATCGTGGAGAGCATAGAATAATACTAAATGGATACAAAGCCAGCTGTTGTTTAACTAACTCAAGATAAATAAAAATAAAAATAAAATTTTGTGGCTCACATTCGTTAGCATAACTCAGCTTTTATAATTTAATAACAGTAGCAAACAACAAAAGTACACGAATAGGGACTACTTCTACCTGATTAAAACAAAATGCAATTGGAAGAAACAATCAAAACAGATGAAAATTTAATCATGCATTAATTAAGAAGTGATTCATCCTCAAGCACACTTTTTTTTGTGACTCGTTAATGCTGGAACAGGGGAGGCGATGAGATTTAAGCTCATCAGTCTCAAAAGGATTTGATCTCTTAAAATTCCAATGTGGTAGCAACAGACAAGGTGTCGTTGTACAAAAAGACGAGAAATAATGATAAATAAATACAATTATACAGTCAAAATCAAGTACCAAACACAGATCTTCACCGAATCTACAGAGCTGAATTAATATCAATAAGAATACACACATAGATCGAAAAGTCAGAGAATATAAAGATTTGAAATGGAAATGCGCATCATAACCCATCAAAATTAACGGAAATTGAAGGGAAGATAATGTACCTGCTTGAGAGATGTGAAACGCCGATTGGTGAGCGATAGATTAGCGAAAAAATGAAAGAATGTAGTAAATGAACCCTATTAATTGTGGGTGTCAGGATGTGAATGAAAATATGGGAAGGAGGAGGAGGAATGGGTGAAGAGTGGGGAGGGAATTTATAGAGTTTGATAGGTGCAAAGAAATACGTGCCAAAGAAGCAAACCAACCAACCTCCCTCCCATCACTCTATAGTTAGTTGGTTTGTTTTTAGTATGATGGGTCATATGTAAACCCGACCCAAACCGTATCTGATTTATATCGACTTTTTGGACACCCTTTACACGATGATCTATACTATATAAAATAAGAAAATCATTTGAAGTTTCTGGACCATTTGATGGAAAGAATTCAATGCTCCAGATTAATGACAACTCATAATTATTTATGCAATGTCTCATATACCCTAATTAAAATCAATAATTATACTTATGCCCTTTTTTTAATTTATTTTCCAAATTTACTACCTTAACTTAATTACATTAAATTTTGGTTTTAATTTTTTCATTAATATTTACCTAAAATAAATGTGTGTCGTTATTATCCTTAATAATCATAGTTAAATTCAAATGTAAAAATTTAGATTTAAATGTAGAAGTGTAGTAAATAAAGTTAAAAAATTTTGTTAATTATTTTGCTAACAAGATTTAAAATTTAATTGATAAATCTTCAATTGTGAATATGATAAGTTTTGATTGTTGATTTTCAGATATTCCATTTTTATATTTTATCATTTTCAAAATATATACACATTCACATAATTGAAGTTTTTTGTTTCTTACATTGATATTTTATATTTGAAATTAATAAAAATCAAAATAAACATTTTTTGCAAACACATATTATCTGTTTTTAATAATACAATATAATAATATTTTTTATTTAATATCAAACAACTAATTATTTTTTTTATCTTTGATTTAACTAGCTTTCATTTTTTTATTTTAATTATATATAAATTTTATAAAAATTTATTAAAATATAAAAAAATATGTATTTCTAAATGGGTTGATTAACCTATATATTATAATAAAACAAAACAATTGATGTCATATGTCACTTCTACATTACAATAAAATTTTATTTTTCCACCTCTTTTTCCAAATTTAACACATTAACTTAATTGCATTAAACTTTGGCTTTATTTTTTTTCATTAATTAATTAGTAATAAATTAGATTTTGTAACTTTTAAAATTAATGTTTACCTAAAATAAATATCTATCATTATTATCCATAATAATCATAATTAGATCCAAATGTAAAAATTTGAATTAGTTGTGGAAATTATTATTATGTATAATAAAGGAAAACATCAAATGTCACCTCTACGTTCACCAAAAAGATAATTACAACTTCTAAAAATATAAGATAAATACAATTTAATATTTTTATTAAAGATAAATATACTCTATTTTTTTAATCTGTAAATAATAAAAAATAAACACAATTATTATTTTTGAATGTTTTTATTTTTACTCATATAAATTTTATATAAATAAATTTAATTAAAAATATACACGTAATACGTGGGTTATAAACTAGTTATGTTTAAAGATAGTATGAATCACTAAAAAAGTAATGTATCATTAGAAAAACATAAAATCATTGTGTAATTATTATGTTTAAAAAAAATATGGGGTCCATGGGAATCATTGGGGGTCCATTTATACTTCCATTTAATTATCAATGGTCCAAATTAATTACAACTCATAATTATTTATGAAATGTCTCTTATACCCTTAATTAAAATCAATAATTATACCTATGCCATTTTTTAATTCATTTTCTAAATTTACTACATTACCTTAATTACATTAAATTTGGATTTTAATATTTTCATTAACGAATTAATATTTACCTAAAATAAATATGTGTCATTATTATCCTTAATGATCATAGTTAAATTCAAATGTAAAAATTTGAATTTAAATGTAGATGTGTAGTAAATAAAGTTAAATTTTTTTTGTTATTTATTTTGCTAACAAGATTTAAAATTTAATTAATAAAACTTCAATTGTGAATATGATAAATTTTAATTGTTGATTTTCAGATATTCCATTTTCATATTTTATCATTTTCAAAAATATATACACATTCACATAATTGAAGTTTTTTGTTTCTTACATTGATATTTCATATTTGAAGTTAATAAAAATTAAAAGAAACATTTTTTGCAAACACATATTATCTGTTTTTAATAATACAATATAATAATATTTTTTTAATTAATATCAAACAACTAAGTATTTTTTATCTTTAATTTAACTAGCTTTAAATTTTTTTTTTAGTTATATATAAATTTTATAATAATTTATTTAAATATAAAAAAATATGTATTTTCTAAATCAACCCATGTAATACATGGGTTGATTAACCCATATATTATAGTAAAACAAAACAATTCATATCACATTAACTTCTACAATACAAGAAAATTTTATTTTTCCACCTCTTTTTCCAAATTTAACACCTTAACTTACTTGCATTAAATTTTGACTTTATTTTTTTTCATTAACAAAAGCCATTACTTTACGTTCAGCTAGCACTAAAAAGGCTACTCCTAGTAGAAGTGGTAGAATTATTCCAAGTATTTCAGCTGGAACTAATTAGTAATAAATTAGATTTTGTAACATCTAAAATTAATGTTTACCTAAAATAATTATCTATCATTATTATCCATAATAATCATAATTAGATCCAAATGTAATAATTTGAATTAGTTGTGGAAATTATTATTATTATGTATAATAAAGGAAAACACCAAATGTCACGTGACCTCTACGTTCACCAAAAAGATAATTACAACTTATAAAAAATAAAAGATAAATACAATTTAATACTTTTAAAAAAAGATAAATATACTCTATTTTTTAATCTGTAAATAATAAATAAAAAACACAATTATTATTTTTGTATGTTTTTATTTTTACTCATATAGATTTTATATAAATAAATTTAAATAAAAATATCCACGTAATACATGGGTTATAAACCAGTTTATATTAAAGTTAAATCAATCCTTCACAATTTAAAAAAAAAAAAAAAAAAAAAAAAAAAAACAAATACAAAATCCATATCATATGGTATTGGAGGAAGTCATTGTCATATAAGCATCGAAATTACTGGTTACATGACTAACATCTATTATCCAAAATAAAAAAGAAAATTATATTTAATTACTTTGACTTTTGTTTTTTTTTATTTTTTTAAGGATTGTGATGTTAAACGAAAAAATAACTGAAATTAAGTTATCTTTTGACGTTGCAATGGCCTTTTTAAATAAATTAAAATAAGTAAAGTAAACGCTTTGCATTGATTTTGATTTACAATTTATTTTCAATTTCTGAACGCTACGACAAATTAATTATAATTATCAATGGAGAATATTGAAAAAACCAATCAATTTTTTTTATATTTTTCAATTAAGTTGCTAAACTTTTTTTTTCAATTGTTTGGTACCTAAACTATGTTTATTTTATTCAAAATTATATATTTTTTACTGGCTATCAAATTAGCCGGTAAAACACAACTGATAAAACAAAAAGTTTAGAGACTTAATCGCTAAAATATGAAAAGAGTGATTTTTTTCCAACATTAGTCAAGTAAAA
This sequence comes from Centrapalus pauciflorus, assembly GCA_020465985.1. Classification (NCBI taxonomy): domain Eukaryota; kingdom Viridiplantae; phylum Streptophyta; class Magnoliopsida; order Asterales; family Asteraceae; genus Centrapalus; species Centrapalus pauciflorus. The sequence continues at coordinate 328,548 of JAANYP010000100.1, read as the reverse complement.
AAAACTAATGGGGCGTTTGGTTCACATAATTTGATGGAATTGGAATGCAAATTTCATTCTGATGTGTTGTTTGGCAGTAAAAATGAATGAAATGAAGATTCTTTTAAAAAAACATCATTTTTGAAGAAATCTATTTTCCTTGGTTAGTGCCATGGAATTTAAATTCCATTCCAAAGATTTTAATAGTTTTAAAACCAAACCCTAGATTTCATCTTCACCGACTTCCACTTCTATTCCGACATGAAGAAAACCAGGCTCAAAGAAACACTAAAAATATACGATATATTTCAAGAACAACCTACAACAACCGGTCCATAGACCAACCTAAAACTTACACAATAAATCTCACTACAACCACACAGATTACAACACCAACAGGCGTTGAATCCACACTCAAACTTACAACTGAAACTACAAGATCTAGAGCAGACCTTTTACACAAACTTATTCTTACTCAACCCCTAAACAGATAGCTATGAAGAAGACAGAGATGAACAAACGTAAAATATAACCTGTGTTGAAAGACGGTTTTAGAGAGAGGAATAGATGAACAGATTATCTTCGCTCATAACCCTTGGTGTGTATATATATCCAATAGCTAATGCCATCTGTACAGCCCAAACAAGAGCACAAGAGCAGCAAATCTATTAAAACACCTAGCGAGACTTACTTGAATTTACCTGAGCCCAAGCCCACTGGAATAAACCAAGCCCACCGGAGTAACCTGTAAATAACAATTAACTTGCAGTCCAATGACATATATTCTTATGTTTCAACACCCTCCCTCAAGTTAATTGTTTGTGAAACTGATTAAGCATATTTAGCTTTCTGCTCAAGGAAGTAAGTTGCAATATAGACAACCCTTTTGTAAAAACGTCAGCCACATTATTCAAAGAACCAATTTTAACAGGTGGATAATACCTGCAGATATTTTTCACTAACAAAATATAGATCAACCTCAGAATGCTTAGACACACACGAAACACAAGGTTTGAGGTTATAAAAGGTAGTTTTGTCATCCATATGAACTTTAACAGGTAACTGTACACAACACTAAAATCTTTTAACTCTTTGATAACTCAAATAATTTTCAGATAATAAGCCTTCTCTTTTCTGGACACCAAGCTTCCATTCAAGTGTAAACAAACACCTGTAATAGACTTTCTCAACAATTACATGACCAATTCTAGAACAATTAACTTGCACATATTTATTATCATTTTCACACCCCCTACAAGTTAATTGTGAAATGGTTTTTTTAAAATATATGTATGTATCTTCCCCTCTAAGGCTCTTCAACAATGATATAATACATAGACATATGTCTCAGATATGCTTATATGCAGTAAAGGAGCAAAAAAGAATAAAAATCACAATAGTAGCAGTTTTGCAGTTCATATGAACTTTGACAAGTAATAGTACACCAAAAACTTAAATCTTTTAGCACTTTGATAATTCAAATAGTTCCACATATAATCGTAATCTTCCTTTTTTCCTTTGGATATCAACCGCAATTCAAGAATATACAAAACAGACGTCCTCAACACTACATAAACTCTTACAACTCATTTAAATCAGATTGCATGTACTCATGCAAGAACAGACAAGAGTATGAACAACACATGTCAGTAATGATCTAGTCAAAGTTTAACTTCAACAAATTTTTCGACAAGCTTCTGACAGTCAATAACATTTCCAACACAAAATCATTAACCACTTCACATCCCTTTTAGCTCTTAAACACTCTGGGAGTAACAGGATTAAGAACAGTCTTACCAACCCATAATCAGACAAGACATTTGAAACAACATTTTCTTTACGTTAAAGTGATGCGACCTTCAACATTAAACACTTCACTTCGATCCCAACCACTAATCTGAAACTAGGAATTCAATATTGTTTAAAATTTTAATTTTACTAACACTTCAGTTACCAACCATTAAGTTCAGTATTCACTACATCATAGACATGCATGACTAAGGTAATGACATTAAAACTTTTATTTTAAGAAACAGAGGTTAGTCACTTTTCCTTTTCACAACCAATTATAACATATGAGAAAAATTTATTGAAAACAAGCCATTCATTTTGACAATACTCCTTGGTAACTAACTTTGTCTAGAACATTAAAATTCCAATTTCACTAACATTATTTTCAGTAACCACAACATCATCCTCACACATAACGGAAGCAATGAACATAAAACCTTTATTTTAAAACACAAAGAGCAGTCACTCTTACTTTTCACTTTTTTTTTTTTTTTTTAGTTTTAAACAGACGATGGATTACATTTGTATTAAGATATCCCAAAAGAGATGTCATATATAGATTTTCCTTTAGACCACCTCACACAAATCACTAATAGTATCAAGCACGAACAATGACCACTTAACAGCAATGCAAAGTAAACACTTGACAGTAACCAATTTTAGAAAAGGTGAGAAAGATTCATTGAGATCAAACTCTTTCTTTTAACTATACACCATGGCAACTAACCTTGGCTTTTACCTCTTTTATACAAAACTGACACTAGATAAAGTCAAATTAGTGCAACTCACAACCTTCACAATCCAAACCAAAACCATAATGGCTTTATCGATGGGCGGATTTGATATTTCAGAAAAACAGGTTTTACAACCAAGAACATATAACACTTTTACAAAGAAACTCCAACCACCTTTTAGGAGAGGGAGAACTAAACCAAACCAACATTTAACAACACTTTTACTAAGAATCTCTAACTTTCTTTTAGAAGAGAGAGAACCAAACCAAACCAAACCAAAAGACTTAAAGGGAACAATATTTTTCATACAATTTTATATCTCTAGAAAATATGAATTGCCCTTTTTAAGGCTCTGTTACTTGTAAGCAAATTAGCACACTTTTCAAACTTTGATCAGAAAGTTAGTCATTTTATTATTTTCAATTTCTGTACCATTCTCACTTCTAAACACCTTAACCACTTTATTAAACTGAGTTTCCAACATATTAAAAACACTAATATTTTCAAAGACTTTCTTCTTTAGACATTAACCAAAAAGAACAAGTAGCCCTTGAGAAATCACCAACAACAATAGTAAACGATATTTATGACCTTTCTTACTTAGTAACTTATAAGGACCCCAACTGAATTATACTTATGATCACACAATAGAAAAGGTTTCTTGGTTTCTTAGCTTGTTTAGCTAGATGACAAATTTCAGAAGGAGCCTCTAATTCATTATGTTTGAGATTCAATGTATCTTTTGACAAACAAAACATGAACAACAGGGTAACGAGCATATTATGTCACAGATCACAATATACCTTTCAACAGTACAACCATTAAACTAGAACAAATTGTACGAAAGAAGGCACTAGCCTTCCGAAAAAAAATTAGCACTACCCAATAAACACCACATACCCTTTTTTTTTTTTTTTAATAAATCTGTTCACTATATAATTCTTCTGAAATAGAATTTAAGAAACCAAGCTAAAACCAACGACATTGCATAAAGAAATTTTCAAAAATCCACCAATAAACCCATTTTTATTTATATTTATTTATTTATTTATTATTATTATTATTATTTTTGTTTGAAAGGCCAATCCCATGAAACAAGACCAAGATTTATGCAAACAAAATAAGAGGAAAAAAAAAATGTCGAACAAAACCAAAGAAAGACTCAGAGAACAGAATCAACAAAAACAACAAATATATCACATGCAATAAAGAGCAATTCACAAATAGAGCTCTTAATAAAGAGCAAAGAAAGGGAATTGTCAAAGGCTAATCTATTGATTAAAGTATCTTGTTGACTCTTCATGTCAAATAATCCCAATAAATCTCAACCACTATTCCTTTTGGTTTCATAGATTAACTGATAAATATAATGTTGATTGCTTTTCTAATAAATGGACGATGCACCATAAGTTTCCTGTAAATCCTATGTAGGGTTGTTTTCAATATTCAAATTCACGTGGGTCCTTGGTATCAAACATGTCTAGTAACTTTAATACAAAAGGATGAAAAATGTACCACTTGGCAACGTTTGTATCGGTATCTCTTGAGACGATGAGTCTCAAAAGAAGCTCGTAAACAAGCTGTAAATGTGGCCATGAAAACCCAAGATAAGGTTCATCCTCATCTGACTCGACGCTCACAGACCCTGTACTTTCGTGAGACCCTGGTGACAACAAAACATGACCCTTTCTAAGAAACAACATTTGTTTTTCAGGCACGGAAACAACCCGAAACATAGGCAGGGCTTTTACAGCCCTTGTGGTCGGACCAGCAGGTCCGCTGGCAGCAACGCCACCGCAAGAAGCATGGTTCAAAAACAACATTTGGAAGTGGAAACAAAATTAGAATCTGTAGTGGTTTTCGAGGGCTTCTGTTGCCCGCGTTTTATACATTTATTTAACACATTCAATGAAATACAACAATCAACTAAATTCAACACCAAAACACAAAACCCTAAATTTCTCAAATCACCACAGACGAGTTAGCTAATTAAAATGTCTCTGGACACTTCATATTAGACAACTTCAATAAACCAAAAAACAAGAACCATATATCGTAACAAAACAACCAAGATATATCAGACGGAACCATAACCATTAACCCACACAGAGGTATAGTCCTTTTATGGCAGGATTCCACGAACTTTCAAATGCCAGGCAAAGCCAGGACATAACCTCTCTCTCTCTCTCTCTCACTCTCTCACACACACACACACAACCAGAACAGATAACCAAGAATATAAACAGAACCAAAACAGAGAAAACAAACACCTATACAGATCCTCGTCTATAGGCCAAGTATGATTCTCAGGGGCAGTTGATTCCCGTTTGTACGGAAACTCCCAAGAACAGGTACTTGCTACAACACGAGAGGGGTCAAGAATACTTACAGAGTACTCCACATAACACCAATTGGCAGCGAAAGAACATTAATTAGAAAATACAACGAATCCAGCTCGCCCTTTAAGTCTTCGCGGAAACCCACAAAGGAACAGGATTCGTATACACCAAGGACCACTTCGAAGCAGCGGAATCAAAACAGAATCGATCACACCAATGAGAAGGAAGACAGGCTGTGAGGGTCTTAGGTCAAAATCGCCAAACTCAGAAGAACGCAGATGAAACGATGGCTAACCCTAGCCTAAACCCTAACAGTGAACACAAAAAAAAACCTGAAGCTCTTGATACCATGAAGAAAACCAGGCTCAAAGAAACACTAAAAATATACGATATATTTCAAGAACAACCTACAACAACCGGTCCATAGACCAACCTAAAACTTACACAATAAATCTCACTACAACCACACAGATTACAACACCAACAGGCGTTGAATCCACACTCAAACTTACAACTGAAACTACAAGATCTAGAGCAGACCTTTTACACAAACTTATTCTTACTCAACCCCTAAACAGATAGCTATGAAGAAGACAGAGATGAACAAACGTAAAATATAACCTGTGTTGAAAGACGGTTTTAGAGAGAGGAATAGATGAACAGATTATCTTCGCTCATAACCCTTGGTGTGTATATATATCCAATAGCTAATGCCATCTGTACAGCCCAAACAAGAGCACAAGAGCAGCAAATCTATTAAAACACCTAGCGAGACTTACTTGAATTTACCTGAGCCCAAGCCCACTGGAATAAACCAAGCCCACCGGAGTAACCTGTAAATACAATTAACTTGCAGTCCAATGACATATATTCTTATGTTTCAACACGACAGATTTCATTCATTCTCGAATTTCATTTCTTTACATATTCCATTCCAGAAATAAATATTCTGCGAACCAAACGTCGCCTAAGTTTACTTGTTTGGTAACCGATCAAAACAGATCAAATATACATTTTTGAATAAGACAAAAAATAGTTTAGGAACTTAAACAATAAGAAAAAAAGTTTAGAAACTTAACCACGAAAATAAAAAAAAGTTGATAGGGTTTTTCAATAATAATAATTATATGTTATTGTATAAGATTTTGTAAATTGAGGCCGAAGGGGAGGCTCAAGGCGTTTAAGGCACAAAGGAACTATTAAAATAGAACATTTACGTATCACAAACCTTATAATATATATCTATCTTAATGGATTAATTATAGAGCCGGATTTAAAAATTACTTTATTATTTAGTCTGGAAAAATAGGTTGACTACTGAGCGGTCTGAGCCCACTCTGGCTCCACCATACCACCCAGTGTGCGAGCCATCCGAGAAACAAGTTATTACAGCGAGCGGCTAGAGTAGTATGCATGTGTCATGCACATGTATTTAAGTGACATTTTGGCATTTTAATTTGTTTCTTTCTTGTTCGACCTCTAGCTCCAAATTTTAATTTTTATGCTTTTTATATAAATCAAAATTCAACCAAATAGCAACTCAACTTTAATCTAATCAATTACATCTAAAATTCACGTAATTTATGTATTTAGAAAAGAAACCCGAATTTGGAAACTTTAACTCATACGTTCGTAGCTTTTTTAAATGAAAAATCTATAATACACATTTTAAAATGCATTATACTTTATGTCTTTATCCCAAGCTACGCTTGAACTCTCAAATAGAGGCATTTGTTTTTGAAATTTTAGATAGTTGACTTTAACTATTCATATCCAAATCCCATCTAAATCTACATTTCAGCCTCAATTATATATTTAATCATCCAAGTATACCAAAATCAAACACATGTAATTAAATGAGACCAAATTAGTTCACAAGCGTGAATGCATTTAACTTACAGAAAGACCTTTCATCTCTGGATACATTAAGGGCCGTTTGACTTGCAGAATAAAATTTAAAGAAGTTAGAATTTAATTTATAGTATATAGTAGTTGATTGGTTAATGTATGAAATGGTGTTTAGGCTAGCTAACGGTATATGTTGTACGAAATGTTAGGAATCTAAATTCATTTACAAATAGCAAGGAATGATGGATTCCTTCAACTACAAATTTTGATGGAATTTATACACATTTTAATTTATTGTTTTTGTTATCCAAAATTCAAGAAACACTATAAGCAAATTTCAATTCCTTTAAAATTCATTCTGTGAACAAGATGTCCCTAAGTGTCACATCGTCCGAATGTGTACAAAACAACATTTATATAAGGCTAAGTTCTCAAATGACATCACAATATACCTGGAAATAAATATAAGGGAAAATGACGTCAAATAGTTGTGTACTTTTGAGTTTGTATTCATTTATGTAGTGTACTTTTGTTGTGCACATTTGGTAGTCAAATTTGTTTCAATTAGGTAGTTGGGTGACTTGGAAACCGGCAACAACCGGTCACCATGCTTACGTGGACGGTTTTTTTTAAGAAAAATGACATCAAATAGCTATGTACTTTTAAGTTTGTACAAATTTATGTTGTGTACTTTTTTTGTGCACATTTAGTAGTCAAACTTTTAAAAGTGTTTCAATTAAGTAGTTGGGTTACCTGAAAATCGATACCAACCAGTTATGATACTTATGTAGACATATTTTATGACATAGAAGAATTGGAGAACTTCATATATATCCTTGTAAACTTTTAATATTACGCATATATCCTTACAAAATTCCTTATTACATATATATCTTTCTAAATCTTTAAATTTCACGTATATATCAAAATGACTATTTTAAATTTATTTTATTATTTAAATTTTTTTTGAATATATAAACTACCATCTTAAAGTCCAACAAAAATAAATTAGAAAAATATAGAAATATCGTTTTCTAATTTAATTCAATAATACATTAATTAAAAAATGATATTTAATATTTTTTAAATGATGTAATTAAATTTAAAATATCATTTGGACATATATGTAAGATTAAAAGGTTTAGAAGGATATATATGTAATAAGAATGTTTGTAAGAATATATACGTAATGTTGGAAGTTTAGAATGATATATATGAAATTCTCCCTAGAACTAATGACTCTTAAACACGATGTTTATCAAATTCAAAACATATCATTTCCATTTGATAGATATCATGTTTAGGAGATGAAAATTAATGCTCTATTATATTGTTATAAAATGAAAGCATATTTTATCAATTTGATACATATTTTGTTTATGAATCTTTTTATAGTTTTATAGAAAAAATAAATCATCTTAGGTTTTTTTAATTTCAAATTATAAAAAATATGTCCACATAAGCAAAGTAACCGGTTAGTATCGATTTTTAGGTAACTCAACTACTTAATTGAAACACTTTTAAAAAATTTGACTACTAAATGTGCACAAAAAAAGTACACAACATAAATGTGTACAAATTTAAAAGTACATAGCTATTTAATGCCACTTTTCTTGAAAAACTCGTCCACGTAAGCATGGTGACCGGTTGGTGCCGGTTTCCAGGTCACCCAACTACCTAATTGAAACATTTTTGAAAGTTTGACTACGTACCAAATGTGCACAAAAAAAAAAGTACACTACATAAATGAGTACAAACTTAAAAGTACACAACTATTTGACGTCATTTTCCCTAAATATAAATACCTACATATTTTGAGAAGATAGCCATTGAGAACAATATATAGAACATAGTCTGATGTGATATTGGATGTGGAAGAACATATAAGATATAATGATTAACTTTGAGTCGTAGACTAGAAACTGGATTTATTACCCTGTATTTTTAGTTACATTATGCATCTTGTATTTTATTATAATTTGCATGCAAACCCTAAAAAGAACAATTACCTTGAACATATATAAATATATTAATGGAGATCGAAGAATCTCCTTCAATTCATACTTATCTTTAAGCATCTTAAACTATGAACAACTTGAATACAAAATACTCAATAAATATATACATATTAATACAATATATACCTTAATTAACAGGTGGATTAGCTTTCAAAACAATTTTAATATATGTTTCATAGAGAGGAATGACGTTATTAGACTCGGTTTCCAGTTTGTTGATCACAACACTTTATAATAAATAATACTAGTTTTTTTATAAACAAAATGGTTTATTATGAAAAAAACTAACATGTTTTCATATTTTTTGCGTTTTTGTCCATCCATGTTATTTTTTTCCATAAAAATTCTCAAGTTATTTTTTTATTTTTGGTTTAGTGAATTTGGACATTAGAACCTCGTTTTTCAATTTTTAAAAACTCGGTTCACAAATTATGACCGGGGGGGTTTAATGTCCAAATTTCACTAATCCAAAAAGAAAAAAACAATTAGAGGTTTTTTTATAGAAAAAAATAACATGGATGGACGAAAACGTAAAAAACGTGAAAACATGTTGATTTTTTCATAATAAACCCTAAACAAGCAACAATTCAGACGAATGATCAAGTAGAAGGTGACTACAGATAAGCCCTAAGGGACCTAAAAGCCCATTTGGGCTCGTACCAAACCGTAAAAACGATTAAAATATAAAATGAATTAAGGACATCAACTATAGAGTAAAATTTTGAAGGTGGATGAATGGTACTCCTTCAAATATGAAGGATTTCTTCATTGCTTCGAAAAAAAATATTTCATATTTGAAGAAGATGCTTGTTTGAAACATAAGCTAGATTGAAGATCGAGCATAACTTTGCTCACAGTTTTTCTTTATATAATTAACCTCCCTAGCAATGGATACCTTTTTTATTTTATTTTATCCTAATTAAATTATATAAGATTTTAGATATATATTACCACAATAAAAATTAGTTTACATGAATTACATCATTACAACTTATTAAGATTATCAAATTAAATCCAATATTAAATATTGTATTTATTTTAATATAAATATATATTTATACTTATAATTAATATAATTGATAAATTTTCATTTCTTGACAATAGTTAAAGCACCTGAAGCTGTGAAACATGCTCTCATGGTTCACATGTGGAAATACAAATAAACATTACCACGTGATCACATTGACACTTGATATAGTTTAATCTATGTTTTTTGTTATTTCCAAAATATGGAAAATTATCGAACGCTATTCATTATAGTTGTATATACAAATTTATCAAGCAATTAAATTGCATAGAAAAGAATAACATATATATTTACGAGATAAGGATGGAAGGGTGGGTTATTTTTTCTCTCAAGCCGCAGCTGATAATTTTAATAAATTCATTCTGGAAGCTGGAATTTTTGAATTAAATCTTGGGGGTCGAAAATTTACGTGGATTAGTGAAGATGGTGCATCTCCGAGTAAATTGGATAGAATTTTCATCTCTGTGGAATTTCTCGAATTATGGCCTAATGCTTCTGTTTCAGTCCTTGCTAGAAATTTGTTTGATCATTGCCCTTTATCGTTGTCTTGTGCTGGGGAAAATTTTGGTCCTATCCCCTTTTGGTTCTTTAATTCATGGATATTTCATAAGGATTTTCACCACATTGTGGAAAATGCGTGGAAGGGATGGCAGGGTTATGGTAGAGCAGATAGGAAATTTTCTAAGAAACTCAAAGCAGTCAAGAAGCTTTGAAAAAGTGGAAAAGGGAGGTGATAGATAAAGAAAGATCGGAGATTGGGATGCTTAAGTAGAAAATCGATGAAATTGAAATTTTGGCTGAGTCAAGACCTTTAGATTCAAAGGAATTGGCGGATACGAAAAATTGGAAGAAAGAATTTTGTGAAAGGGAATATGCTAAATCGATGGATCTTCAACAAAATGTCAGAATTAAATGGCTTGTAGATGGGGATGAAAATTCTAGTTTTTTCATGGATCAATCAAAGCAAATCTAAGTAGAAACAGGTTACATGGTTTATCTATAGATGGATTGTGGGTTACTGATCCAAACTTAATTTGTGAGGAAGTGTTCAATTTTTTCTCTTCCAAATTTAAGGAGACTCATGAGGTAAGGCCTAAATTGGAAAGTCCCCTTTTTAAGAAACTATCAGATTCGGACAATTCTTTATTGACTACACATTTCTCCGTATATGAAATTAAAGCGGCTGTTTGGGCGTGCGGTAGCGACAAAGCTCCTGGACCTGATGGATTTTCGTTTAAGTTCCTTAAGCAGAGTTGGGATCTAATTCAAGCTGATGTGTTGGCGGTGGTTAGACAATTTGAAGTTGATGGATGCTTATCGGTAGGTTGTAATGCATCTTTTATATCTCTTTTTCCCATGGTGAAAGACCCTCAATTCCTCAAAGATTTTCGACCAATTAGTCTCACTGGTTGCTTGTACAAAATAATTGTCAAACTTCTTGCGGAAAGATTAAAAAAGGTGGTTGGAAAAGTGGTGAGTTGTGAGCAATCGGCTGGCAAATTCTAGATGGGCCTCTAATTCTTAATGAAGTGTGCAGTTGGGGTAAGAGATACAAAAAGACATTGTTGCTTTTTAAGGTGGATTTCGAAAAGCTTTCGATTCTGTAAGTTGGTCGTATCTTGATTCAATTCTGGATCAAATGAATTTTGATTCCAAGTGGCGGTCATGGATCAATGGGTGTCTTACGTCGGCAAGAGCCTCAATCTTAATTAATGGATCTCCATCAAAAGAATTTGTCATTTCACGTGGGTTAAGGCAAGGGGATCCCCTTTCTCCATTCCTGTTTATTATAGCCATGGAAGGGCTCCATGTCGCTATGTTTGAAGCTGTTAACAACAATCTTTTCACTAGTGTTAATTTGCCAAATCAAGGTCATGTGCTATCCCATTTATTATTTGCAGATGATGTTCTTTTTATTGGCAATTGGGACTCGTTAAATATCTTGAATCTTAAAAGGATCCTCACTTGTTTTTTTCTAGCCTCAAGTCTAAAAGTTAACTACTTTAAAAGTAAAGTGTATGGAATTGGTATTAATGTCAGTGAAGTTCAATCGTTTGCCTCGTTAATTAGATGTGGTGATGCTAAAATTCCTTTTACTTATGGGAATCACAATTAGAGCTAATATGAGTTTGGAAAAGTCTTGGAAGCCCATCATTGACAAAATTGCAGCAAGATTATCATCTTGGAAGGCTAAAAGTATCTCCTTTGGGGGTAGAATTACACTTTGCAAAGCTGTCTTGGGCAGCTTGCCATTGTATTTTATGTCCCTGTTCAAGGCTCCTGTGAAGGTTATCGATCCTGGAAATTCGAAAATAGCATGGGTCAATTGGAAAAAATCTAATGCTCCAAAGAAATATGGGGGATTGGGAATCGGTTCCTTAAAGGAGGTAAACGTGGCCCTCTTACTCAAATGGTGGTGGAGACTTAGGTTGGAGAAGAATGCTCTATGGCAAAAGTATGGGTGTTCAATATTTGAGTTGGATTCGAAAAAACCGAATTCGAATTTGATTTGTAAATTTCGAACTCGGTTTTTGGTTTTTGAATCGGTTTGGTTTGAACTCGAATTTTATTTTCGGTTTTCGAATCGCATTTCAAATTATCGTTTTTAATTCGAATTCCAACCGAAATTCGAATTAGTTTCAATTTTGAATATGATTTCACATATTTAGAGGTTTAACATTTTACGTTTATTTTTATCCTTTCCAAACTGAATAACTTATCTGAGACTCTCATTCACATTTAACCCTTTGTAAGAGGGTGTTTGGATTTGCGTTTGAAAAAGTGCTGTAGCGTTTTGAAAACTAATAATCAGATAATTGTTGTAACAAAAAGTGTTGCAGGAAATGTAGTGTTTGGTTTAGCTTCTGCTGTTTGATATCATAATTATCAAATAATCAGTTTTTAAAGTGTTTGGATTTGCGTTTTTACTTGTAAAATGACCAAATAATCACTTATTAAGCAAATAAGCTACAATTTTTAACTTATGAAAAAGTGTGGTAGGACAAACGCTAAACGCAAATAATCACTTATTAACGTATGCAATCCAAACACATTAAACCAATTATTTGCGTTATTGTAACGTAATAAGCTAATAATCACGTATATAACGCAAAACCAAACACCCTCTAAGTTGTAACCCTAGCCGCTCTTTACCGCCGTCTCATCTTCTCCGATGGCCGGTGGTTAGAGGTGTACAAAAACCGGTTTTCGGTTTGGGTTTAAAAACCGGACCGATTTAGTTCAAAAGTCAAAACCAGTTTGGGGGAGGGAAAAACTTAAACCCAATCCAACCGGTAGGGTAGGGTAGTAACCGGTTCGGGTTGGAAAACCATTCAAACCGGATTGGACCGATTTTTAACTTTTTTTTAAAAAAAATTCGTCAAACATTTTTTTTATTAAAACTTATTAAAACATTTTATTTTACTGAAAACTTACTCAAACATTTTATTTTACTAAAAACTTATTCAAATATAACTAAAAACTTCAAATTTTATTAACTAAAAACATCAAAACTTACATTTTTTTTAATAATTATTTAAAACTTCATAATCAAATATAATTCGTATTCAAACGTAAACATACTAGTTTTTCAAAAAAAAAAGGCTAGTTATTTAATTGGCTCAAATCGGTTTGAACCGGTTTTTCAACCCGAACAGGTCCAACCCAAACCGAATCGGGTTTTGCAACGGATATATTCAAACCTACGGGTTTAATTTCCTTCGACTTTTTCGGTTTTATTGTACACGATTACCGGTGGTTATCGGCCGATATAGCCGTCGGTTACTCGTCTATTCAACATCACTTGTCTCCCTTACTGTTCCAGTGCATCACGTCGTCGATAATCTCTCTTTTCCGATTTTGCGCATCTACTTCGGTAAACTATTTACCCGTCGTCGTCGGTAAACTATTGCAAGTTGGCTTAATTCGAGCTACTTTTGTTACCGAATACTATTGCTTAAAGTTGTAAATTTTGTTCATAACATGAAAACGGAAGTTGGTGGGCGTGTACTCAGACTTTTACTTTAGATTAAACATGAAAACAATTTGAAATTGTCAAGTTGTTCCAATTTGTTTATAATTTTGACTAAATAGCAACAAACTTACAAATTATGTTAGTGTATTGAAATTGTTAAAAACATGTTCTTTTTTCTTGTTTTCTAAATCTGCTGGGAAATTATTATTATTTTTTTTTGAAAATTTTGGTTTGGTTTGGGTTGAACCGAATTCGAGTTTCTAAATTGAATCGGTTTAAGGTTTTCCAAATCGAATTCGGATCGGTTTTGAATTCGTTTTCAGAATTCAAAATTCGAAGAAACCGATTCGGAGAAACCAAAGAAACCGCAAACCAATTCGTTGAACACCCCTAGAGGTTCTATGTGCAGTTCATAATATCAAAGGAATGAGTGAAGATTGTATGTGTGATATGAAAATTTCGGGAACATGGAAGAATATTGTGAGAGCAGGTTCGTTTCTTCACTCTCTTAATATTAATTGTGATGATCTTTTTTCTGGTGTTATTAGAGATGGAAGAAAAACAAAATTTTGAAAAGATAAGTGGTGGAGAAACACTCCTCTTTGTGGGCTATTTCCTGATTTATTTGAATATGAAGTTGATAAGGATTGTTTTGTTTGGTCGAGGGCAGCAACTGATTTCAATGATGTGGTAATTTTTCGGTGGGAATGGAGTACTGATTTGGTAGAGGAAGGTCTGGGTGGGTTAGTAGTTGATATTGAAAGTTATCTTCGAGACGTAAAACTCCCAAATGGGGAAGATGGATGGAAATGGGAAGGCGATCCCATCGGTCTTTTCTCAGTCAAATCTCTTAAAGCTCTCATCGAATTCGCTACTTATGTTAGAGAGCATCCATCGGGTTTTTGGAACAATTGGTTACCACAAAGAGTTAACTGTTTTACTTGGAAACTGATGTTACGGAGACTTCCAACTAGGTGTAATCTTTTATCTCGGGGAATCTCTCTGCCTTCGGTTAATTGCCCGTTTTGTTCTACGGAATCGGAGGATCATTTATTTTATTCTTGTTCGTTTAGCAATGAGATTTGGCGGTGGTTTTTATTGTGGTGTAACATTTCCGTAGCCGGGCACCAAAATTTGGGTGACTTCTTGGAATCAATTCTGGTTCATGCAAATTCGGTAAAGAAAAGGAAGTTTTATGAAGCCGCAATTGGTGGAATCACTTGCTATATATGGAAGGCTAGAAACGATCTGATTTTTAATGGAATAAAAAAGTCGTCGTCAATGATCATAGACAAATTTCAAGCAAATTTATTTTCTTGGTTAAATTATAGGGCTAAGTATAAGTCTTTCTTGTGGTGTTTATGGTGCACTTATCCCCCTTTTTGTAATTTCCGTTTGCTAGCATCTTGCAAGTTTTATTTAATAATATTTAGATTACGGGTTTTGGGGGTGATGACATTACCGAAGCTTCTGGCCCGTTATCTTTCTTGGTGTTCAAAAATATATATATATTTACGATTTTTATCATTTTTAAATTGAAAATTAATGCATTTCGCATCCCTGAAACTTAGTCTCGGGGTGTGCATGGTTTGTTGCTCAAATTGTTGACAAGTTTTGGTGTATCCATGTATATGTTGGTCACTACAAGAAAAGTGTCATTTGTGACACACGTTTTTAGTGACACAAAAAAAAGTGTCACTATATATTACTTTTAGTGACACTTATTGAAAAGAATAGGTATAGAGCAATCTTTTACCCACACTTTTTCTAAAGTAGTGGCACAAAAAAGTTGTCACAAAGTACTTGAGGCCTATACTCACATTTTTAGTCACTATAAATCTATATCTACTCCACTTTTACACACTCTTTTTGTTGTGTAGGTAAAAGATTTTGATACCTACAGTGATACTTTTTTGACAACAAAAATAGTGGTTAAAAATGGAGTGAGTATAAATATATAGTGGCTAAAAATGTAGGTGAGTATAGGCCTCAAGTATTTGTGACAAAATTTTTGTGTCACTAATTTAGAAAAAGTGCATGTAAAAGATTGCTCTATACCTACCTAGAGACTTTAAGTCTCTCTGTTATCTTTCGATGATAAACTAAGTATAAGACACAGAGACTTAAGACAGAAAGACTTAAAAGACTCTCTATCAACATAATTAAATAAACGAAATTTTTGGACAGAGATACTTAAAAACTATCTATCTTAAGACATAGAGACTTAAAGACTCTCTGTCAAGATGATGAATTATTCTAGTACTAGACCGAGAGACTTAGGGTATGTTTGGTACAAAAAAATGAGGCTATAAAAATGGAAATAATATAAATTCTCTTGTTTGTTTGAACTGGAGAATTGTAAAATGAGAATTAAACCAATTCCTATTCTCTACTTTTAATTCTCTTCCCCATCTAAAGAAACGGGAGAATTGAAAATTTTCAACTCTTTGAGCATTGTTAAAAAAACAAGTAGAGTTGAGAGTACCCTCCAAACCCTCGTTTCCTCTCATTTATGCCCTCACACAAAAAGCCAGATAACCAGCTAACCAGAAACCTCCAGCCTTCACCATCGACTCTCTCATCTTCTGCACCTCCGGTGGCCTTCTTTCCTCCTCTGCACCTAGGGCGGCGGCCTTATCTCTCTTCGTCTGCACCTTCGACTCTCTCACCTCCGACGGATTTTTCATCTCCGGCAGCGTACACATCCCAAAATTAGCTACATAATCATATATTTTTATGAACGGCAAACTATCCTACTACTATTCCTAAACTACTCATTTGTCTCAAGTGGAGACTTTAGAACTTACTTTCTCCACCTAAATTTCAACTTGCCTCCGACAGGAGTCAAACCTGTGACCTCTCACTTACATATCACCCTCATACCAAATAAGCTAATCATATGACATCACATTTTAAAACAAAAAGATAATTATATTTACTTGCTTTGCACTACATCACATTTTAAGTCAAAGATAATTATATTTGCTTGCTTTGCACTACATCACATTTTAAGTCAAAGATAATTATATTTACTTGCTTTGCACTCTGTATTTGATAAATACAGACACATATTGCACTCCAGACATTTGTAAGCTTATTATAAGCTATCCAGTCATATATTAAAGTCATATATTAAGGTGTCGAATCAAAGTCTTCAAAAACAATGTGAAGCCATATTGAGTCAAAGTGAAGCTTAAAGCCTTCTCAGCTGATTTCAAAGTAAGTTGTACAAAAAGCCAGAGCCAAAGTTGCACCTTATTAAGCCAAAGTAGTCACCTCAAAGCCTAAATTTATATTGAAGCAAACATTGCCAGCATTAATAGTATTGTACATGTATTTTATGTAATTGAGACATACTTTGATATCTACATACCTTCTTTGACCCTCAATAAAGCTTATATGAGTGATTGCGAACACTGCGATACAAGCGGTACCCGACCTATCAAGATCTTGTATATGATCTATTATAAGCATACTTGTGCATTTATTTATCTTCTTATTCAGTATGTTTGTTCATCTTGCCTTTCTTGAGTATTTCAGCAGCATTTAAGCATTATTGTGAGCACTTTGATGCTAACCACTATCTGCGGTGCGTATGTACAAGAACCTAGCCCCGTAACACATGATGATCCCCTGTGGCGGTAAAGTAATTAATTGGTAGCATTTTCTTTACTTTGAGCAATGTCTCAATTGTGCATTCGCATTGTAATTTGAGCAGCTGCCTGCCAAAGGCATTATATTCCACAATTCTATGCCACAAAACTTACATGCATCATGATTAATCTTGTTAAAACGCTAAACATTCACTTACGGTTGCAACATTATCTCTTTTACATGCAAATGTAAAGACAAGGTTGGACATTGAGCTTGGTTCTATTACTTAATCAGCCCAGAGGACTTTAGCACACTATCATCTTATGATATTTGCCTTGTAATAAGCTTTGGGACATGGGTAGCTGCTTTTAATTTCATGTTGTGATGTATTAGCAATTTAGACTTGTAACCTTGTAGCACGTGTAGTGCAAGATAATATTGTAATATTTTATTTAGATTTATGTTAATGCTTGTTTTATTTTAGAGTTTGAGGGTAAATGCTTATTTCCCGGAATTATGATTGCATGATTAAGGCAAGATGTGAAAATACGCTTTTGAATTAAATAAAAAATTTCAGCATGATGAACTTCAGATTGATGTAAATAAATCATGAATAATGTACTTTTAAACATGTGTATAATGCAATTCTGTATGAAATAAAAATTTTTACCATAAAAATGTACATTCAATATTGGACTCAAGAACTCCATTGTAATACGAGACAGAGACTTCATGAAACTCATACATACATACATACATACATACATACATATAGAATATGGTTCGAGAGAGTACCACCATTTATGCAGCGTACCAGAAGGTACCACCTTTAAAAAAAATTTAATTTTTTTTGATAAACATGTTTTAATTAACATTATGAAGATGATATGTAAATTTCACATACATTCACATCTCGTAGCTCCTAAAAAATGATGTGAACACACACTTATATAATTTTGAATATATGTGAATGCACATTTATGTGATGCGTGATTTCATGCATTTAGAGTGTT
The DNA here is from genome assembly GCA_020465985.1 of Centrapalus pauciflorus. Taxonomy (NCBI): domain Eukaryota; kingdom Viridiplantae; phylum Streptophyta; class Magnoliopsida; order Asterales; family Asteraceae; genus Centrapalus; species Centrapalus pauciflorus. Next base: position 310,232 of record JAANYP010000100.1, on the reverse strand, counting down.
CGAATTTACGTGAATTCATATAATAATTTGTGTGATGTTAATTAGAACATCCTCATTAAAAAAAATTCAGAAACAATAATTTTAATAGTAGTACCTTCTGATGCGCTGCATTAATAGATGTGGTACTCACTTGAACCTAAATACAATACATACATACATACATACATACATATATATACATACATACATACATACATACATAGATATATATATATATATATATATATATATATATATATATATATATATATATATATATATATATATATATATATATATATATATATATATATATATATATATATATGGTCCCATGGCTGATGCCTGATTGTCTCATGGTTCAGATGTAAAAAAAGGAAAAGTAGAACGTGATATCACACACACACACACTTGATATAGATAAATTTATGTTTCTTGTTATTTCCGAAAATGGAAATCAACTTATACCCTCAAGTACGAAGCAATCATTCAAGTTGCATTTCTTATTCTTATACCAATCACATACAAAAAAATATTTTATTTATGATTCACGTACTGTTTCTAAATATACGTACCTACTATTGTCTATTTCTCTAAAAAAAAATTTATTGTGTTGATTCTATTATTACAAGTTGGCTGTTATTTCTACAGGAAAATCATGTAAAAAATCAACGTACTTTCTGTATTTTTTGAATAAGTCATTGTACCAAAAACGTTTCCATAAAAATCTCTCCACTTAAAAACGTTTTCGTAAAAATCACTGCACATAAAATGTTTCCATAAAAGTCCTTTAACTTAACGAAAATTTATGAAAAACATCTAAAAAATCCTATAAAATAACACAATTCGTAAAAAATTTAAAATTGAAGGACTTTTATGGAAACGTTTTTTATACAATGACTTAATCGGAAAAAAAAAAAATTAAAAGCACGTTGGTTTTTTGTATAATTTTTCCTATTTTTAATTACCAAAGTAGTGACTAAAACTAGAAAATTTGGTGACTATAAATAAAGATCGTTTATGTAATTTATATAATTTAGATTTTTTATGAATGAAGATTAGCAAACAATATGAAAATTAATGTAATTTACTCTGTTTTTTTTTAAAACGCCATCACATGATTTGGATAAATTATACAAAGACATTATTAGACATGGATTCTTTGAGTTTGAGAGTGTGTAAGTAAATTCAACTTGTAATATTTAATTTAACTGTCACACGTGCAAACAAGTACAAAAACATCCAGAAAAATAAATAGCTTCGAACTTTGCGGTGGAATTGAACTAGTCAACTTGATGATTCATTAATTGGTTCATTACTTATTATATCAATCAAAACCAGATTAGATCCACTCGTCGGGGTTTAAGGTTTTCCAAAAATAAAATAGAATTAATAAATAATTTTAATCAATATTAGTTATATGTTATATTGAAAAAAAAAAAATTTAAAATCATAAAACTTCATTTTTTTCATCTTTTGTATTCTTTCCATATTCATAAGAAAATAAAATTTATATTAAACCACATTTTCTACTCTCTCTCAAAGTAAAAATCAAGACTCTTATCACATATAACGAAAATACTTGTAATCTCATGTGATTCTATTTTATCTCAAGTTTAAGCAGTTCCAGATTAAGAAAGGAGATAAGACGGGCATGAAGAAATATATATTTGGCACTTTCATAACCCCATTTTATAAATATTGTAATACAAATTGTTAAAGAATAATCTAAACTAATATTTATATATGATAGGATTTATCTTCTTTATATCAATTAGTAGACTAAAATGTAACTATTCACTTAAACTAATCATGATTTCTCATGATATTTTGATAAAATATAAAATAAAATGCATAAACAATCTTTTAACTAACCACCAACTAGTAGACTAAAATGTAACTATTCACTTAAAAGGCCTTTTATGCAATTTATTCTAAAATATACAATCTTTATGATTTACATATTCTATGATATATCATTACATAAAAATCTGGTATTTTTTAATATTTATTTCTAATTCATTATTATTGAATTTTTTTAATCGACTTTATAACCATCAAACTTATGTGATTACCATTACTTTTAGTAATTATAAATCTGAATATAAAAAACCAAAGAAACATGAATTAAAATTTTAAACTAAAACTATTTGAATTTCAAAATTATTATTGTAGATAATATAAAAATTCAAGTAATTTTTTTTAAAACTCAACTAATAGATGTTGTAGTCGATAAAAAAGTTCTAATGTTATGATTGATAACAATGTTAATTATATAAATAACAAGAATACTTGTTAGTTGTTATATATAAATGATACAAAATTACAGTTCAATGTTATAGCTGACTGAAAATAACATTTTTAAACGTGAAAAAATCAGACATGGTTAAATTAGCAACATGAGAAGATTGTTGATATTTTTTAATTAATCATATATGGTATCATAAATAAAAGAAAGTATAAGTAACGATTCATAAATAAAATTATTTATAATAAATATTTTAGGTTAATCTATCTACTAAACTTTTCAATAAACTAGAATATACTTCCTCAAATATTTTATGGTATGTATGAATGCAATAACTCACTTTTATCCCGAGACAATACTATTAATTAGTTCGTTATACATAAGATATGAAATGACATTATCAGTCATCCTTGTGTGAGCAAGAATGCCTATGAGGAAATAAGTCAAATAATGTAAACATAAAAAGAGTTTTTTTTTTTTTTTAATCAAACAAAATACAACCAAAATACGGTATATATAATTAAAATTTTCTCTTGTATATTAATTCATTGGCCAACTATGGATACTACAAATGGTTATTATGTCGGCTCTAATTATACCGATCCTCGGATTTATAGTTAAATGTGAAGACAACATTGGCCAGTGATGGTGAACAGTGGCTAGCATGATTTTCTTGTTTGGATGGCCAAAAATAAATATACAAAATAAACTATTAACAAAAACTCAAAATTAAAATAATGTAGTTATTTAATGTCAAAATCAATTTGATTATTTAGAAAGTTTTAACAACATCAGATATTTTATTACATTAATAAAGTCATTTAAAATCAAATCTATATATATTTTATTTAGTTGATTAAACACAATCTAACTCAATATTGATATTTAAAGATGAATCTCTATTATTATATCTTTAATAGAATACAATGAACTACCGGTTTTAAAAGTACATTTCTACTAATAAAAACGATTTTAAAAGTATATTTCTAAATTAAATAAATAGATACGTCATCCAAGTAGAGAATCGTCATCAAAATTGCAAATTAAGTAATCAACAATCGATCAACTTATATACAATATAATATGTCACGATGAATCACAAAATAGAAAATCAATAACATCGTATATTAATTATAATCTTGTTCTATAAGGTTTTCGATAAACACTAATTTTTCTTCATAAAACAATCAAAATATAAATATAAAAGATTCAATCTAGTTTTATCCCAAAAACAAGTAAGAAATGTGTAATATAATAATGTAAATATTGGTTTAAAGTTATATAGTTTGATTTATATAATATATAGTGATAAAAATATAATATTTTAAAGTTGAAGGTTAAAAATGTAAACATATAAACTTGGGCTCGATTAGGCTCGCGAGCCGATCTCGTAGGCTATTTGAATACTCGGGCTCGAGCTCGGCTCGATTAACAACGAGTCGATTTCGAGTTTTTTTACGAGTCGATCTCGAGTAGTTCACGATCAAGTTGTCTCGTCTCATTTACACCCTTAATATATATTAACAATTAAACAATAATGATGATGATAAAAACAAGGGATCCCTAAAAACAACAATTACAATAATAAAAATATATTTAATAAATAATGCATATAAAATTATCTATTTGATTTATGAATAGTGTTATCTTATATATCGATCATTCTATCAAACAAATTAAGAATAGTAACTAATATTTGATAATATATGTGTGTGTGTGTGTGTGTGTAAATTTAAAAGTAAGATGTATGTGTTTTTTTTTAAAAATTTTTGATAATATACAATACGTTTTATGATAATAACAATTATATATTTCTTTATATAGAAAAAAATTAATAATTCATATTTTAAAAGAAATATTTTCACTGTAATTTATATGAAACTAATGTGCAATATTATTTATTTCTTAAAAAGCTATAAAAATAAAAAAAGAAAATGAAAACATAAAAAAATAAGAAAAGAAATTCAGAGCAAAATAGATAACGATGATTAGTTAGCTAGTTTAATGTGTAACAAACAATTAAAACAGATATTTAATAGTTAATATTAAGTAAATTTAAAATAGGATTAAATAAAATAACAATATTTAAAAATGTCTTTAAATTAGAGTTTGTACTAAATGTAAAACTATAATATTTAAATATTAGATTAAATTAGTATTAAATAAGGTATAATATAGAAATATATTTTAGTTGATTAAAACAAATCAATGAATAAGTTATATATGAAAAACAAAAAATCTTAAAAACAAAAAATTTAAAAAAAAATTGGATGAATAAGTCATGTATTCTGATTTCTCAGCTTGATAAATGGTTGTTATTTAAATTAAATATACTTTGTTTTTATTTTGATTTTCTAACTAAATTTTCCATTAATTATAATTTTTAAGTCAACTGCAATTTTGGTTTGTTCTTGATTATAACTTATTTATTTAGTTATTGTAAATTTGTAATTTATGGAATTTGTTAATTGTTAATCTAGATTCATTTTTAGTTACCGAGTACATTGAATATATATTCAAAAAAATTAAAATATCAAAACAAAACATTATATTCATTTAGGTTTATTTTAATATTTAATTTATTATTGGCCCTAATATGTTTTTTATTGAAAAGTTTAAAAATTTATAAATATTGTAGTGTTCTCTGATTTGTTAGATTTCATATAAGTATTCTTAATTTATTCATAAAGGTATTATTTATATTTCATCGGAAAATGCAGACCGTTACTATCCTTGTTTTATACATTTAGAGAGGAAAAATTCAGTATCGAATTTCAATTTCAACTAAATAGTAAATACTTTGCTTTGCTAACCCCATCTCACAATGGCCGAACCCCATGTCAAACCGGCACCAAAACCGGCAGTCGCAATGGTCTGACCTCGCTTCACTTTCCCGCTTCGAACCGCTTCGTCTAACGCCAACGGAATTGAAGCCGCGCTCGTGTTGCCATAGTTAGCCAAGTTCGATATCACCCTGTCTTTCGACACTTCTAATCTAGTTGCTACTCCATCAATGATCCTCTGATTCGCCTGCACATAAAGTTACACAAATTTAAATAGACCCATATGTCAAATTCACATTCGAACACAATCGCCAAATGATTTTGATTTTGATTCGTACCTGATGGAGTAGGAGCCAATCTATGTCCGACGAGCTAAGACCAGCCTGAGCCAATGAAGCCTCAATGGACTGTGGCACGACACTAACAGCGAACCGAAAGACTTCTTGCCCGTTCATTTTAATATTGGAAAAAGTTGCGTTGTTTGGTGGGAATCCGAAGACAGAACCGTTTGTACCCATTTCATGATTTTGATTCGTTTCGTTTTCTTTGATTGCCATGTTTAAGTGTCTGTGGGACAGAAAAAGGAAATCACATTTTACCAATTTAACATGTATGACAGTAACGTTAAAGTTTCGATAAAAACCTGCTGCCGTCGCCATCACTGTGCAAATCAAAACCAAATAATCCGTCTTCTTCGCCGTCACATGCCTACATGAAAATGCAAACGATTAAACTCCCACAGTATATTGTTATCTTGATGATCAAATTCAAAACTCAAGAAAATGGTAACAAGTTTTCAGGGTTAAATGCCAAAAAAAGTAACCTAATTCACTTTTTTTTTTTTATAACTTAAGGTAACCAAGTACTTACAAGTGAGGAAAAATGTCAAACATTTAAATTTTTATTATTTGATATTGAAAAAAAGCCCATAATCTTTTCTTGTTATCTTGATTAAATCGCTAGACTTTTTTTAGACAAAAATAGTTTAGAGATTCAAACAATAAGAAATTTTTTTCTTAGGGATATAATCATGAAAATAAGAAAAGTTAATGGGTTTCTTTTTTTTCAATATTCAATCATTTTCCTATCGTAAATTAAAAAAAAAATGAAAGTCGGAACCTTGTTCTAGTCAGATGCACTAAAATGGCACCATCATACCTGGACCAAAACGGCACCAGCAGCATCACCAAAAAGAATGCAGGTCCCTCGATCGGTCCAATCAATATAACGGGTTAGAGCATCTGCTCCGATTACAAGCACGTTCTTGAAGCCACCAGCTGCACGAACAAGTTTCAGCTGTTAAAGTTCGGTAAAAAAACAACAGCTTTAAGGATGACAACAAAAAGGAAGCAAGCAAACCTTTGACCATTTAATATGAATGTTGTTTGTTTTAGATCAAAGAAAACATGTTTTTTTCTTACCTCGAATGTAACAGGAAGCCGAGAGCAGGCCTACGACGAAACCAGTACAAGCAGCTGTTATGTCAAAAGCCAGTGGATTTCGCTTACATCCGAGTGCTTTTTGAATCTATTATGGAAACAAACTAAAATAATCAAACTAATCGAAAATACATCATTTTGACCCATGGACCTTAAAAATGTTGGATTTAGGTTGTATATTATCATCTCTAACAGGTCAAATGGATTTTTAAAAAAAAAGATGGGTTTATTATGAAAAAAACCAACTTGTTTTCACGTTTTTTGTGTTTTCGTCCCTCAATGTTATTTTTTTTTAGAAAAAACCTCAAGTTATATTTTTCTTTTCGGTTTAGTGAAATTTGGACATTAGACCCCCGGTTATAATTTGTGAACCGGGTTTTTAAAAATTGAAAAACCGGGTTCTACTATCCAAATTTCACCAAACAGAAAAGAACAAAATAACTTGAGGTTTTTTATAGAAAAAAATAACATGGAGGACAAAAAACGTGAAAACATGTTGGTTTTTTCCCTAATAAACCCAAAAAAGATTTAGCTAAAAAGGAAACCTGAGGAGCACCACCAAACAGATCATCCGGAGTCGTGGTACACAACAAGACCATGTCCACATCTTCGGGTTCAACCTCCGCCATTTGAAGTGCCTTTTGAGCTGCGTCTACTGCTAGAGCCGTCAAGCTCTCGTTGCCTGTATATAGTTGGTTTACATCGATTAATGCCATATTTTCGTGTGTATATATATATATATATATATATATATATATATATATATATATATATATATATATATATATATATATATATATATATATATATATGCATGTAAGATTAAAGTACAACTGTGGATAACTATTGATAATGCTGATTTTTGCCCACAAAATCTTCGGCATTTTAATCACTATTGAAGCATATATATCGTATATGCAAAGATTCAAGTACCAAAACAAGACGATTGTGGATAATTACGATGATCATCATACCATGAATCTCTGATTTTTATACACACATTCTCCAACAATTGTTCATTATTTAAGTAAAGAGTGAATTACACAGAAATATATATATATATTCTAATTCATAAGTGAAAAATAACCTGTAAGGACTCTTCGATTGCGAATTCCAGTTCGAACAGATATCCATTCATCACTAGTATCGACTATTTTAGCCAGATCATCATTAGAAACCTCAAGTTTCGGTACAGCTGACCCACATCCAACTAGCTTGCAGCCCTTGCTTAGAAGCCTGTTTTCTCAACAAAAAACTGAACTTTTAGAAAAATCTAACTTAATTCCTTTTAGAAAAGTCAAGATTCTGAAAGTTAAATTTTTGGCATTGTTTCCATTTCATTATTTTCATCACAAGGTGAGGGATGGGGTATACCGTTGTAGCCTAGTGGTTGGAAACATGAAATCTCAGGTGGAGGTCCAGGAATTAAAACCAAACAAGTCTCCTAAGTCCTAACTATGGGTTATGTGATTACATCCTTTAAGTTGGTTTTAGGACCGGACCGGTCGGAGGAGGGGTCCAGAGGGTGGTTACTTTTCTTTTTCCAACAAAGATGGTATTTAACTTTAGAGGTTAAACTGACTATTGTTCATGACCATACATTTTATCGTCAAAATTTATATTTTATGTTACCTTTCTAAGAAATTGCTAAACTATGTCCATAACCATCTACACTTTTTTGAAAAAATCTTCATCATTCAACAGATAATCCAAATAATCTTTTCTACCAATCATAAATCAACTTTTATAAATTTTATCACTCTGGTTATTTTTCCTCCATAATTTCATTCTAATGGTTAGCAACTACATATTATATTATTTGGTTTTGTGTTTTATTTTATGACTTTACTATAAATAATTGGACAAATGGTCGAGAAATTAAAGGTAACAAAAAGTTCAAAATTTAACAATAAAAAGTATCGTAAAGTTTTTTAGGCCTAGACTGGATCATAAATTTTATGTTTGCCTATAAAGGACATGAAATTCAATTTTATAGGCCGAGAAATGCTTGATATATTATCTTTTGCCACAAAAAATAATCATTAAATTCATTTTTATCATCTTAATTGGCCATCAATACTATTATTTTGTCAAAGTTGAATTTATAATTCTTTCTCGACCAAAAAAATTTCACGTTACCTTTATTGTCAAATTTGAGTTTTATGGTACCCTTGTTAGCCATTTACCCTAAACAACTATATGTATATTTTTGCATTTTACAAAAACAAATTCAAAAATAAGAAAAAACAAACAATAGTTATTTATAATTTATACCAAAAAAAAAAAAACATAAAGACATGATAATTTTACGAAAACTAGATTAACTACCTTTTTAGGGGAAAATTATGCAAAAAAAACACAAAAAATCATTAAAAAAATTCGATTAAGACTCCCTTTCAATTTTTTTTTCCTGACAAGTCTCCAAACTATTTAAAACCTTTAAATTTACCCATAAGTCTATTATAGCATGTTAACATACTTAAACCTATTTTGTAAAAATCATCAACTATAAAACCTTTTCGATTAAGTCTCCATTCATTGTTGTTGTAATTATCATTATTATTATTATTATTATTGAGAACCTTTTTACATTAAAATTATTTATCTATGATTTTATATTCATTTAAGATGTAAGATTATTTTTTATACTTACTTTAGATTATTTATTTATGTTTATATTATGTTTATATATTATATCATTGTTTATTTATGATTATTATATAAACCTTTTTATTTTCAAATTTGCGATAAAAGAAAATGAACCATTCTTATTTTTATTTTTTTTTATCGGAAAAAGCGACGATCCCTTTCGATTTCATTTTGCAATCATAAGTAAATAAATGTAGCTACTTTGTTTGGAAAAGCGGAACGGAGTGTACATTTATCCGTACGGAAAATTTAAAATTTTATTGGTCATAGTTTTCATTCGGAAGTATTAAAAAAAAGAGTCAAAGTTCTTTTGTTTAGAAAGAATAAAAATCAGTTTGGCTTGTAATTCTTTCTTATGATTTAAATAGATTGGTTTTGATTTCAATTTAAATAGAATGGTTCCAATTTTTTCGATATTCAATTTAAAAGAACGAAAAAAATGATAATCCAATCTGATTTTTATTCTTTTCGAGCTACAAAAGTACAATTCAGTTCATTTTTTCGAACGAAAATACCTATAACTAGTTATTTATAATCAGAATTGTTCGTTTACCGATTGAAAAAATAAAAATCGAAATAGTTCCTTAATCAAAAATTTGAAACTCAAAGGAGTTCGTATAATAATCGCAAAAAAAACAATGATATAATATATAATCATTAATAAATGATAATAATAATATATATGTAAATAAATAATCCAAAATAAACATAAAAAATAATTTTTAAATCTTATGAAATATTAAAAATCGTAAATAAATAATTTTAAATGTAATTAAAATTCTCAATTAGTTTGAGAACTTATCAGAAAAAATAAAATAAAATGAAGACTTCATTGAAATTTTGTTTATAATTTTAGAGTTTTTTTTTGCATAATTTTCCTTTTTTGTAATATTAGCCTTTAATTTCTAAAAATAAGTGTGGTTTTGATTTAAATACATCCATTAGTCCCATACTTTAGGGGTGTAAACGATACTTTAGGGGTGTAAACGAGCCAAGCCGAGCCCGAGCCCGTTTAAGCTCGAGCTCGGCTCGTTTAAATTTACCAGGCTCGAGCTCGGCTCGTTTCGAGCTTTGTAAGTAAAGCTCGAGCTCGGCTCGTGAATAATTTTCCAAGCTCGAGCTCGGCTCGGGCTCGACTCGTTTATTATATATTTTAGTTTTTTAATTAATTTTTAAATAATCTTTTTAAATAATATGTATAATTTGTTATTTTAATATACTTATATTTACTTAATCTATATATTATATATTTATTAATTTAAAAAAATATTTTTATATAGGCTCGTTTAAGCTCGTTTAGGCTCGCGAGCTCGATATGTGAAGCTCGCGAGCTCGAGCTCGTTTATTAAACGAGCTCGAATCTAGGCTCGAGCTCGGCTCGGGCTCGTTTAATTCGAGCTTTTTCCGAGCTTTTAACGTGTCGAGCTCGAGTAGCTCGGCTCATTTACACCCCTACTGTACTTCTACAGCAATCTAAAAAAAAAAGTTGCAAAATATAGCAACATCCTAGTTCCTCACAATATAAAAAATCAAAATAAACGTGATTTTCTAGGATTTCGATCCGAAAATAGCAACATCCTGGCAAACAATCATATAAACATGCCTACTTGTAAAGGATTCAAACAAAACCCAGAATTATAACATCTAAAAATTAAGCAAAACATAAAATAAAATCAGATAAAAAAAATCAAGAAATAGGAGATAACCTGGGTGATCGAGATTTAAGTGGAGAAAGATTCTCAGCATTTTGAGAAGTGGCGGAGCAGAAAACCCTTCTGGAGATCACACCTGAAGAATAAACCCTAACACGATTTATACTTAAAGATGTTGAAACCTTCATAGTTGGTGTCAAAACCCCATATGAATTTGCCATTTACGGATCAAAAAAGATAGAATTTTTCACCAAAAAGAATCAATCTTTTCTGGGTATTCACATGGGTGCAAGAAAGATGAAATGGAAAGAACATATGGAAGCCATTAATGGATTAAAGATGTGAAAAATGACGCAAGAAAACGGATTGTTATAGAAATATTGATGTTGTTATGTGTTCTTCGGAGAAGTCGAAGCCGAAAAACGGTAGGTGCGCCCACAAGTCAATTTGGGTGGATCCTTTTTCTAATTGCAGGAAGAATGCTTCTATAACTTGTAAATTAAGCATAAGAACTTGTACGTCAAGAGGGTTTGGTAATTTGGTTTTGAATGAGGGCTGGCTGGCTGGCTATCGGGTAATAGATTTCACACGCGCGATTTAAAAAGTAAATATTAGGATATTGATTATTTCAACATTAAAAAATAAGAAAAAATATTAGGAAAATATCATTTCAAACCAAAAAATAAGAAAAAATTAAAGATAGTCCATCCTTTGGGCCTTTACTAATCCGTCCTACCGTCAACATTATTAAGACAAATCACGTAACTCATAGTTAAAGTCATGTAAAGTGTTTGACCCTCAACCTCTACTATGGAAACTATGTTCTTAACCACTAAGCTATGACGCATAGCTCACCATCTGAGTTCCTCACCAACCGATCCCAAAACCAACGTTTAGGAGGTAATCATGTAAATCATCATTAAAGTACATGTGCAGTGTTTGACTCTGAACCATTACTATGGATTCTATATCCTCACCCACTAAACTACCATTACGGGAACATTAATCATCAAAATGAGCACTCTACAAGAAGTAGAACCCAATCTATAAAAATTCAATCAAGAAAATCTCATACAAAGACCAAATAGAAGAAAAGCAAGTCAAGATTCAAAGCATGACACCAATCTCGACATCCATGACATCTCTTAAAAAAATCTATCACTACCAAAGACTCACATACCACATAAGCAAATAACTTGACAATCTATTAACAATCAACCATGGTGTTGAAATCCAATCTTTCCTATTTCATGCCCTTTACATGCACCTACTTTCAATCCAAAGTAAGGTCGTCTTTGAATCGCAGGAAAGATATCCATTTCAAGGATCAATCGACTATCATCCATCAATGCAAACAAGGCGCGGTGTCTTCGCTCCCATATACACCAGATAGCTACATAACAAACGCTTTAGAACACCTTTTACATATCTTTGTTGTTAAAGCATTCGTTGATTCCCGAACATATACTTTCCCATCCAATTGCCAAAGGCACCATCGAACCCCCACCAAGGCCAAACTTTCCTTCAAATCCTACTAACTTTATCACATCTAAAGCAAACATGATTTGTTGATTCTTGTTTTATTCGCATAACACACATAATGTAATTAAGCCACCCACACCTTCATAACCAAATTGTCAACCGTCAGCAATTTAATTTGAAAAAAAAAAATCTACTTTACCTGTATCAAAGAGTTACAAATCTTCTCTTCCCCATATGTTGTAATATTACAACTTACCTTTTGAATTAATCTAATCATACATTTCACCGAGTACTCTCTGCTTTTATCTAATCTTCATTCCTATATATCATCAATGAAGGAGTGAAGACACAATGGCTTCAATATCACCAGAACTCTCTCAACATCCTCCAAGATTCAGTCATCCAGTTCCAAATTGCGTTCCAAGATCCATTCACCAAACTCTACCGACACTTCTCCTACAGTCCTTAGTAATTTCCAAAAATATAGCTTGTGAAATAGGTTTCTGAGGCTTTCATTTATACTACTCAAAATATCCTTCCAAAACAGAGTATTTCGTTTATACATAACACATTTACACACGCCTTTGAGCATTAGTATTCCCATATTGTCGATTAACCGGCCTGCAACACTTGATCGACAATTCCATCCCAAGTTGAGGTTTTTATTTTCACATCCTTGTTGAATTCAAAGCCCCATCTGAAGCTAATTATGTTTCTCTATAAGGCTTCATTCTTGGAATATCAGCTCCAAATCCAATTCCCTCCAGTTCCCTAAAAAGTGAAGATTTATCACATTTGGGCATCCCAGTCGGATCCCGCCTAGTTCCTTAGGAGTTAGTAGCCATGATTTTTTCCGGTCAATCAAAAAAATTTTATTTTCCCCCTCTTTGCATCCCCAAGAACAATTTGACGAACCTAGTTAGAACATGTGACATTTACATATGGGTGTTGAAACCTTTTGAATTTAACAAAAAATTGTTAACTGATATTGCTTACTTAAAATATAAATGACTGTAAATCTTTATTGTACATCATTTAAGAATCGTTGGTTGAAAGATTAAAACAATCATTCCATATTAAATTTAACAATTTAAATACATCAATTTTTATATACATTGGTTCAAAGCCATATGATTTTTATTCCGTGCCTAATGAACATCGTTTATTTTTATTAAAATCAAATTTTAAACCATACATTAACCTCTTAAAAAAATAAATGGTTTTTGGTTTTGCGTTATGATGAAAATTATTAGATTATTACCTTATAATAACGTAAATATTTAGTTTAAAGTGTTTGGATTGCATTCATTAATAATTAATTATTGCGTTTTGGATTAATCCTATCACACTTTCTCAAACTATAAATTGTAACTTATTTGCTTAGTAATTGATCATTTGGTAATTTTATAAGTTAAAACGCAAATCCAAACACTTTAAAAACTGATTATTTGATAATTGTGGTAGCAAACAACATATGTTAAACCAAACACTAAATATCTAACATCACTTTTTGTTACAGCTATTATTTGATTATCAAAATTTTAAATATTGTAACAATTTTTCAAACGCAACTCCAAACACATGTGGTTAATTAGTGACTAATCAACCATATATCCAATGGCTAACACCATCAAAGCCAATTATACAAGTATACAACTTCAGGCATGTTAGACGCACAACCTATGAGAACTCAAACTCATGATTTTTATAACATATATTCATCTCTATTTTTATCTATAAATAATGTCTTTTTTTCAGTAGTTTACCATATTTATAAACTAGTTCAAGTAGTTTTAGTTTATGAAAATTAAAAATTATAATAAAATCTTAATTATTTATGATTCAAATTTGGTTTATTTATTATATAGGATTTTATGTCGTTTTATATATTTCATGCAGCTCCAACCAATTTATCAAACACATGTATTAACAAAAGCTTTAACTACAAATTCCCGTTTGAGTTAGATGCTAGGCGGCGTTTGTTTATTAAGAAGTTAATATATGAAATCTGAAAACTACGTTTTAAATAAGAGAATATTAATTCATAAGATCTAAAATCTAAAAATTTAATATTGTTTGTTTCGCAATATAAAATATCTAAAAAATATTACTAAAATATCATATTATATTTATTTAATTAATTTATACAAACAAAATTAAAAAAAAAAAAAACACAATTAACAAATCTAAAAAAAGGTTGCCTCGATCTAAATTTGATTTGAAACCCTCTTTCCATCTTAAATTTCAGAGTAAAATTCACTAGCAAAACCATCTTTATATCTCTAGACTTCCGTACTTTAATTAGATCTAAAATCAAATTTTAATTCAAACATTTTTTTTAATTAAAGGCTATGGATTACAAACAAATAAACAAAGCCTTTAAGCAAAATAAAAAACATAATTGCCCTATTTCGATGATGTTTTCATTACAGTGATTTTCCAGTGATTATGTCAAATGGAGATAACAAGAAGAAATGAAGTAAAAAGCACCATAAGCACCACCGGTCCTCCGGCAGCTGCATCGGACTCCACCAACTTAATGCTTCCTTCCGAAACCCTCTCGCCGGTGTTGGCATCAACCACCACTTCACCACCCACGTGGAGCTGATGACTAGACGAGTCCCACACCAACTTGAACCTATAATTAACAAACAAGTCAATCCTAAAATTCACCACTTCCTCCGCCGTAGCTGATGGCAGCTGGAGTACTTGGGTGAGGTTGTCTCCTTTTTGGTCAACGACCACGGCCACCGTAGACGGCAGTTGGAGATGTTTTCCGATGAGGGCTTTAATAGAAAACCAATAAATCTTAACATCAAGGGTCCAAAACATAACAAGATCAAAACAATACACAAATCATTTGGAAAATAAACAAAATACTAACAAAATATAGTAAAAAAACTCATATTTTTTTACGAAAATACTCAAAATCAATAAAATCGATATCCAAGTACAAATCTTACAAAATTTTAATACTTACGTTTAACATTAACATACCCAAACTACGCAAAATTTGTGATGAAATCGAATTTCAAACAACAACAACAACATAAATAATAATTATTATTAGAATAACAAATCATTCTTTACAATTAAAAATTATTCGTAATATATAAAATACACATATGAATATAAATATTTGTATACTTAAATTTAATAAAAATTGATTAATATATACTAAAAATCAAATGATTTATGTACTTAATATTAATAAAATTTTATTACTATAATAAGTTAAAAAGTTAATAATGTTATTAAAAATGTAATGAAATAATATAGAAAAATTAATAATATAATAAAAGCTGATAAATTACCATCAAGGACCATATGCGTAATTAATTGCAAACATCAGGGACCAAACTCAAAAGGGTAAAAATGTCATTTTAAAAAGTTTAACGGTTGCTTAACGGACGAGGGACCAAAATTGAAAGTAAAACGTTAAGTTAGGGACCATTTATGCAACTTTTAAAATTGAGGGACAGTTTTCATAATTTTAGACAAACCACAGGGACCATTTTTGTAATTTACTCTTATTATTATGTTCTTCTTATAAAAAATAGTAAAAAAGGAAAAAAAAAAAAAAAAAAAAAAAAAAAAAAAAAAGGCCTGCTAAAATGGTGCCTGGAGTGAGCATAGGAAGAACGACCACAGGGGATAATTTCCCTGTTATGAACAGTGTTTTGAAACTATTTTAAGAAACGACGTCGTAGATTTGTTTGCATGATGTATAATAGTATAATTTTACCAATTTAAAAATAAAGTAATTGTTATAATCTAACAGAAACTCAGATATTAAGAAATTACCAAGATTTGTGAAAACTCTTTTGATGCATATATTTCTCTCTACAAAATCATACACTTGATCAATCTAGATGAACCTATTTATACACAAAAATATCACTATTCCCTATTTAATGAAATTACTATTTTATGTTGCTTACACACTTGGTAAAAGAAGAAAAGAATTCATCATCCATAAATAATTGTCCTTTTATAACAGTAATTTATTTATTGTATTAAAAGAGTTTATAGATTGTCACTTGACACTTAACTAGATTGACAGTTGACACAATCTCTATTTGACATGTGTAATTTACTATCTTTTATTTAAGTAAATAATTTCAAAGAATTATAGTTATTATGTTTTAGAAATTCTGATAACAATTCTGTGTTATAGAATCTATTTTCAATTGTTAATATACCATACTTGTAAAAGGCAAATTATGATTTATAGGGGTTGATAGTAATTTATTAATAAACCTAATTTAACCAATTATGTATTGTTATTCATTATAGGGATAATTGCGTAAAAAATCTCCAACTTGTTAGTTTTTTGTGATTAAAATTCCAAACCCATTTTTCGTTGCATAGAAAACCCCGAACTAACTAAAATTCAGTAAATCAAGGTTTTATGAATGGGTAACCAGTGAAAACCGGTTATTAATCCTACGTGGACCCGATAAATAACCTACGTGGATTAATTTTTAATTGTAGAAACCAGTTGCCAAGTATTACACATCATTTAAACCCCCGTTGATGATGTAATTCCGTTTAAAAGTTACAATTAAAAATTATCAACGTGTGTTTAAATGATGTGTAATACTTGGCAGCCGGTTTCAATAATTAAATTTTATTCTACGTAGGTTATTTACTCATCCACGTAATATTAGTAACCGGTTTCAATCGGTTACCCAATGATAAATCCTTGATTTACTGATTTTTAGTTAGTTCGGGGTTTTCTATGCAATGAAAAATGATTTGAGGTTTTAATCACAAAAAACTAACAAGTTGAGGGTTTTTTGAGCAATTATCCCTTAATTATAAGGGTAAAGCTATGGATTTATCATGTTTTTCTCATTCATTATATGAATATAATCTATAATATTTAAAATTAATATTGAGTAGCATTTTTGTGAATGCATTTAACTTTACAAGATGAATGAAATGATTAATAATGATATCTTAAACCAGAACGAATCTAACAAAATATTAAGGGCAAAAATCGTATGAGTACTAAAAACAAATAAGTTCAGTTAATTTCTAATTTAAAAATATTTATCGTATTAATTATCATAATTTAATTGATTAATTATATATAATATTTTTCAAATTATATCATATTACGAAACAAACAATCTTATTATCAACTCTTAATTTCAGATTTCTAATCTTAAGACCACCTCTAAATTTCAGATGTGGTTTTTAGAATTCAGGCATTTATCCTCTTAAAAACAAATAGCACTTAAGAGAAACAGCAAGTTTATTATTTATGATATTATACTAAATTCCGAATAAATTAAATTTCTTATTAAACGAAATAATAAATCTAATCACGTGTAACATCAAGTGTCGTAGGATTCTTTTAAAATATTTATTTTAATCTATCTATATATATAATAAAGGAGAAAATATATTGTCACATGATATCACCACATTTCATCTAAATTGATAAATACATGTTATTATTTTTAAAATAAAATAAAACATAAATACAATTCATTATTTCAAATATATATAAATACATTTTATTATTTTTAAAATAAAATACAATAAAAGAAAACACAGTTCATTATTTTTAATATCTATAACAAACATTAATAAATAATTAATCTATCCACTATTTGACATAAATTAATGAAATAAATAAGATTACAATTGAAAGAAAAAAAATATAATATTAATAAAGAACATAAATCATAAAGATTATATAAACAATCTTACATATTTAAAAAATAAACGTACTACGATATCAATAAAATCATGTTTCGTAACATTTTATTTATTGGTATAATACACACACACATACACACATATTAATAAAGAACATAAATCATAAATTTTATGTAAACAATAAATTTTAAAAAGTAAACATAATACAATATTAATAAATACATTTTTCATAACATTTTATTTTATTGTTATAAAACATATATATGTTTTATGTAAAACTAAAATTTCAAATTATATCAAATATAGATTTAGAAACAAAAAACTTATAAAAATGTTAAAAAATAACCATTATTCACTCGTATCTTTAAAAGATTAAATAAATAATATGCGTAACAAAAAACTATATTTTTTTATAAGAATTATGTAACATCCCATTTTTGAGATAATTGCGTGGAATTATTTTAGTGGATGTTTAAATAATTAATATCGTGTTGGGCCAATGAGATCCCGAGCAGTGGATATATATATATATATGTGTCGGGTTTATTAGCTACGCGAGTATGTGTTAGTGGATGATCTGTATAGAGCTATGCGAGTATGTGATGAGAGAGAGCGAAGACCGATGGATTGAGATCATATGTGGATTGAGTGGCTTATGAGGTGACGCCACGTGAAGATTCTGTGAATAGAGGATTTATCAGTTGCCGATATGTGAATTAGGGGATTTAATTGAGCTATTAGTGGATTGTCTAATTGAGTTAAAGATTCGAGGGAGTCGACTTGTTTTGAGAGTTGAAATAGAGACGTGTATTAGTGATGATGGTGCCAATCCGAGTTCAAATGCGAATTTATCAACGTTGTTGATGATGTCGAGAGTTGTGAGTCAACATTTTCGGGGATTTGACTTAGGGATGCGTATTTGTGAATGGCTTGCGATAGATTCCGGGGACGGAATCTCTTTAAGAGGGGAGGATTTGTAACATCCCATTTTTGAGATAATTGCGTGGAATTATTTTAGTGGATGTTTAAATAATTAATATCGTGTTGGGCCAATGAGATCCCGAGCAGTTGATATATATATATATGTGTCGGGTTTATTAGCTACGTGTCTCCGGGTAATTAATTTAGTGGATTAATTATATATCTGGGTTCGTGGAGTTAAATGAGTTAAAAGGGTATTAATTGTGAAAATGGGGTATCGGGTTCGGGTTAATGGGTTTGGGACCGGTTGAGATAGAACCGTACATAAGTGTTTATCCTTCTTCTTTCTTATCCATTTTTGGGAGAATAACCTAAAGGTGTGTGTGTGTTTTGGTGTGGAGCTACAACAGAGAAGGGAGCCAGAGCTTGAGATTGGGTGCTGGAAATTGTGTTCTTCATCACCTTCTTCTTCCTTTTGAGTTCTTGAGGTGCTCAAGGTAAGAATCTATGACTTTGGTAGCTAATCCTTGAGGTATTCATGTGATATATTGAGGAATTTGATTTCAGTAGTGTATGGGTCGAATATATATGAGTTATATGTGTTCTTTGTTGCTGGAAATCGAGGGAAGAGGGTTGAAACCCCTCTAGTGCAGCCATGGAAATCGAAGAGCAAAGTTGGATCAGGCGCTGGGTCGCGGCGCGACACGCAGAGGAGCAGGGACGCGGCGCGAGGTGCAGGGGAGCGCGGCGCGATCAGCTGCTGGGTTGGGGTTTCGCGTGGGGTTTTAAGGTCTCGTTGGGGGTTGCTTTCGAGTCGGGCCTCGTTGGGGATTTTGGGTCGGGTGTTGATCGAATTTTCGGGGTTTCCGATTGGGATTGTTTCGGGGATTCGGGTCTGTTATGGGTCATATTCTGATTGGGTTTTCGGGGTTCTGTTGAGGATTGCAATTGAGTCTGAGTCGGGTTCATGTTCATTATGAGTTGTGATATATGTTCGTGGATTTGTGTTAACGAGTTGAGATCTGTGTGATTTCAGGGACGGGTCAGCGAGCCGAGCCGAGTCAGAGATTCTGGGATTAGTGGATCGATCAGGTGAGTACCCGAGTCTTTTCCAAACGAGCGCTCCATTTTCTGGGTCATATTGTGCTATCTGTGTATACTGTGATATATTGTGAACGAGACAGGGACGTGAACGTCAGGTATGATTCTGTTCTACACATGTGTTATATGTGCATGAGATGAGATCCGGTCCGGGGTCCGTGATGAGTTCCATACGGACGGTGATTCGCGATGTGTGATCGCGCGGGTTGACTGTCCCTAACAGTCCTTGGAGCGTGTATACACGGCAGGGCCTGTAGCCGGTTCGCGCCCGTGCTACAGGGTTGTGGCTAACCACCGGTGCGCACGGTAGTTAGCTGGGGAAGGGTCCCCCTCAGTGATATTGTGTGTAGGGCTTCGGATCTCATGTTTTGTGTTCATACCTGCATAGTGATGTTGATTGTCAGTGACAGAGATAGAGTTTGTGCTGTGTGTATGTGTTATGTGTACGCATGCTATGTGCTTATCGTGCAGAGTCTAACCCTCGAGTACTCACGAGCTTTCGAGCTTACGTATTCGAGTCTTCCGTGTTCAGGATTTCAGCGAAGGGTTCAGTAGTTGAGCTTGTTGATCTGGGATCGAGGATTATCTGGGAAGCTTTGTGTTAGCTTTGTGTTAGCTTTGTGTAATGATCTGATCAGTATTATTTACGTTAGCAGCTTTTGGGCTTATGTAATTAGCGGATTATATGTTAATAGTGTTTATGTGAAAAGTTTAAATTAATAGTGATCCGTGTTACCTTCTGACATATGTGCATAATTGAGTTATTGAGATGTGCCACCCGTGTATTGTATTGACGTGGCATTTCCGGGATCGGGGAGGGTGTTACAAATTATAACTTATATTCTTTTAAAATAAAGTTTACATATATTTTATGTAACTAATTATTTATTAAAAATTATTTACGCAACATGTGAATTCATAAACTAGTTAAATTATTAAATTAAGTCAATGTCTTTTGGTCTTTTTCTATGGGTATACAATGTTTAAACGAAACAATAAATATAATCACGTGTAATATCAAGTTTTCGTCCTAGGATTCTTTTAAAATAGTTATTTTAATCAAATTATTAAATTAAGTCAATGTTTTTGGTCTTTTTTAATGGGTTGAAATCCAAAAAAATTACTAAAATCTAACAATCAAAGTAATGTGAGATATTTAGGGCATGAAGCTAGTATTCATAAAGTTTAATTTTTACTAAAAAATTATTGATAAACGATTATGAAAAAAATTGAATTTATCATTTTTTAAATAAAACAAGACATATTAGCATTGTCTCTCGACCAAAAAAAAATAAAATTTATGTCGCTTCTCAGTAAAATTTTAAATTTGATAATCTGTTTTCAACCTAAAAAAATATTATTATAAAATTATGGTGAATCTTTATACTATGTGTTATCTTTCTTTTTGATGATTTGATTTTTTAAAATAACAATTTAACGATAAATGGTTTATAGTAAAATGGAAAATCAATTCAAATGAATATTGAATTATTTCATGCTCTTGGTAAGGTTTACTATATAATGTGAAACTTTATAGTTTATGATACTTATTATAGACAATAAATTAAGAATGTTTGGTTTATAAGTTAAAAGGGAAAATGGCGTCAAATAGTTGTGTACTTTTGAGTTTGTACTCATTTATGTAGTGTACTTTTTTTTGTGCACATTTGGTAGTCAAACTTTCAAAAATGTTTCAATTAGGTAGTTGGGTGACTTGGAAACCGGCAACAACCGGTCACCATCCTTACGTGGACGGTTTTTTCAAGAAATATGACATCAAATAGCTATGAACTTTTAAGTTTGTACACATTTATGTTGTGTACTTTTTTTTGTGCACATTTAGTAGTCAAACTTGTAAAAGTGTTTCAATTAAGTAGTTAATTGAGTTACCTAAAAATTGATACAAACCGATTATGATACTTATGTTGACATATTTTATGACATAGAAGAATGAGAGAATTTCATATTTATCCTTGTAAACTTTAATTATTACGCATATATGCTTGTAAAATTTCTTATTACATATATATATATCCTTCTAAATCTTTAAATCTCACATATATATCCAAATGACTATTTTAAATTTATTTTATCATTTAAAAAATTTTTGAATACCTAAACTACCATCTTAGATTCCCACAAAAATAAATTAGAAAAATAAAGAAATATTGTTTTCTAATATAATTCAATAATAAATTAATTAAAAAATGATATTTAATATTTTTAAATGATGTAACTAAAATTTAAAATAGCATTTGGATATATATGTAAGATTTAAAGGTTTAGAATGATATATATATGTAATAAGAATGTTTGTAAGGATATATACGTAATTTTGAAAGTTTACAAGGATATATATGAAATTCTCCTTAGAATTAATGACTCTTAAACACCATGCTTATCAAATTTAAAACATATCATTTTCATTTGATAGATATCATGTTTAGGAGTTGAAAATTAATGCTCTATTATATTATTATAAAATGAAAGCATATTTTATCAATTCTTCTAACTAACAATTATGATTCCAAAACGCACCGTTTTGGCATTTACGGTGTCGTTTTGGAAAAAAGTTGCTCCTTCACCATTTCTCCCCATTATGCTAATTTTGACTATTTGTATATATTTTTGACTATTTGTAGATATTTGCTGTGATTTCATTTCCAACTCCAAATTTTTTTTGTGTCTTTTCTTCTTTCCCTATACAACTTCCAATAGGTTCTCCTTTCTTCTACACATATCTTCTTTGGATGTATGTTTTGTATATTGGCAAAAAAAAAAAAAAAACACTAATGTTACGGGTGTCCACGGTTCGGTTCGGTTTGTATCTAACATGTGAACCGTGTTTTCGGTTTCGGTTACCCGTTAAAAGCCGGTTACCCGTAGTTCGGTTCACGGTTACCAGTCATATGCTTAAAAGCAAATAAAATTTGAAACACTCCGTTCTAATAACGCGACACTTTTACTATGATTCTGCAACATAAACATCAAAATTTAATATAACAAAAGTTATCTAAGTTCAATCCTCAAATTCAGTGCATAAATAAACTAAACCATAACATTCAGAGTGCGCTAAAATTTAAATGTAGTTACTACAACCAAATCGAAGTCTAGGGATCTATCCATCTCAAGTACAAAATATAAATCAGAGTAAATGCGGAAGTCATTCTGATACCATAAATGCTCAAACTCTAGATCCTGAAGCTGGCGCCTTTCCCTTATCAGGTAAACCTGAAAATTTGCCCCCACAACCGGGGTAAGCCGTCGCCTAGCGAGTAACAGATTTAAAAGCACAGACAAGCATATATAACATGATCAACACAAATATCGGCTCAAATTCAACATGTGTAGCATTACGACTCGCTCGATTTAGCATACACGAATTAGGTATTGTTACCGGCTCGCCCGCTAACAAGTACACGGCGTACGACTCGCTCGGTTAGCACGTGTACAAAACATGCGGCTCGCCCGCCATACAACTCGGAAGCACACAGCAACCTCGCTTAATCCACATAATACACAGTATGCATACTGAGGAAAAGGGTTCTCAGATATCGGCTCAATGCAACAAAATAAATAACAACATTCAAGGCTAAGCATGGTAGTTAAAGAATAATCATGGCAATAGAAACGAAAGAGATATCCAGTGCAAGCATATCATTTATGATCATTTGCGAAATTAAATCAATTACTCACAGTGTCTGCAAATCCGTACTCGCCAGCGACAACTCGATCTCAATTGAAAATACTACTGAGAGCCACACGTCTCAACTGAAATCACTAGAGTCCTGATATAAAAGTATATTGTCTATTTATCAATATCCTTAACTTTATAATTTGCTATGTCCAATATCCAATTATGTTTATTAATTAAAATTCAGTGACTAAATCGGTGTACTTCGTTTTATTATTTTCTTATGTTTAACAACCGACATATATAAGTTTCGACTTACTTAATTTATTGACAACATAACAATCATTCTATCTAACTTTACTTATTCCAAATTTTATATAGTTAAAAGATATCTCTTTTAAATTAAACATATGTTACTATTTATAGGTAATTTATATAAAAACTATATTCATTCTAACTTGACCATGCTAACCCAATTTAAATTAATTATTCAAACCCAACCCAATTTTTTAATTAAGAAGTCCAACACCCATCAATTAATAATCTAGATTACATAGGCCCAAAGATAAAATAAAGAACAAAAATCCAGCCCAACTTTAACCCTTACATATAAAGTAATTATCAGCCCAATAACAAATTAAATAACCCAAAGTCATTTGGGCCTTTAAAAAAAACCCCACCAACACTAACATCTTCTCCCACTTGGATGGAATAAAAAATGCAGATAGGAAAAGGTTAAAAAAAAACAGCCTTATCCCTTACCCTCTCTCTCTCGGTGGACAAAACAGAAAGAAAAGAGAGAAGAGAAAAATAAATAAATAAATAAAACCCAAAACCCATTTAAACCCTCAAAACTCACTACCCCTTTCTTCTTTGCTGAAAAAAAAAACAACCTGCAGACAATAGAAGAAACAGAACAGTCAAGCGCTGCCTGTCTCCTTCATCTAGACCGCCGACCAGAGGCGTTGCCGGCGCCGGCCATGGCGGCTCCGGCCGAACTCCGATCTCAACACACACTATCTATCTCTACTCTCCAATCTCTTTAATCAACCCAAATAAATCAATAAATTCATATCTAACATTTTTTCCAACTTCCATGGAAACTCATCAGATAACCCATTAAATCCGAAAATATATAACTAAAAACATTCTATTAGGATTCCTAATCACTTTTAGATCATTTTTATACAAATTTTCGGATTAAAAACTAACACCCATTCAACCACCATTGTTGAGTGTCTATGAAGCTTTAAAGCATAAAAAGATGAAGAATATGGTTACATTAACCATCTAGTATCTATTTCCAGATTCATAATCTATTATAAAGTTTATTATTAATGTTATAATTTATGCTAGAAATAAATAACGAATTTCTTAATTTTTACCTCAAGGTTTTGATGTTGTTGATGATGATGAACTTGTGAAAGGATGACAATGATATTGATGATTTAATCTTCAAAATTCAACCCCACATTCTTGAAAAATCCAGATTCTAGTGTGTGTTTGGGTGTTTTTTTTTTTTTTGATGGCAAATGATGGAAATGAAATGGTGATGTAAGATATTTGAAGAAAAACCTTCCTCAACTTTCTGTTAGAACTTCTTCTCATCCCTCCTCTTATTTTGTTTTTTTTATAATTATTAAATATCATAAACATTTAAATTTCTTTCTATTGAATTAATTGATTTAAAATATCAACATTAAAGCTTTATGATTAAATAATGGACTTGCGTGTAATTACCTCGAGAATTTAACGGGTGTTACAAAATTATAGAATTATATCATTTTTATGCAAAAATTCTTTTTAAATTCAAAGTTATAGTAAACTATTTAATTATAAATCTTGAAAGTTACACTAAATTTATTTAATAAAACAATTAAAATAAAAATCAGTTGAAAATTTAGAATTCAACGTATTAGTTAGTCTAAATGAATGTACAAATAAAAGCTACTAACTTGTATATATATAATCGGTTCGGTTCGGTTATCCACGGTTTTCTAAAAATGAAAACCTAAATCACTCTGTGATGTTTCGGTTTCGGTTTTTTTCGGTTTCGGATCAAACGGTTTAAATGGTTCGTCTCGGTTTTCCGGTTTTGTTTGAACACCCCTACCTGATGTAACGATCGATGCTCACCGGTACGCACCTACCCTTCAAATACACTTGCTTCCCAGTGGCAAACTCATCGATTTTCCTTTTCTGTACTTTTTTTTCCAGCTCGATGCAGTCAATTTGATGGATAAACATTGCCATCGTGGAGTAAACTCTTTGAAAAGGTAAATTTAAAACCCTATTGGTAGAATCTAAAAGAAGAATTACAATCAGAAGAAAAATAACTATTTCTAACAAAACTTAAATAGGATTATTAAAAACCCTAATCCCCAAATAATCCTTCGTTGTTCGTTTTAACCCAATTGATTGTATTATCTATTTAGGTTTCTATAATCTTAAAGATTTAATTATTTTTTATTTGCTTGCAAATTAGAAGGCATCAAAATTTAGTTTTGATGATTTTGGGAGTGCTTAACCACACATTTGTATAATTCTATGCTCTATTATGGGAATGATTTACACACTTAATTGATATTCTATTTCACAGGTTAATGTATATTTTAAATATAAATTGATGAAATTTTTGAAGCCTTTGCTTTGACACTGAAGCGATGATCTTTAAGGAATTCATAATTTCATATGTCTTTGTTATTGATGAAATTCTTGAAGCCTTTGTTTTGACAGTGAAGCGATGATCTTTAAGGAATTAATAACTTCATATGTTTTTGTTGCTGTTGAAGTTTTTATTATATATGAGAATGACACTTGCAATTCATAATTTTTTGTTAATTGTAATGCATCTATAAGATGATGTTTTTCTGGGTTACATCATACAAATTATTGAGAGGTGACATCGTCTTATAGATGCATTACTTATTTTTAAAAGTTTTGTGAAATGCAATGTTAATGTGTTATTGTGTTAGTGCCACATATAATGAAAACTTTAATTTGTAAGTAAAACATGTGTGTAAATTAAGTTTATAAAGACTAAAATGCATGCAATTTTTGCTTTTGTCATCACAAAACTTCAAGAGTATGAATGCAATTGCAACTTTTAATGCAACTATTACAACTATCCTCCATAACAAAATATAATGACACTTTCATTGAGCCAAAAATTTATAGTAGTAGCATAGTTGTCAATAGCGACGATAGCGGTCGCTATAGCGAATAACGTAGCGTAGCGGCTATCGTCCGCTATTATGTGTATAGCGGTCCGTTATTACCTTTTCTTTAGTTTATTTAAAGAAAGAGCTAGGAAACATGAAGTTAGCTCAATCGACTGTAGTAGTTACCAAAATTCATCCAAGGAATAAACAATTGTACTAAATTGTGCTTGGCTTTATAATACAGTTGGGTATATTCTATGACGTTTAGTGTAAGATAGCTTTATGCTCTCAATTCTACCATTCAAAGGTAAATATAAATCATTGACTTATGCAGAAAATGAAAATTTAAGGGCAGCATGCATGTAATGGATTGTTTATATATTTTGTTATTGTAACTGACATTTTGTGATCAACTCATCGGCATTGGTGTCCCTGGATTCTCATTTCTTTAGCTAATAATATAATTATGTAAATTTTGTTTTTTTTTCATCTTTAGTCATCCATCTCCCTAACAAAAACTTGAACTATTTGTTCTTGATAATATTTGATTTTTATGTATGATTGTTTCAACTTTGTTGTTGCTGATTCATTTTTTATTGTTTATGTTTCAACACATTTGTATGTTTGTTCTCTGGATTCATAAAAGGGAAGTCATGACTCATGAGACATCAAATAAATTATTAGTGATAGTTTCTTCTCCATGTAATTATTAGATTATCAATATTTTGTTACATCCTTTACATGTTGCCATAGGGATTGGCCGACCATAAGGATTGATTCGGTTGCACCACTTGGTTTTTCATTCATTGCTTATTTACCTTACAGTGATAAATAGAGAACGAGATGTTTGTCATTCAGCCGCAGCAACGCGCGGACCCATTACACTAGTTTGATACATATTTGGTTTATAAATCTTTTTATAGTTTTATAGAAAAAATAAATCATCTTAAGTTTTTTTAATTTCTAATTATAAAAAATATGTCCACATAAGCAAAGTAATCGGTTGGTATCGATTTTTAGGTAACCCAATTACTAAATTGAAACACTTTTAAAAGTTTGACTACTAAATGTGAACAAAAAAAGTACACAACATAAATGTGTACAAACTTAAAAGTTCATAGCTATTTAATGCCATTTTTCTTGAAAAAACTGTCCACGTAAGGATGGTGACCGGTTGTTGCCGGTTTCCAAGTCACCCAACTACCTAATTGAAACATTTTTGAAAGTTTGACTATCAAATGTGCACAAAAAAAAATACACTACATAAATGAGTACAAACTCAAAAGTACACAACTATTTGACGCCATTTTCCCTAAGTTAAATGAAAAATCAATTTCAAACCGATACTATTTGTACACTTTAATATATTGAATACCTAGTCGATTAACGCATTTGTTACATGGATTAGTTAGGAATTTTTTTTTCGACTTTATATTATACAGAATAAAAATAAGTCAAGGCTTATTTTTAACTTATTTGAATTGCATCTGAACTTTAAAAAGTTAAAATTGAAACCTCTTTAATAAACATAGTTAATTGTAAATTTTTAAAAACATTTTTCTTATTAGACAGATGATTTTTTGCGAATGCATTTAACTTTACAAGATCAATGCAATATTCATAATTATATCTTAAACTCAAAGGATTCTAACAAAAAATTAAGGGTAAAAGATGTAATGTATAAGATTTTTCGTAACACATAGTCTTTATATGAAAATGGTTTACAATGTTCCACAATGTGAAATAAATATATTAACCACCGTTGATATTTCTCTTGATATAAATATTGTTAATATTTTTAAAATTTTAGATGGATTGAATAAGATAAACAACATGTTTATATTTTACTATTTTAAAAAATAAAGTAAATTGATTAATCTATTCTATTAAAAAAGTAAATAGATTGTCACCTGACACTTAATTAGATTGGCAATTGACATGATCACTATTTGATTGTTTATCTTATTATGTCCTTATCCTAATGCAATTAATATAAATAATTAATTTCAAATAATTATAATAATTTAATTATATTATAGTCCTTATCCTAATGCTATTAAGATTTCCACTTGATGCATGTGCTCATGACCAGTATTAGCGATATTTGCTCATCCTGTCATCCAATGCACGCTGAAAACCACCAAATCATTATAAAATACAATACATTATTTTAAATTTTGAACTATATTTATTCAAATGGTTATAAACTAAAAGTCTAGAAGTACTTTCATATTATCTTTTAAACCTTTTATAATAATATCATAAATAATTATTATCGTATAATAATCTCAATATATAATTAAGGGTTAAAGTCGTAAAATAGTTGTGTACTTTTTAAAATGTATCGATATGATATGTGTACTATTTTAATTATTCATATTATACGTGTACTTTCTGAATCGTTCAAATTTGATACACGTACTACATTTTTCATATCAATATGATACCTTTGGTAACCGGTTACTGGCTATAACTGTTAAGAGTGAAATTTTTCTTTTTTATTAATATTTAAATTTCATAATTGAAGCATCAAATACACTCTCTCGTCTTTGTGATAACCTGCTGGTAGGAGAAAATCACACAACACAGCCAACTTCTAACACCTGCAGACCTCTGTAGAAATCTCTAATGACGATCTTCACAGTCCAGCTCGAAGAACTGTGTTGCGAAGCTTCTCCTCAAAGTTCATGCAGATCCAACGGTGAACAAGTTCGTACCGATGATTCTCCCACAAGTCACAACTGCGCAAAGCTAGACGAAATAATCGGTCATAAAAAAGTAAATGTATCATATTAACAATATAAAAAGTATATGTACAATATCGATACACCTTAAGAAGTATACTGACTGCTATTGTACGACTTTAGCCCAATAATTAATAGTCCATTAATTTATCCTAATTCCTAAGTGTCGCTGTTATTTTTCGAAACTATAAATGCAATTTATTATTTGTTAAAAATAAAATAAACGATAAATAAAGTTTATTATTTTTAAAAATTTAAAAATTAATGCAAGACGTTTAAGGTGTGTTTGACAATGACCTTTTGGGAGCTTTTAGGGGCTTAATCTTTTAATTTTTGAAAGTTTAAATTCAAAACCGTCTCATGGTTCTCAAGTTTTCACAAATTTTTAGGTTCTTAAAAGAACTCATCTATATCTACATATCTAATTAAAAATACATTATTTGCTTATAAACTTATTAATATACATTAAAAATAAATAAAATCATATATACAATTTTAAATATTTAAAAAGAAAAGATAATACAGTCTTAATAAAATCATATTTCATATTTATTTATTACAAAATATATAAAAAAAATTATGTTTTAAACGTAAAATTAAAGTTTCAAATTATATCGATTAAATATATATGAATCTAGAAATAAAAAATTTAAAAGAATGTTTAACTTTACATACATTTTATCTAATCATTTATTTATTAAAAATTACTCACATAATACGTGGGTTTATATATAAACTATTGTTTAATAAACTAGTTAATATAATAATTGATTAGCACCCAATGATAATCATATTCAATGTTCTTATCCTTTAATTAAAATCCTTCTAGTTAAAGATAATATACATATGATGATTTTTAATCCTACATAATATCGTAAATTACTTTCAAGTTCCTCAATAGATTAATTAATCTCAAGTGTTGCTATACATGTGTATATATACAACATTTTCAAAGTTAGAAACAACTTTTTCAGTATTATTCATCTATTTTTTTTAGTATTTAATGTTTATATGTTTTTACTTTAAGTTAATTTATATTTTATAAATAAGTTTTATTAAAAATGTCCATATAATACTTAAATTAATAGACTAGTATGAAAATTAATAACAAAACATCCACAGGATTAGGATAAGTATTTATGTTTAATTTTTTTAGTAATTAATTCATTAATTAAATAATTATTTTTTTTATTTAACAATTCCACCTTAGCTTATCTACCTGTTTTGATAAATAATTTATAATTAATTAAGAATATTATATTATTCGTAAAAATACAAATTAAAATAAAACATTCAATTATGCAATACCCATGTCATTTCAGATAATTCTATAAAATTTGAAATGCAAAATCAAATACTTAAAAACTCCAAGTAAAAGCTAATTGAGTCAAACACTAATCTTACAGCTGTTTTTGAAAGGTTATATTTCTAAAATATAAAATCACATCTGAAATTTAATAAGATAACCTTAAACTCTTAATGATAAAGTCTAAAATTTAAAATCAGAAATTTAAGAAATGATTTTAATATTTGAATTTCAAAAATCTAAGACTATTAATTAAATTTTAAGTTTTTAATTATTAGTATATTATATCTAATTAATTTATATAACTAACATATTTAAATAATACAATATTAAATAAGTAAAATCATCGAATAAGTATTTTTATTTAATTAAATTAATTAAGTAAATTTAATTAATTAAACTAAATTTAATATTTTAATTAAATAAATATTGATTTAATTTAGAAAGAAAAAATGTTTAGACCGTAATTTCATATTTCAGACGAATTTCACCTTTTAATTTTCGAATCTAATTTCAAAAGATTTAGTATATTAAGTTTAAAATATAACAAAGTTATAAACAGTCTGAAATAACACTGTTACATTATTTAATATCTGAATTTTAAGATTTAAAATGAACTAAAATATGTTATTATCAAAACAAACGAGATTTAGTATCACAGTTATAATCCAAACACACCCATCAGAATAATTAGAATCCAGAATAGTAAGAACTAGTGTTATCATTGCCCGCACGTTGCTGCGGGTATCCGTAAAAATATGTAGTTTTTATCGATTAAGGTAAAATATGATGTTAAGAAATAGAAAATAGTTTAAAGATGACAATAACGTAAGTGCATTTGTGTATTCACGCACTAGTGGGTTACATGTTATTTTTCACGAATTTGGTTTGATTCAATTGATTATGTCTAAAGTATATTGTTTTTTTGAGGGTTTTATATACACAAAACAACATGTTTTCATGTCTTTTGTGGTTTCGTCCCTCCATATTTTTTTTCCCAATAAACTGCTCGTGTTATTGTTTTCTTTTTGATTTTTGGAAAAAAAAATTGTTTTTTTCATTATCAGTCCTGAATTTTTCACAAAAAAAACCAACATGCCACGAAAAACCCTCAAATTTAATGATTTTTTTTCAAAAAAATGAATAATTCCAAAAATCACAAACAAATAAACAATTTACGGATTTAATTGGTAAAAAGTAATACGAAGAGGCTATATCGCAAAATATGATAAACATGTTGGGTTTTTTTTCATATTAAACCTTTTTTCAAAAAAAAAAAAAATTATTAATGACAAAAGTTGATGTTTTATATATCTCTTGTGAGACAAAAGGCAAAAAACAAAAAACAAAACCAAATGAATCACTATTATTTAATTCTTCAAGTTGAGATGGAAGCATGAATTTTCAATATTTAAAGATTTAATCAAATATAGAAGAAGTTGATGTACAAACTGAATACTTTTACTTACAAAGATAAAAATATAAAAAATATTGAACTCAATATTTATTAAGCTTTAAATAGGTTCATTGTTTCACCTTTAAAAAAAATTAAAAAGTGAAATAATTTGTCCTTTTTCTTATCGGAAAATTTTATATATGGATAAATTGTTTTCCCGTTCGGTTAAATTAAAAATCAGAGTTCTTCGTTGTTTCCGAGCGAAAACATTTAAAGTTAAATAAGTTGGCGTTATTTTCAATCATTTAAATTTAATATGGTTCGTCATTTTTTCTGAGCAAAAATATTTAAAACCAATATGGTTAGTCATTTTTTGTTTGGTTAAATTGCAAATCAAAGTTATTAAATGTGTTTTCCGGTCAAAAACATTAATAATTAGATAAAGCGGTTGTTTCATTCATTTGGTTAAATAGAAAACCAAAATGGTTTGTTGTTTTTTTCGAGCGAAAACATTTAAAATTAAAAAACAACAAACATTTTAAATTTTCCAGCGAAATGGTTAATGAATAGAAAAAAACCAATCAAATTTAAGTATTTTAGACGGATAAAACGAATAATCATTTTGATTTTCAGATTTAACCAAACGTAAAAAAAACAATCAAACAATCTAATTTTTAATGTTTTAGTAGAAAAGATGTACCATTTCGATTTCCAATTTAATGAAATGGAAAAACGACGAACCAATTTATTGTATTTTTTTTAATTGATTAAAAATATTAATATTTTATTATACTTTTATATCTATTTGTTTTATTAAAATAAGGAGTCGTTAATAATTTTTAATTAGAATGGTAAAAAATATAAACAATTTTTAATTAAAGTTAATAGATAAGAAATAGTGTTTAAAAGTTTAATGACCAAATTCAAATTTAATAACTAATTTTGAAAAATTAAAAGTTTAAGGACCAAATTCAAATTTAATACAAACTACAAGGGGTGGTTTTGTAAATACTGAAAATTGAAGGCGGCGGCGTCAGGCACCAAAACGGTGCGTTTCGGTTTGCTAAATGTTAGTTATACTAATTAAGAAATAACTATCAGTCAGTCCAGATTATAAGTTAACAAACGAGGACGAAGGCATCAAGAAAAACACATTTAGACACGAAAGAAATAAACGGAGAATATGAACGGAGGATCTGAGACACAGTACGTATAATATTAAAAACTGAAAAACCGAGCAAAGAAACGATGTGAAAACTGAAAAGCACTACTCCGGTGTACGGACTACACCAATTTAATTCTTCCTTCTGAAACCCTCTGGCCGGTGTTGGCATATACCATCACGTCGGCACCCACCTCCAACACCTGCGTAGATGACGCCCCCAATAACTTGAACCGATAACTAACTAACAAGTTAATTCTAAACATCACCACCGGAACACCTACCGCCTTCTCCACAACCACCGTAGACGATGGCAGCCGGAGGTGGGTGTCTTTTACTCCATCAACGACTACCACCGTAGACCGTTTTCCCATGACGGTGGTTGTGATATGTTTAGTCTTGCCATTACCTTGGTAAAAGGGTGGAAAAGTATAAACCCAGACATACTTATGATAAGGATGTTCAGGTGGGTAGTAATAGAAGCCAATGTTTGAAGGGTCATCGTAGTAAAGACCGAGTGCTTTGTTCATGTTTCTGAGTTTAAGATCAAAGTAGATGTCGCCGGAGATCTGATCGGAGGTTTTGTTAAAGGCCGGAACGGAGAATTCCTCGATTGAGAACTCCGGGGGGTTTGGAGATGTATAGAGACATAGTAATACGAGTGCGAAGATGATGGTGGTGACGATTGTGCCCATAAAAGTGACGCATAAACAGCAA
This sequence comes from Centrapalus pauciflorus, assembly GCA_020465985.1. NCBI lineage: Eukaryota > Viridiplantae > Streptophyta > Magnoliopsida > Asterales > Asteraceae > Centrapalus > Centrapalus pauciflorus. Next base: position 276,188 of record JAANYP010000100.1, on the reverse strand, counting down.
CGACCACAATCTTCATCCATCTTGAGATCCTGAGGAAGAATTAATTACGTTATGTATATATATAATGGTATCTATACACTAGCTGCTCTCTTAAACGGAAAATCAAAGAATTATTTCAGAATTTATTTTAATCATTTTTAACATTTATTGTTATTTAAAAAACAAAACAATTTTTTATTGATACATAAAATGATAGACTTTATTTGTGCATGAATTTTCATTTTTGTACACAAAATTTTATCGAGTTTATTCACAAATAAAATTTTGTTTTTCCTTATTTGCATTACCAAAAAATTCCTTGAAAATAACAATGAAGATGTAAATTAAATATAAATAATTGTTTTTTTGAAAGAGGAAAAATATACAAACATATATTTTATTATTACAAAGAACTACAATTTTATTTTATGTTTATTCATTAAAATATATTCTAAATACTAGTTTATATTTTTAAAATAAGGGTTTTTACATACAATTTTCTATATAAGCTTCGAACAAATAGAATCAATTTTCAGTGGATTCATTGCATTCATAGGCTTTAATATACACAAAATTCATTAGATTCATTGCATTTTAATGCTTTTATATATAAAAGTTTCGTTAGGTTCATTGCATTCATAGACTTTAATATACACAAGATTTATTAGATTGATTGTATTCAAACTATTCATAGACATTCATAGACTACCGTCGAACCAAGAAACAAGAACCGATTCCCATTCGATTTCAAGATAAAACAAAAACCAAACATATTGAAAACAAAATCAATCTGAAACAAATAACATAAACCCTAACTGAGAAAGAGAGAAAGATATATATATATATATAGATTGAGGTTCAATTGAGAACTTTTATGCATCAGGGCACCTCGAGGCACTTTTGTGCATCGGATAATCCACCAAGGGTGCACAAAGGGCATTTAGGGAAAACTAAAGACATGATAATTAATTTATTTCTAAAAATCATTAAATGATAATTAGGAGTTACATTTTGAATTAAAATATCATATTAACTACATTCCTCATTTTCCTCCTCATTTCTCTCTCTCTCTCTCTCTCCCTCTCTCTCTCTCTCTCTCTTTCTCTCTAATCGTGTTCTTCATGATTTTCTTAGTGATGATGATTTGAAGACGAAGAATAACGATGAACAACGATGATGATGAACATGAACAAGAGAGGTAACCGATGATAATTATGAAGAACATGATGCATAGATGGATGATGAACGATGAATAATGATAATGCATAGATGGATGATGAACAATGACAATGCATAGATGGATGGTGAACGATGAACAACGAAAAATGATGATGCATAAATGGACGATGAACAATGACGATGCATAGATGAATGATGAACAAGTTGAACATTATGCATAGCTCAATGAAGAATATGAACGACAAACACGATGCATAAAAGAATGATGAACAAGTTGAACACGATGCATAAATGAATTTTTGTATTTTTTTTTTGTTAAATGCGTCTTTTTTTAACATGATGCATAGATAAACAAGATTAACGATGAAATGCATCGATATCCATCATCTTTTTTTGAATTTGTGTAATTTTTGTTAAATTTGGAAATGTATCAATTGAATTTATTTGGCATTTATTATTTGATTATTTGTTGAAATATTAAATTTAATGAGGTATGCACATTCCCCAAAATGCCCTTCCTTGTTTGTTCCTATAATGCACAAGTTGCATAAAATTGTCCAACTATTTACCCTTTTGCCATTAATCTAATCCATACAATTTTTTGATCTAATGGTTGATATGGGTTCTTTTGTACCTCGATGCATAAAAGTTCTCAATTGAACCTCCCTCTATATATATATATATATATATATATATATATATATATATATATATATATATATATATATATATATATATATATATATATATATATATATATATATATATATATATATATAACGAATCCAAAAATGAAAACCCTAAACGAATATGAGAGAGAACATAAACCTTAACCAAGAAATATTAACACAAACACGAAAACGAAATCTGAAAATCAAACCCAAAAATCGATTCGACAACAAAACAACGAAACCCTTGAAATCGAAACCGATTCCCATTCGATTTCAACAACAAAACAACGTTCGATTTGAGTAAACCTTGAAATCGAAACCCAAACCAGATTTAAGAACATAAAATGAAGGTTTCGATTTGAGAAAACCTTACAGTCGAAACCCTATCCAGATTCAAGAACACATAATGAAGGTTCCGATTTCAAGAACACAAAACAAAAGAATTGAAACCCTAACCTTATTCAAGAACCCTGGAAATCCTTACTTGGTGGAGAGAGTAAAACCAAGAAAGCAGTGGTGGAGGCGGTAGAGCGACCGGTGGAGCAGATAAGGGAGGTGACGGCGGGGGAGCATATTAGGAAGGGGGAGGCGACAACTTGGCTTCACAGGCGCCGGCAGAGCATGTGAAGACCTCCCCTTACGGGGCGGTAGTCACGAGTCTAGGTCCCACATCATGCAACACGATATCAATCATAACTAAGATAGATTAATTAAGTGCGAAATTATAAATTACAGGTACAAACATATTAAGATTAAGTTTAATACAGATTAAGATTTTCAAATTAAACTTATAAAGGGCACAAGTCTAATCTAATTCATGTCATCATATAATCAAGATAAATCTACCCAGACCACCATATTATCATCCTCCAATTAGTACCAAAAGGGTTTGCTGAGTAGAGGTCTATGAAAACTTCTGTCTTGATCTTTGTAAGACCTAAGAACTAGGTCCGGCAGGTGACTTTCCTTTATCTTTTCCTGTAAAAATGTAAGTAGCAACTGTAAGCAGTGCTTAGTGAGTAAATAGATTTTCAAATTAACATGCATTGTCAAGCGGATCATAAGTTCTAGCGTGATATGTCTTGGCTGCCGCTACAGCCCTCATGATTGAGACATAGAAGTCATAGAGTCGGATGATGTTCAAGCCACGCTCACGCTTAAAAAAGTGGGGATCAGCCACATACTGGGCTAGCTACCAGTAAATCAACATGGCGGAACATTGGAGAGTCATTACAAATTTCAATAGAACTGGTGAAATAGCCAGGTCTAGAACAATAGACCGACAATGCTAATCAAACTGAATCAATATGTCAAAGTATATGCAATGATGAAGTATACGTAATCAAAGTCATGATAGCAATAATCTCAAAGCAATATCCGAAATGAACTGTAAATGCAATATCATGTGAAATGAGGATCAAATAGCTATCATGATCCACTGGGCAACACCGAACCATGGTGTGCACAGGTCACAATCCAGCTGATAATGTGAATGTCAAATCAATCTAACATCAACAATATGTCTCAACCGGAAATTCTAGCATGTTAAATCTGAATATCTATAACTCACAGATCTGGGGTCTTTTATCAAGCATATGTATATATCCACCACCTGAGTTATCTCAGGATTTAATCTTTGTCAATCTGTTCTCTGTCAATTCTTTTCAAATCAAAGACCCGCTTTCAATCTTTAAATCTTTGTATCTATGTTCAGAATTTCACTGAACCTGTCCAGAATTATCATATCAATGTCATGTCAATATCATCATCTTTTAGCTTTAAAATCTTTATTTTATATCTGATTCTGATAACTGGTCATTTATAAATCTTTCTTTCGTTCTTATTCTTTGTTTCATTAATATTCTCAAAAGATCAGTATATATATATTAATATATATATAATCATTTTGCTAATTATTTTGGTTAATTTATGCGTTTTTTCATGTGTTTTATTCAATATATTCGAATTTAAGGAGGGGGATTCGAATTTATGTATTAAATTCAAACATATTGCTAAATTCAAAGGCATGAATTTCGAACTTATGGTCAATTCGAACATGTTGATAAATTCGAAATGCTTAGATTCGAATATAGGGTTAAATTCGAACCCTCATTCGAATTTAAGGTCAAATTCGATCCCTTGATTCGATTTTAGCTATAATCGAGTTTGTTCTTGGCATCTCGAATTTGTTCATATTTTACAGCTTTTAATCATGAATTTCTAAGTCTAAAATCATGAATATACTAAGTATTAAGCCTAGGTTCGATTCTATTATACATAATCTATCAGAATCGAGATAAAACTTAAGTAAAATAGCTTTAATCGAATGAAAGATGGACAAATTCGAATTCTTCTTTAAAACCGAAAATAAGGAAACTTGAAATGTCGATTCTTACCTCAAATTTGTATGAAATCGCACATGCAACTGCAGATTCTTGTAGTACTCTTCGAGATCTTTCCGATGACGTGTAGAACTCGATAATTGGCCGGTCGGTTTGGGAGAAAAACTAGAGAGAATGCTTGGTTTTAGAGAGAGAGAGAGAGAGAGAGTCAAATTTCTTAATGGTAATTAATGGTCATAATTGGAGTTTATATACTTCATTTAGTTATATTTGCAATTTAACCCAATTTTCTTTTGTATTTTACATCTTTTATTTTAATCATTAAATATTTTATAACTTAATTATAATTTAAATCATAATTCGAATATTTATATAATTTAATTAAATATCTTATAACTTAATTAAATTTACAATTCAAATAATGTAATAAAATTACATTATTATTTCGATAATCAAATAATTAAGTTGGGCCAAAAGTTAGGTTGTTACAGAGCAGATAAGGGAGGTGGCGGCAACGGAGAATGTTAGGAAGGGGATATCGACGGCTTGGCTTCACAAGCGGCGGCGAAGCATATTAGAAAGGGGGAGGCGACGTCTGGGCTTCACAGACGGCGTCGGAGCATATTAGGAAGGGGAGGCGACGACTTGGCTTTGCAGGTCCCGGATGAGCAGACAAGGGAGGAGGCGGCGTTGACGAGCATACAGATCCCTACTGGGATTGAGGCGCTCGTCTCTCCGGCAGTCGAAGTTGTCTGAGATCCGGTCAACTCGGCAGCAGGTAACTCACTGCATTTCTTACATCTCAGTGAAGCTACTAATAATAATACCAATAAACATAATAATAATGCAAATAATAAGAAAAATTGCAAAAAGGGTCATTTATCCTTAAAAGGACGAAATTGTCCTTCACTTAACAGAGACATTTAACGGATTCTGTTAGAAAGGACCTTAATTGCAACTTTTCGGTACATAAAATACCCAAATTGCAACGTTTTTGAAAAAAGGACGATAACTGCAATTTGAGTATAGTTAGATGACCATCTATGCAATTAACTCTAAAATTAATAATATGTCAGATATGGTGTAAACAGCTTAAACACACTAATAAGTTATATTAGAATAATTAAATAGTTGTAGTATTTTATGATTAAAACAAAATGAGGTGGGTTCAATGAAGAACCTCCATGCATCGAAGAAACTTGAAGAACCTCAATGCACCACCACAAATGCATCACAATTCTCCCGTAATACATCATTATTTCCACGTGATGCATCGATTTCTACGTGATGCATTTTAATTTTCTAGCGATACGTTATATTGTCCAAGTTTTTCGATACATAAACTTCTCTATTGAACCCACCCCAAACAAATATTATGGTATATAGTATCAAAAGTTTTCATACATCTTTCAAGAGTTGAACTTCGTGTTAGAGTAGAATTTTGAAGTTTTAGGTGGTGTTTGGATTGCATGAATTTAAAATGATGGATTATAAAATGATAGGATTTTGAAATCTTTAGGGGTATGAATAGATTATGAAAGGTGGAGAAGTAGAAAATATAAAATCCTAAATGAGCTAAATTCTTTCTTTTAATATTGTATCCAAACATGAGAAGGAAAGATTTCTAAATCCAAATTCTAAATGGATTGTTTAAATCCTTCAAACCAAACGGGCCACCTTATATTCAATTTTCAACCTAATCATCGAGAAAATGGAGGAATTAGCAGAGTTGGAGAGGTTACAGACGCAAATCCTCCATAGAATTTCACAACTGGAGCTCTCTATCCTTCCTCCATCCAACAATTCTCACAGTTATGACCTCCCAACCACAACCGAAGCGCGCCTCTCCGCCGTCCTTGTCGACGCTGGCGTCAAAGACTTCTTGTTCAAGCGCGTACCTTCCGATTACTACGATTGGTCCTTCGAAGCTCGGAGAGATATTCTCGGCGCCGCCTCAATCCATCATCTCTGTAAAAGCATTGTCCTGGTACACTACTAATTCAAATAATTTCATTAGTTCTTTTCTTTTTCTATTGTATTAATATAATGTATTTGCGGTGTTTTCGGAAGTTGAAATGCGTTTTTTTCTGTGAATACGATTGGTTTTTATTAGAGTTTTTGGATACTTTGGCGTTTTGATTTATTCGGTTACAGACTGTATGTAATTAGATTCACTACTCCCTCGATTCCAAAGAAAAAGAGCTGCAATTGTGACTTGGAATGCCCAGCATGCGTTTTCAGCTTCAGAGCGATTGTATTTTTAGATTTGCAGAAGAAACTGGGAAGTTAACTAACCAACTACAACTAGTACAATATTGGTGGTTGAGCAAAATTCGTCTTTGTAGATGAGAAATGAGGATCACTAGATTTGACATTAGGGGCTTTTTGGATGTGCCTCTTAAGTGATTATCAAGACTTGAAGTTGCAATAATCAATTACTGAGAAAATAATGATTTTGATTATTTAGGGTCCATTTGATATGATTTGGAGAAGCAGTTCATGAGTTGCTATAAGAATGTTGATTATTTAACTAAATGTGATTATGTCAACTTACCTAACTTCAACTTTAATCGACTGATTATTTGATGATGCGGTTCTGATTCTGATTTCTTAAATGACAACAATCAATTTTATAATGCACATGCAAACATGCTGATAATTATTTTACAGTTCTTACTTGAGAGGAAGAATATCTTGAAGTGTACTGAGCTTGAAACAGAGTTGAGCTTAATGGGCTAATATTTCAGGATAATGCTGTGAATTTGAGTGCTTAATATACGTGTAACACCCTAGACATGCAAATCTCACATCGGCTGGGGATAAGGAGGGATGTTGGGTTGAATAGAGTGCAACACCTTACCAAGCATGCCACGTTATAAAGTCGTGCGTTTATGCCTTTACGGGTAAAGCAAACAAAATCATGGTAATGGTGGGAGTGTTACAATATGGTATTGACTTCTTGTATCTTCCCGAATGTTCTGTCAAATCCTGCACCCTCTTACTAGACATGACATATTTTAAATCTTTGTGCCTACAGGCAAAGCGGGCAATATCATGGCCATGGTGGGGCTGTTACAATTCTATATATATGGATATGTACCTTTTAGGCTGTTTAGGTTATACTCCCTTGATCCCACAAAAACCACTTTTCATCTTGTAATGCCCTAGGAAAATGTAATATTTCCTTGTCCATCGAGATATATTGCAACCTTACCTTTATTCTAGATATTGGTGGGAGTGATTGTAGCCTACAAGTTTTCTCTATTGTTATCTTGAAGAGGGATATTATGTATAAGATCAGAAATAAACAGCCTTCAATTATCCTTGTGTTTAAGTCAAACATCACTTTTTTTTTTTGGGATGAAGGGGGTAGATTGTATGTTCTTAAAGCAAAAATGCTCTCATTTTCCATAGAGAGCTTCACTTTTGATTGTGAATGTCAATCATATGAGGTTGAGCTTCTGCATGATGTACACTTAATAATTTTGGAATAGAATGTCAACTGTGAGATACCTACTAAATCTACAATAATATTGACATTTGAACATAACTGATCAATGTGCAGTTATCACTAGATTTGAGGTTAAGGGTGTGTTTGGTAGCGAGCTTCTAGGATCTTTTGAGAGCTCAATTATAAAACTCAAATTCCAGCTTGAGCCCCCCCAAACCCCCCCGGAGGGGGGCTTCCCTCGCAAGGACAACAGCAATAGAAAAGCAAGAACTTTAGCCTTGTAGTTGTGAATGAATGTAGTACTTAAGATTAACTTTCTAAAGTGAATGCCAAAATCTATCCCGAATCTTGGACCACAGTTCTGATGTCTGGACTGTCTGGTCTAGAATACCTGGATATAGGCTTAGTGGATTGATTTCATGGGTACAATGTACTATGCAAAAGGTTTGTAGTTTAATTTAACCGAGGCATTATTTGTTATGCCTACCTGCAAATTTTTACTTGCTTAGGGTATAATAAATGAGTCAATGATAGGATGAAAATGTGTCCTTATCATACTCATAATTAAGAAGCACCAGCGACTACAATGTCTGTAGTCTTCACAATGTAATATAATTTGTCACGGTTACCTTATGCTATCAATGGTTTGTTTGATCTTGAATGTTATTATGTCCGTTATACATAAATAATTGTCCCTACTGTGTATGCACATGATTTATACTCTCTTATAGCAATACTTTTGAACTGTGTTCATGTTCTACATGATAGGATCATGTGGAGTTGATGTATACAGTTTTGTATCAAATTAAATATTTCTTCCCCGTATATGTGATTGTGAGATATTATTTAACTTGTGTGCAAACATAGCTTTTTATGGTGGATGTGTGATCATGTATTTATGGCCTACTTATCTGAAATTTCTCAAATTCGACTACATTGAACAAGTAAATGATTTTTTGAGATCTGCGTTTTCTAATTTAGATAACATAAAAAGGGGATTTCGAAGCTTCTTCCTCATCCTTGTCATCCTAACTTTGTATATTAATAACTTTCTAATATGGGTACGGTGCTCATTGCAGGTAAATACTCAAGCTTCATCAAATATCACTGATTGCAGTGACCGACAAAATTCAAAATACTATGTTGTTGTTGTTCAGGTTGCTTTTTTGTTTTACTTTTTCATGTGCTGATTGCAATAAACCCAAACTGCTTATCAGTTTATCTTTCAATTATTTGGTTACTGCAGTACACTGCACGATTTGGTGCGGAGACTGTAAAAAACTTCCTTTATTCGCTCAACAATGGCAAGATACCCAAAAAGAGATTCAACTGTAAGTGACATCTACAATTTACTGAACCATATATAAATCAATACCATTACCAGATTCCTAATGGGATCACGCTCGCTAATAGCATACATGTGATGAAAATTTTCCGACATTTTGTGTTTGTTAGTGCATGGTCGTTAACTGCATTTGAATTGGTTTTGCAGTAAGGCTAGCTCCTGATGAGATGTCACAGAAGCTGACAGGTTATGAACACAATGGTGTAACATGTGTTGGAATGAAAACTGACATCCCGGTAAACTACTTATTTAATATGCAAAACTGCTTGTTGACTTCAAGTTCTCAATCCATTATGCTCCATCTGGAATCGTTTTATGAGAACCAAGATCTTTTGATTTTTCCATTTTCTTACATCAGGATTTGACATTAATTAGTAATTAAATTTAAAAAATTGGTGTCCTCTTGACTGAAAATTACATCTTGAATATAATTGAATAAATCTTGTTGTCTATCACTTAAATATCTGAAATACCCTAAAGCAGCAGACTGACCTCGATAATTTCCAACTCTTCACCACTTTAATTCTGAAAGTCGTTGAGTTTCAACGTAGTCCCAGAACCATTATCTCCAAGAAAATGTACGTAATGTAACCTGCTACACTCGGAGGACCCATTCCTCATATATTTGTAATTAGTCACAACCCAAAATTTGAATTTCATATTACTAAAACAATGACAGGAAGTTATTAGTGGTCTGATATCAAGGACTTGTAGGCCATTTGGTAATTTTAGCCTGAAAGTTCATAAAATGTATACTGTTTCAATTTCAGAAGATGTACGGTAACATTTTATGTGTTATGATACTTAATCATATCTTGGTGGACAATGACAGATTATTTTGGATGAAGCAATTGTGAAGCTTCATCCGGACTTCTTCTGGCTGGGTGGTGGAGAGATCGATCTAAAACTAGGAATCAGGACTTCTGAATTTATCAACTTTGCGAAACCGTTCATCGTGAATTGTAGTGGTTCTTGATTACTTGAAGCAAAGTGTTGTGAAGGTCCAAATTTGTTTCAAGGTCTTAGATTGATACCGTTGGAATATGCAACCGGAACCCAAACCGTTCCTGTAGAAGCTCCTCTCAAACCCCCGGTCTATTATTTTCCGGATACGGTTTTTTGGATCTTTTAATTGTTATTTTGATATCCATTTTCATTTGTAATCAAATCATTTGAAGTACGAGTCCCTTGATTAATCATCCATCATGTTGTATGTTTAAGGGACTAGGTGAGTATGTTGTTATGACTGATAAAGAAACTGGCATGTTCAGTAAACAGTAAAGTTTAAAAATAGAGTTTAATATGAAACAAACTAACATGTTTTTCACGTTTTTACGATTTTGTCCCCCTGTGTTTTTTTTACCAATAAATACATTTGTTTGTGATTTTTTGGAATTTTTCTTTATTTTTTTAAAAAAGTCTTCAAGTTTGTAGACTTTTCTGAGAAAAATAGTGAAAAGATGTTGGTTTTTTTGTGAAAAAAGTCAGGGTTGATTATGAAAAAAAAAACAAAACTTTTCTGAAAACCGGATTGAAAACAATAACTTAAGGACTTTCTTAGGAAAAAATAATACGGAGGGACTAAATCGCTAAAAACATGAAATATGTTGGTTTTTTCCATATTAAACCCTTAAAAATATATTTCTATTCTATGCATTTAACTGAAAACTGATATTTTATTAAGTACTAACTAATCTACAAATCAATAAATTTGTAATTATTTTTTAAAATTAAAGTTTGATCAAAACAATTTCTTGTGATATTTATTCTTTGGTAAAATCAATCTTCGATGGAATAAAATAGTAAGTTGCTTCTAGTGTAGATATCAGTTCCGAACATTTCTTGTCAAAATAGACGGAAATAAAAACTTGAAAAGAAAATTGTGTTTTTATTCTTCTTCTTTTTTTTTTTTAAAATATTATTTTCTATGCCATACTTTAATTTATCTACCATGTTATTTTGTCAAAATTGTTCATAAACACAAACGATTAAATTCTTTCAATTCTAATGTACCAAATGCATTTTCATGGGAAGTTTTTTACAAACAAATAAAAAAAATAAAAATGGTTGTGTATACATGTTATTTTGATATATTATTATGATATAAGTTAACAAATATTGACGATACAATAAAAAAAATGAAAATATATTACTTTTTTCTTATAATTTTGATTTTCTCATGACAAGGAATGTAAAATATTAAAAAATCACATTAAAATTAATTTTCTATTCTATGTCATGGAGGAAAAAACTTATCATTATAAGTAAAAAGCACATTTCCATTCTCTTTGAATCTTTGTATTTAAACAACCCCTTAAACTTATTGCTTTCTCAAGGTTAGACTCAAATGACAAGTCTAATGTTATAAACTCAACATTTTTGTAGGGATAATTGTGCAAAAAAACCTTCAAGTTGGATCATTTTGTGATTGAGAAACCTAACAATTTTTCATTGTATAAAAAACCCTCAACCGACAAAATCTCACAGAATTAAAATATTATAGGTTGTAATTGATTGAAAGTCACAGACAACCATCGTCAAGTCATCAATGACCACCACAATTTCGTCAAAAAAATATATTCCAACAAAAAAAAAAAACACAGATTTGAACAACGAAATCAACTATAAATGTGTTTTTGAATCATAAAACACAGACAAGTGAGTTCGCCGGAAAGAAGGTTCGTCAGAGAGGAATGGTTGTTCAGCAGATTACAACCGGTTCATCAGTTTGCAAGTCATTTTATTTTTTTTGGAAAAAAACATCATTTTGATAACTTTTAGTTAGTTAAGAGTTTTTTATGCAATAAAAATTAGGGGAAACTGCGTAAAAAACCTCTAAGTTGGATCATTTTTGCGATTAAAACCCTCAACCATTTTTCATTGTACAAAAAACCTCCAACCGGTTAAAACTTTGTAAATTTGGGTTTTTTTCACAAAATCTGACTTGCAACCGGTTTAGCCGGTTGCAACTTGATGACGTGTAAAATTTTTAAATAGATTTTTGCGTAAAAAACCTCCAACTTGTTTAGTTTTTCCAATTAAAACCATCATTTTTCATTTGATAAAAAACCTCCAACTAACAAAGATAATTAAAATTGAGTTTTCACTGATTGCATTTTGATGACATGGATATTTATTAAAATTTTATTTATTAAACAAAAAATTTGTTTCCCAATAAAACCTTCACCCCTCTAGGCTATCGAACTTTACTGCTTTGGCTGATCATATTCAGAAGCCAAAATGGAACATAAATAAACGAAATTGAACATAAAGCTGAACCTAAAAATGCAACTCATGAACACAAAATGAAATCGATTCCATCAGCACAATTGAAGTTAAAATTCAAGATCAAATGGCAAAAGTTAATCGAACATACATACATAAAATAAACACCACTGAACATAAAGAGGGGATAGAGTAATCGGAGTTGCCGGAGGTAGAGAAGAAGAAAAGGTAAATATTATTGTTGGTTAGATGTGAGAAAAATATAGTTAAGGGTTTTAATCGAAAAAGTCACCAATTTCGGGGTTTTTTATGCAAAAATTTCAGTTTAAGAATTATACATGTAGCGACACGTAGGCGCCACGTAAGTTGGGTTTGCCATGTGGACGCCACGTGTATGCCATGTAAGCATAGCAACCTATTATAACCGGTCAAGTCCTAATTTCAAAAGGTTTTACCAGTTAGAGGTTTTTTGTGCAACAAAAAATGGTTAGGGGTTTTAATCACAAAAATGGTCCAACTTTAAGGTTTTTTGCGCAAATATCCCTAAAAATTATTGAAAGTTTTAATCACAAAAATGTTTCAAATTTAGGGTTTATTGCACATATCCCTTTTTAGTAGGTACGAAAATGGATAAATTATCAAAGTACAGGGAGGAAAAGTACTCGCGGGGAAATCCACATACTCCCCCACCGTCTCTGCAACTGGGCCACCGTTGCCCCGCCATGGAACCACGGTCCTCCACCATTATTATTGATAACGGCGTCAAAAAATTTCAGCGCATTGTTACGCTTGCTATGGGTACCTCCAGCTCTCTTCTTCTAATTTTCAAATTGCTATTTTGTTATAGTGGAACATATAATGTACGAAGCATATTTGTGTAATTACTTACTCACTGTATCCGATTTCCGGGAGTTTGATTTTTCATAACTCATTACATTCGAAATCTTGAAGATTATGCATGTCTTCTATGTCGAATGCAATTAGGGATGGAGGCATTGATTTTTTTATATTGAGATTTAGGTATTAAAAAACTACCTCCCGACAATTAGGTCAAGAGGCATTGTGCATTGTTTTACAAATTAATAATGATCGGATTTTTGCTACCCTACTTATACTCACCTATCTAAGAATTAAAATATGACAAGAAAAACAAGATGGAGATATTATTTGTTAATTTATCTCAGCAAGGCCACCCATTTTGTGTTGTTGATCAATTCTATAATTTGGATCTTTCTTATGGAGTAGTAATAGAGTTACTACTTTATTTACTTCAATAGTATCACATATCACAAATGCTATGATCAACAGAGAACTTGTGGATGTGTATGTATTGTATATTGAAAGGGGAAACCTTTGAATTCGCATCGTTCACCAGATTGCTTAAATCTAAGGGTTTTTCTAGAATTTTATTCTGTTCTTGAATTTTAGCATCATACAATTAACACATGCAACTTAACTTTGGTTGTTGGCTTTCAAATCCAACAGCTATGACCAACAGTGAAGCTGCGGTGTTAATTTGCTTATCATGTAAAATTTTTTTACCACAAAAGAGGTGTAAATAGGATCCTTGTTGAATATTATAATCCAAAAAAAGTTCACAACTGACTCTTGAATGCCAAAGGGTTAGATTAGAGAATTTTTACTTCATTTTTATGTGAGAGATTGAAGGGGGGGCGGGGGCCGGGGGGTGGGGGGATCGAATACTTTGTGATTTTTCATGTCGATGGACAATTAGATTTTAAGTTGTACATACACTTTACGAATTATCTGCTATAATTAAGGTTTGCATCTTTATCCACATCATATGAAAAGACCAAGATTATGTATTGACTTTGGATTCATGGTTTAGTACCTTAGTATAAACCTTCATTTACTTTATTAATAGTTTTAAACTGAAATGTTTATATTACCATTTCATACTTACTTTTAGTTATCTACGCGCAACTTTACAATTACATTGCTGATGATTGAAAAGCAGACGTGGAAATCTGATGTTCTCTTGTATTTGGTGCAAGTATGCATAGTCTTGATGGAACTTCTAATAGTTATAAACGTATATTTGCATATATTTAATTTGCATTTTAATTCATCCAATAAACCAGACATATATATCACTATTGATGAGAACACAAAAGGAGTATGCAAATGAAGTGATTCAAGTTTGAATTATGTGTCCTTTTTGGATCCATTGGTTTGGAAACTTCTTCAAGAGTATCAACAAGGTCGTTATCGTTGCACATGCAATGTTCCAGATTACGTATAATTTTTAAGACAACCCTGTCATATAGGGTCCTGGAATTTTGGTTGCCTGGGACAAGTCTCATCTCTATGCTCACATCAAGGGTTCATTTTTGCTATCTGATTGGCTCAAATGGAGGCGAGCGTTAATACGAATAACCCTTTACTTAGATTTTCATTACCATCTCACTTATAGAGGAGACCAATCTACACCATGGACCATGCCAGCCTCTTGTATTGTCATGTGTCCTAACCACGTCCCAGCAAAAATTCCTAGAGCAACTATCCATAGTTTGTCTGATTTCTCATCTCCTAAACTCAGTTCCACTACATGCTAGCTTGTATTTATGTTTCTAGGCCCTTAATTAATTATTTGTACTTTTCTGTTCCAGGTTGTAAACTGCCGGTCTCCGTGCTCATCTTTACCAAAACCAATGTTTCTTGAAAGAAGTAAATTTGAATGAAATAATCTTAAAGGTTAACCAAGAGAGGTAAGAACTCTTTGTTTGCCAACTTAAAAAACTTTGTTCATTATGTACTATAATGATGAATGACGAACCAAAATGGAGCCCCTTATTTGAGCAGATTGCATCTTTCAGACATGCATTGGCAGTTATAAAAACTTGAGCCCTCATCAGCCAGTATAATGTCATCATTGATTTAATCTCCTCTGTGGTCAGGCAGGGATGCTTTTGATTGGAGCATGAACTTCTTGATATGTTTTCAATCTTTTTTTATGACTTTCCATTTATCATTTGTGGAGTATTAACCACCTCATCTTTAGTTCCTGCAATTATTGATTGGGAGGGATCAATAGAGCATAACAGACAGTGAGAGTAGCTCCAGTCTTGTTACATACATATCACACTGGTCGGATCTTCATCATGCAGACCATCATACAACTATATATGCATTGACAAACTGGCATTCTAATGTTGTAGCTTTGAGGCCATCTTGAAATGATTATCGGCTTTAAAATTTTCTTCAGGCTGCTAGTCATATATAGCTATGCGAGTCATGGATTTTCATTTGACATGCCATAAAACATACAGTTGCTAAGGTGAAACCATACCATCCTGCTTCTTGTAAAACCCTCCATGTGTACGTTCATGATTTTGGATTGATCATTGTTAGCTCAACCTGGAAATCAATTATCGTGACCTAGTTCCAATTTCCAAAGCTGAAATTTATATGATCCAATGACTGAAAGAAGAATATTCTCGAGTTATCTAAAAAAGTACATTATGTTGTTATGCATAGATTGCATTCTTGTTTGATCAAATTATTTCCAAAACCGATTATACATATGTGGAGAGAGAGAGAGAGAGAGAGAGAGAGAGAGAGAGAGAGACAGAGAGAGAGAGAGAGACAGAGAGAGAGAGAGAGAGAGAGAGAGAGAGAGAGAGAGAGAGAGAGAGAGAGAGAGAGAGAGAGAGAGAGAGAGAGAGAGAGAGAGAGAGAGAGAGAATTAATTGAGACAAGGAAATAGAAACTACCATATAACTGTCTTCTTGCTTTAAGTAGAAACCAACCAACATATTAAAGACATGGGCACATCAATGGACCACACATCATTTTCTAATATTTTCTTTATTCGTAGAACGTTTTAACACTACAACATAACATAATTGCAAGTGACCATACAATGATCCGTTACAATTATTACTTTAGGACAACTTATCATACATCATAGAAACAAAGCATTGCTAGAGTTGATATTATTGCCCCGGAAAAGGGTTGTTTCACCACTCTGAATGCATACTTTTGTCTTACAAGACAAGAGATCAGTGTGTCGACTAACTATTTTAAATTACTTGTGTAAAGCATAAATTAAGCTTTCTTATATATTCTCTTACATAAATAGTGAGTACGTCCACATGTGCGCTTTGTTAACGTACAAGAGTAGTTTTAGGGCTCTATATTGTGGATTGGTGGTTTACGATGGGGCTGTGCGTAATCCATGACTACAACATCTTCCGTGATACTGTTATCCTTGGAATTTTGTATAGCTTCCTTCGAATCTTGTTGTTTGGTCTCCATTGTTGACCGAGCATGATTCTTCCATCCCTACAATAAATCATATATAAGATAATGTCATGATTAATTCCCCAGTATTGTCATGACGTTTAAACAACATCTGATAACATCCCAAATCACGTGTGATGTATTTAATAGTAGGTCTAATGGCTTTCTAATCTAGAAAATTTTCCCAAGTTTTTTTTAAAAATTAATGTACTGGTCGATCGATCACTTGATGCATGGTATCTATATGTTGTTGGTTTTAAAAACTGAAGAGTATAATTTTGTAGGAGATGAAATTGAAGTTTGATAATTAATCAAGATAAGATACTGAATTGCACCTCTTCGTATTGTGTTCTTATGCCGGCCTTGAAAGTATTATATATGACAACCTAGGTATATATTTCAAGATGGTTTGAGGTAAAAATTTTGAAATTTAGTGACATTAATTAGATCTTGTCGGCTGGGAATTCTTTTGGTCTTAGCTAGCTAGGTAGTGTTTGCTTCGTTAGGATGTTTATAATGGAATTGGATTTTGTCAAAGAGTTGCAATATATCAGTAATTAAATTGAATATTTCTCTTCCAACAATTACCCCGTGTTCTAACAAACCAAACATCCCCTTAATGAAAAAGAAAAGAACTTCTATGCGCCTGCGGTGAGCCGGTGATGTTAAGTACTACCGTTTGGTTTCTATGACGAGAAATTAAATGGTGTTTAAAAAAAATATATTGCGGCGCATAAGCTATTGGATGAAACTCAGAATAACTCATGCATGTATTCATTTGGATTAAAAAATAGATGTAAGAGAAAACTGGTTTTGTTTGGATTGAGTGGTGACTCATGACTGAATATATACGCATGCATGTAGTGAGGCAAAAACCCAAATGCATGCATATAGATAAAGATAAATTCATGCATGACTGTTTTGTAGACCTACCAGCTAGGCAGCTATACTGATCGGTATACAAGATCTTAAATTTACCTCTATCTTGCGTTCCACTTTAGAAATTTGAAACATGATATCATTTCCTGCAAGTAATTATTTGTGTACAATATTAACATAGATGCTATACCTCAACATGTGAATATAATAACTTCGTTATAATTTTAAAATCATATAACCTCTACGCATGTTCTGCTGATCAGCTGAAAGAAGCTCAACCATCAACTCCTTTCGTTCCATGATATTTTCATCATCTTTTATTCCTTCAAGCCCAGTCATTATTATTTCTGATATCTACAATAAACAAAACAAGAAACAACCAATTATCATACCGATCAGTTTCTAGTACTATGTACTTTTGAAGTTAAGATTCTGATTTAATAAAGTACTTAGGGCAAAAAAACCTTGCTGGTAACACGGAATTCTTTTCCAGGTTCCTTGTGAAACACCCTAAGATGGCGGGAATTGCATGCATGCATGGAAACACATAGGTGCAGGATGAAATAGTAAACAAGAAAAGACATATTTTTCTTAAAGAAAAAGATGAATATGACAAAAGGTTTATTTATGGAATTTTCTAGGTCAGATCTTAACTACTGATCGAAAGTTGGTTTGCTCAGACTCTCTGTGACCGTTTGATATGTGGTTGTGTTGGTTTCTGATCACGTACACATGGAAGCTTATATATATACATACACACACACACACATTTATTATACAGTTTTATATATATATATATATATATATATATATATATATATATATATATATATATATATATATATATATATATATATATATGCAATATATGACTAGGGAGAGGGGTAAATAAATGCAGATATTGTATAATGGGAATGGAAGGAAGGACGTTAAAACTTTAAAGAGAGAACATGGATATGTTGGGTGATGAATCTTTAATTGAAGATATTGGCATCCTCTACTGTCCCCTTCTCCTTATCACTTTTTATTAATTTCGTGGGGCCTCTTTTTAGGAGAATTGCATAATAGAGTTACGTAGATGCATGCAGATGAATTCAAAGCACCATAGAGATGGATTTTAGACTTGAAAAAAAAAAACTGATGTGGTCCGGGTTCCACCAGCGTCTCACTAGCAGTATATATAGGACATGTGGGGCCAGTGTGTGAGCTCGTGAGACTCACGTACGTGTTAATTATGGGATCTGCGTGTAATACACACGGATCATGGTAGGATTAACTAATTCACCATTTTAAAAGCCCCATTAGTTAGGGGCGTTTGGTTCGCAGATTTTTTCATCTGGGATTTGCATTTTTTCAAAGGATATGCATTATGCAGCATTTGCATTTGTCAGGATTTTGTCAAAGAATTTGCATTATCTTATAGAAAAAAGTTGCTAATCTGAAAAATGCAAGATAACTGAGATTTAAAATCCTAAGGGGGAGGCCGGGATTTTAAATAACAAAGAAGGGAGGGATTTAAGAAATTCTGGGATTTTAAATCCTTGCTGAAATCTGCGAACCAAACACAGGATTTCAAATGCAAATCCCAGTGAATCACAGGTAATCCGCGAACCAAACGCACCCTTAGTGTTTTGTCCTAACAAAGTATCATTAGTCCATGAGTTCAATAATATATGTCGTAGAGAAAATTATTGCACTATTTCGACAGTGCTAGCTAATTTCTAGGGTTAAGGGTCTGATCCTAACAAGGTGCTATTATTAGCGTGTTTGGCTAATGGCGATTGTGGTGCCATGCTGCAGGTTTACCATGATCCTAACATGTTCTATATTCATGTGTTCTTAATTCCCCCTTTTTACTGTCTTGGATCATCTAAGTTACATTTAATTTTATCTTTTAACTCGTTGTACGTACACTTGATTCATAACACATGAAGGATATATACAAATATTTCATGATGGAACTTTTCATGCTGTCAACACACCCTCGAGAAATTCTTTCGGAGGTAATTAACCAGGATTCATTCAGGTGATATATCGTGAGTTAATTGGTTGTACTGCCTTTTCTTACATGCTTCCAAATAATGGTAAAACTAAGTGCAATTTATTTGCAGATATCCAAATATGCACATGATTTTTCTTTCATGAGATTCTTTCCATCCAATCTCACAGCTGAACCCTGAAAACATACTAAAAGGTACACATTCTTCCTAATCTCAAGAATCTACATAATTATTTATAAAGTTAAAGCATATAATTAGTGCAAAATAATGAGCTCCTTCGAGTTCCTTCCATGGCTGATCAAAGACAAGTACTAGAGGTAGAGTATCGAGTTTGTCTTTTCGAGCCATCTTTTTGTCATGATCCATTAGTAAGTTGTATTTAATTTAGAGCAATTTTGGTCCAAAAGTGCAAACTGCAAAGTACATTCTTCTTTACGCCCTTTCATGTGCGTTTAAGTTTTCACAGTTACTACAAGAGTGGTTCGTTTGCAATCACATTTTGGACTATTGGAGCATTAAACAGTACAAATATGCCTGTTATAGCAACGTACTTATTTTTTTAAAATAAAAATATAAATAAATAAAGCCTACAAACATCCATTTTGTATATTCAGCAGCTGCCATCAAATTTACATGCTGGAGGACATGGTTTTACAAAAATCATAATATTTCATCAAAGGTTAATTAATTTTGGCAGCAATATATCATCCGATTTACGCGCACATTATATCAAAATGATTATGTTTATTAAAATAATCAGAATCTTTCTTATGTGTCGTTTGGTTCACGAAATAGAATTCGAAGGAATTGGAATTTAAATTTTAGTTATTAATATGTTGATGGTGAAGGTAGAAGATGGTTTTAGTATTGATTAGAGATGTAGGACGAAATCTAATTCATTTATAGGTTGGAATTTAATTCATGTATGAGTTAGAAGGAATGTCAAATTCATATAAACATGAAAAATACATAAAATTTAACTCATTCCATTAGTTATCAAATATTGTAAACAAGCTAAATTTAAATTTAAATTTCATCGAATTCCATCGCACGAACCAAACGCCATCTTAGCCTTTTGTTTTTGTTTTTATTTCATTTTTCTTTATAATTATTTGATGGGTTAGAAGACCAAAATATGTAAACAGGTTGTAGCTAGGCCTAATGATTTCTTGAATATTTGATTATGCATGTCTAATAATCAGATACTCAATTTCAAAAGACAACTCCTTAATTAAAAAAAAAAAAGTTAATATTTTATAAAAAAGACATGTGAAACTTGCATTAGAGAAAAATTCATAAATATTGTCAACGTGGGAGTGGGAGCCACAAGGAGTGGGGTTGCAGAGACAAAGTTGCAGGGCTAGACCGCCACTTGCACCACCACTATACGACGGCGACGGGGCCGCCGACGTCCCCACTCCCTGCCACGTGGCATCATCCCCATGTGCCCATTGATCCATCCCTACCTCCCATTTTATACATGCATGCATGGTGATCAATGACCAAATTAACCCTTTGTTTTATATATTCTTCCAAACCTAACTCTCCGTATCTCTGTCAGTCGGACCACAGCCATCTTATGTTTCATCATTTCATTCATCCAATTTTTTATTTCATTTTCATTAATTTATACATAATCATATCGCTGTTAATTAGTAGTCATTATCTATTTAGATCACTGTTAATTAGATGACTAATTTTACTTTTAAAAGTTGGCAGGAAATCATACGTACGCAACCTCTTAATTAATAGTGTTAACTAATTAGATCAAAATCATCGAAGTTTTTTTTTGTAAAAAAATAATTAATTAGTTGTTCTTGGTTGAATTAATATTTATCTGACTCTTTTGGTTGAATTACGAGTATCAAGTATTTCAGTTTTTCAATTTATAAAGGATTTTTGTTAATTACTAATTAAATTATGATGATGATGATGATAATAATAATAATTATTATTATTATTATAATTATTTCCTTAGTCTATTCCAGTGATCCCTCTACATCCCATTCTCTCAATGACCCAAAGCTCGGATGACACACAGATCTTCACAAAGAAACTGCGACCAACAAAGAAGAAGAATCACCAGTAAAGAAACCCGACCCATAGCTTCAGGCCTCCAGCGACCCACACTCTGACCATCCACTATGATAACATCATAAACATTCAAAGAACCCTTTCACTTTGGAAAGAATTGAATTTAACCAGATCGAGGGATTCAAGAACAAACCCTAATCATTGAGCTTTAATCAGACGACCTTAATAAAGATCAAGGGCTTTAATCTAATTCTGATTTGGTGGTTAACACAAACCTCCGATGAATATGCACATACACACAAACGTAAACCAAATAAAATCATCAAGTTGCTTTAATTTGAACCTGATCAAAGCTTTAAAAAAAAAAAAAAAAAAAGACTTGGAACCTAATCAAAGCATCAAACACAACATCTAGACGTCTTTGAACCCTAATCAAAGCTTCATACGACAACAAGATCTAGACCCAAAAACATCAACCATAAAGTAGTAGATGAACATATTTGAAAAATCGAAAAACAAAAGAGATGAATGGGGTTGACGGAGGCATTAGTTTTCTGGAACCAAACATCCATTGGAAGTTGTTGTCGGACTATTTTTTGTCGGAATTTGAAAGAAAAGTGTTATGGAATCGAACTCCAATGAACACACATTTGATATTTAAAATCTTTTTTATTCTTATGGATTAAAAAAAAACCTAATTTTGCCATGTAAGTGCCACAAGATTTTGTCATGCGTATGGCACGTAAACATGTTAACTGGTGACATACCAATTCCGTAAATTTCAAGAGGTTGACGGTTTTATAAAGCAAAAAATCGGTTGAGTTTTGATTAAAAAAATGATCTAACTTGAGAGTTTATTTTTTACATAAAAATCCCTAAGATAAACGATAGAAAGATGAATTTTCACCAATACAATGAAGAATAGGAAGAAGAATTAAATAAAAGTATACTATGGTTTTTTATATAGTAATATGTTAACTTTAATAAATAAAAAATAAAATTACATAATTATGGTTTTTTTATATAATTAAGATACGAATTAATAACACAAAAAAAAAAAAATTTTAAAAAAAAAGTCAATGCAAGACACAATCAATTAAAAAAAAATTATGATAATCATTCTTACCTATATATGCAATAATGGCTTTGTACTCAAAAGAAATATGCGGTATGTGTTTTTTAGATCTCTGGTAATCATATGTGTGTGAAAATTGTATGTACGTTAACTTTAGTTGAATTAATAATTTAATATACATAGAAGTTTAAGTTTGAAATTAATCAAGGCTAATGATTGGGCTTTATGAGCGACAATCTTTTGGGCCCAACAACGTTTTTTCTTTTGCCCACCTAACTTTAGTTGTATTATATAATACAATGTATTTACAGTCACAAATTTATAATCGTGTTATTGAACAAAGGCTTTACTTTTTAATAACATACAAACCTCATTTTTATCTACCAGAAACAAGACATAACTCACAAGTCACATGCATGCACCAACTTCAACTTATTTATTTAAAAGCGAGTCAAGATTGTTGATTCATAATTCATTAATGCAATTTTAGCATATATGTATATACATACAGATTTAGGTTCGACTGAGTACTACTTATTATGCAGTGGACCCGAAGTTACTACTCTGAAAAACAATTTTTTTGAATTTTTTTTAATAAATATGTTTTAATTAACATTACACAGATGATATATAAAATTCACGCACATTCACACATTCTAAGTGCATGAAATCTTGCATCACATAAATGCAAGTTCACATATATGCAAATTTATGTAAGTGTACTTTCACATTATTTTTTAGGAGCTAGGAGATGTGAATATATGTGAAAATTACATATTATCTTCATAATGTTAATTAAAACATGTTTATGAAAAAAAAAATTTTAAGGGTGATACATTTTGGACCGCTACATAATGAATGGTACTCTCTCGAACCATATTCAATACATACATACCTAACTATTATTCAAATATAATGATAAATTTTTGAAACAACATTAATACAAAGTTGTTCAGAACATGATGCCCAAACGCACATTTAATTTAAAATAGAAAAAAGTTGGCATCGGTGTCGTTATTCATTAATTAGCCACATAAGATACATGATTTGTTTAATTTTAAATTTTAAATCATCTATTACATACCCACTATTCTATAATCTATATAGAGCATGCATGCTTTGTCTCAATATTACAATTATTGTATAATTAAATATCCAATTAATAAATTCAGGTTATTAATTTAATGGTAAACTTTTATCATATGTACATGTATTTATATTATGTGCACTAGCTGCTAATTTGAGTATATAATGTTTTGTAAGTTGTAACATATGTTTTAGGCACAGGCATTTGTGTATTTGATATCCATGGAGGACGACAACGAACCTTGCCCGAAACATAAAATCTTCCCAACTGCCATGGAGAAAATAAGTGATCGGGCTCTCGTATATGTGGCACGTCTAACTGTTCCGACTGTGAGTTTTCAAGTCTCTCTATATGCACATATCATAATATTGCTAAATCAAGTGTATTTTATAAATTGTTTTGTGTAAATTCGACTTTTCTTCGTAGGATGTGGAACTTGATTGAATTGAAACTTGGTTTTTTGGTAAAAGGGTATGTGTTTCTTTGTAAACTGATGGGTGTTTAGTTTCAGGTAATTGTAATCAACGCAAACCTAGGATGCGCTTGCTGTCGAGAAAGACTTGATAAGATTATGATCAAAATAACCGGTGAGAAACTCAAATACTCAATCTGCTTAAACTTGTTCTATCTTGTAAAAGTTGCAATGTGGCAAAATTCGATCTAAAAGAAGCTGTTAGCTCGTCATAAAAGGTTATTTTAGTCATTTGAACTAAACCCGAGTGAAGAAGTGATGTTAGGAGTTGATATGATCCAAAATCCGTCTCTAAACCAATTTGGGTTTCATTTTTATGAATTGCAGGGTTAAAAGAGTATACTGTGGATGTTAGAAATAATATAGTAATATTGAGAGGGAATTCGAAAGCATATGAGACTTTAGAGATCAAATCAGTGAAAGAACGTTCATGGAAACAGATTTTTATCGGTTGGATTAGTGAAAATTTCAGCCGATTTTTGCGTTAAACAAAGGTGATTTGATCAGGTTTAGTTATACAGCTTATGATTCATACCTGATGTTGCATAGTTTATATTCAATTTTAATTGTAATACAATTAATTTGAAGTATATTTGTTTTCTAGTAGATATATAATTAATTGCATGTTTAATGTCAATGGTGTACACTGTACAGAAATCAAAATTGGACCAAAAATTTTGATTAATTGTAAATTTGTAATGAATAAAAGGTTTGGTTTTGGTTTCGGTTTCGGTTTCGGTTTCGGTTTCGGTTTTTCATCACTAAAGTCAAGAAAACAAAAAATAAAACAAACAGATGTCATTTGTCTAGGTTAAAAGTTTCATATTTTTTTTATCCGCGTAACAAGGTCTGGGCTGCGTCCTTGATCCGATTCAAAGAATTGATCGGGCCTAAGGTCCATAAATGTCCCCATTGGGTTCATTCTTTTTTATTTTACTTGTTTTAACTTTTAGGGACTGTTTGGTAGAGAGATTTAAGGGTAGAGAATTGTGTTTTCTCTTGTTTGGGAGAAATGCTTTCAATTTTTTGGCGGAGAATTGAATCTCTGGGAATTGTTTGAAGGCAAAATATGGAGAATTGCAATTCTCTCCATTTGGTGGAGAAATGGTGAGAATTGACTATTTTGTGTCTCTACTCCACCTGAGCCACCATTTCTCCTCTTTATTTTTCGGTTAATACCAAACAAGATACACAATTTCAATTCTCCACCCATTTTTATTTCTCCCCAATTCCATTTCTCTCCCATTTCCATTTCCATTTCTCCTCATTTCTTTTCTCTGTACCAAACGCACCCTTAGTGTAATACTATTAAAGACAAATTTAATTTTTATCCAATGTTCAATGAGATTTTTTTTATCCTTACTTTCTATTCTTTATTAAATATGTTATTTATGTACAACATATTATTTTATAATAATGCATTTATTGTTTTTAACTTTTTTATATATCATATAATATCATAATAATATAAGATATATTAAACACACAGATAATATAACTTTTTATTTTGTAATTTTTTTTATTTTTATAACATCAATATACATTATGCTAAACTTGCTATCAATATTATCTATTTTATCAGATGTCTTTTCTTAAATATTAATATTATTTCTTTTTGTTTGTCATTTAAGATTATTATAATTTTACGTAAATAATGTTGAATTTATTATAAATTGTAGAGTAAATGACATTTTTGGTCCTTGTGGTTTGATGGTTTACCCGGATTCAGTCCCTTAACCATAATAAGGTCAAATTTCATCCCTATTTTGCTAATTTTGTGCCCTTTTAGTCCCTCGTCCGTTAAACTTAACGACACAACCGTTAAATTTGTAAGAATGACATTTTTACCCTTTCATTGAGACGCTTTTAGTCCCTATGGTTTTACTATTTACCCATTTATAGTCCAACATTTATTTTATTTTATTTTATCTTTATAACTATATTATTTATAGTTTTACTTAATTCATTATAAACACACTTATTTTATTTATAAATATAGTTATGTTTTAATATTTTATTTACATTTACTATTGTTCGTATTTTATTTAAAATTTAACTTTTCTTTTAATTTAAATATATATTTCTTTACTAATTTATTTAAAGTTCATCTTCTTTATTAATTTTAATTTTTATAATATTATTGTTGACATTTATATATGTAATTTTGTTAGTTGTGTTTAAGTAAATATAATATCGTCGATATTTTTCCTTTCCAAAGTCACTATTTCTTCAAGTATCTTCCAACCTAATCAATTATCAACACATAAATTATATTATATGTGCTGGATATATATATATATATATATATATATATATATATATATATATATATATATATGTTCAAGTGAGTACTACCTACTACACAGCGCACCCGAAGGTATCACCCGTAAAATTATTTTTTGAAATTTTTTTTCACAAACATGTTTTAATTAACATAACACAGATAATATGTGAATTTCACGCAAATTTCGAACATTCTAAGTGCATGAAATAACGCACCACGTATATGCAAAATTATGTAAGTGTGCGTTCACAGCATTTTTTAGGAGCTAGAATATGAGAATGTATGTGAAATTTACATATAATCTTCATAATGTTAATTAAAACATGTTTATGAAATAAAAAATTAAAAAAAAAGTCTTTTAAAGGTGGTAGCTTGTGGTGCGCTGTATAAGTAGTGGTAATCCCTCGAACCATATTCTATATATATATATATATATATATATATATATATATATATATATATATATATATATATATATATATATATATATATATATATATATATATATATATATATATATGTGTGTGTGTGTGTGTGTGTATAAATATTTTCAAGTATCTTCCAATGTCATTATTTTTTTCAAGTATATTCACATATGTATATAATTTATGTGTCGATAATTGATTAGGTTGGAAGATATTTGAAGAAATAGTGACTTTGGAGAGGAAAAATATCGACGATATTATATTTACTTAAACACAACTAACAAAATTACATATATAAATGTCAACAATAATATTATAAAAATTAAAATTAAAAGAAGATGAACTTTAAATAAATTAGTAAAGAAAATATATAATTTTAATTAAAATAAAAGTTAAATTTTAAATAAAATACAAACAATAGTAAATGTAAATAAAATATTAAAATATAAGTATATTTATAAATAAAATAAGTGTGTTTATAATAAATTAAGTATATCTATAAATAATATAATTATAAAGATAAAATAAAATAAAATAAATGTTGGACTATAAATGGGTAAATAATAAAACCATAGGGACTAAAAGCGTCTCAATGAAAATGGTAAAAATGTCATTCTTACAAATTTAACGGTTGTGTCGTTAAGTTTAACGGACGAGGGACTAAAAGGGCACAAAATTAGCAAAATAGGGATGAAATTTGACCTTATTATGGTTAAGGGACTGAATCTGAGTAAACCATCAAACCACAAGGACCAAAAATGTCCTTTACTCTAAATCGTATTTATCAATGATGTCCGCTTATATATTTCATACCCACTTTTACTTTCAATGTATCTGCACTTAAATCAGTTGGGTTTAGCTCATCTGGTAAGATGGTTGATTTGCAAATGAGAGATCACGGGTTCGACTCTTGTCGCAGGCAAATTTGAATATAGGTGGTGAAAGTAAGCTTGGGGCAAATGTGTAGTATAAGACTAGGAGTAGGTTAGTTTGCCGTTCAACAAAAAAAACTTAAACGTTTCAATTCTGTTTTTGAATTCTTTATTTAACTTTATATAATTTAGCCTAGTTAATTTACTGAAATAAAATAATTGCAATCTCTATATATTGGTACTTCTATTAATTAACATTTATGTTTTCCAAAGACTATTTATTTATTTATTTATTTTTTTGAACGGCAAACTATCCTACTCCTACTCCTAAACTACTCCTACTCCTAAACTACTCCTTTACTACCAGACTATTTATTATTATTAGATCTCTTTTTCCTTTTAAATATAAATATTTTTTATTGTCTATCGTTTTAATATATTATATAACTTAATGTCAATAACGATTCATTTATTGTAGTGTTCTATTTGTTAGTCATGTTCATTTATATTTTTATATTTTTATATTTTGGATTTTTATTTTAATTTATTCCTACTTTGCTTCATAAACGTACTTTACAAGTAACAGGCTTAAGGCTTCTTTCGGTTTGCTCTTTCTACTGTATTTTCTTGATAGCTGCCAAGGGAGCTCAGCTCTTCAGTGTGTCTGAACTCTGAACTCAATCATGAACCTCTGTTTAGCTTTCTCTTTTGCCTATGAGGTTTGTTGATAGATTGTGGTAACTTCATAAGCATAAGAGGAGATAACCTTAGAAGATTCTATTAGAAGTAGGAAACCTTCAACTATACTTGTTCAAGAAAACCAATCGACAAACTATAAATATCCTGCGAAAAAGATGAAAATTGACAAACTACTTCCACTTTGTGGCATTCGACTTTTAATTTAAATTATAATCTTAATCGTATTCCTAGGTGATCGGACTTGAGAAGGTTTCTCATGAAACAATAAAGAACATATGGCTCGTAAAACTCAAACCAAGCTTGGCTCATTAATTTATTTTAGATAGTTTTTTTAAAATCGGACTTAAGCTGACATAAGTTGTTTGATAAAAACTCTACTGGTTTGCAACGTTTGAGACTGTTTTAAGTTTGTTGGGCTATCCAGGCCTAATTAAGGTAAGAAGGGCCAGTGCTATATATTTTTGTATTTAAGTTTTTAATTGACTTGTATTTAATTGTATACACATTCTCAAAGGTAAGAAGTACATTTTCCATATTTTCTTTATTTGGTGCTATGTTTATATATATAATTTGAGATTGAGCCCATAAATATAGTTGTTTCATCATCAATTTCTTACCATTGTATATACACAGTACAAAACTACTTTTTCAGGTTTTCCTACTTCTAACATTCAAACCAGCAACACATTCAATTTACTTTACTTGAACCTAAAACACTTTTTTTTTCATTTCCACCAATATAATTAAAGGATTGCAAAATAAACAAACCAGAAATTAATTGATTTTCAATTAAGCAGAATAAAGCGCTAATTAAATTGAAACAGACAATCATGTAATATGATCTACACACTTCTTCAAGAAATCATGTAAGACGAAACAAGCACTAATGATTAAAGTTTATAAAAATAAAAGAAAGTTTGAGTTATTTTGCATTTCAAGTAAAGAATCAATTGTTTGCGACGCTCTATCTTTGTTGCGACAATTACACCATCATCTTCATTTGAATATTCCTTGCTAGCACCACCACTACCACCACCACCGTCATTTTCTTGAGCACCAAAAGAAGAGGAACCATGACTAAAACCACATACCCATGCATACATCTAGTTTTAGAACCACTAGCTTATATATATAAACCAAAACAAATAAAGATTCAACTTTTGGACAAGAGGGGAAATTTTGCATAAAGATTGAACAAACTATATGTTATGTTCTAATTTGGGGGTCGTTTGTGTTAAAATTATAAAGCTTTTTTATTGTTCAAGTTAATTGTGACTGTTTTATAATGTTTGAAACTTTGTTGTTTCTTTTTGTGTTAAAGTTGTAAAATGCAGGGGTGTAAGTGAAACCGCTTATTTCTGCCTTCTTATACGAGAGGTTTTTCTTTTGGTCTGAGTCAATAAATGTTTTTCCTTTTTTTTTGGTCTTTGACCAGTTTGGTTGAGTTATAATGAAAATTATTAGTTGTTAAATTTTCTTCTTGTTCTTACCATACGTTTTATTAGTATAAACCATCAGAACTAATATTCAAGGATCTCTTAATTTGAAAACTTACATTTTTACTCTAAAAAAGAAAACAATTTAACACCTTTCAATATTAGTTTTCCAGCTAGCTAGCCAGTTTCTTAAACTCATATATAAAAGGTGTTGATCGATTTGTTTTCAAATTTTGGGACTCTAAATAATTAAATTTGGAGTAGGATCCCAAAAATATAATTTCACATAAAATACAATCCATTTTAATACAATGTTTTCGACGTGAAATGATGATAAATTAAATTGCTAATTAAGGACTTTTAAAAAACTCACCACTATAGTTTTGTTGAAACAAAAACAGAATTTGTGTGCATGTATATTAAATCAACATCGAAAAAACTATCTATATATTATCTATACTATATATAATAAGAAAACCACTTGGAGTTTCTGGACCATTGGATGGAAAGAAATCAATGGTCCAGATTAATGACAACTCATAATTATTTATGAAATGTCTCTTATACCCTTAACTAAAATCAATAATTATACCTATGCCATTTTTTAATTCATTTTCCAAATTTACTACATTACCTTAATTACATTAAATTTTGATTTTAATTTTTTCATTAATGAAAGAATATTTACCTAAAATAATATGTGTCATTATTATCCTTAATGATCATAGTTATATTCAAATGTAAAATTTTGAATTTAAATGTAGAACTGTAGTAAATAAAGTTAAAAATTTTTGTTAATTATTTTGCTAACAAGATTTAAAATTTAATTGATAAAACTTCAATTGTGAATATGATAAATTTTGATTGTTGATTTTCAGATATTCCATTTTTATATTTTATCATTTTCAAAATATATACACATTCACATAATTGAAGTTTTTTGTTTCTTACATTGATATTTCATATTTGAAGTTAATAAAAATTAAAAGAAACATTTTTTGGAAACACATATTATCTGTTTTTAATAATACAATATAATAATATTTTTTTAATTAATATCAAACAACTAAGTATTTTTTTTAATCTTTAATTTAACTAGCTTTCAATTTTTTTATTTTAATTATATATAAATTTTATAATAATTTATTTAAACATAAAAAAAATGTATTTTCTAAATCAAGCCATGTAATACATGGGTTGATTAACCCATATATTATAATAAAACAAAACAATTCATGTCACATGTCACTTCTACAATACAAGAAATTTTATTTTTCCACATCTTTTTCCAAATTTAACACCTTAACTTAATTGCATTAAATTTTGACTTTATTTTTTTCATTAATTAATTAGTAATAAATTAGATTTTGTAACATTTAAAATTAATATTTACCTATGATAAATATCTATCATTATTATCCATAATAATCATAATTAGATCCAAATGTAATAATTTGAATTAGTGTGGAAATTATTATTATTATGTATAATAAAGGAAAACATCAAATGTCACGTGTCACATCTACGTTCATCAAAAAAATAATTACAACTTATAAAATAAAGATAAATACAATTTAATATTTTAAAAAAGATAAATATACTCTATTTTTTAATATGTAAATAATAAAAAATAAACACAATTATTAGTTTTGTATGTTTTTATTTTTATTCATATACATTTTATATAAATAAATTTAATAAAAAAATATCCACGTAATACGTGGGTTATAAACTAGTTATAATATAAAGCAAAACGATCCGTGTCAAATGTCAATTTCACAATACATTAAAAATTCATTTTTCTAATTCTTTTTCCTAATTTATTACCTTAATTAATTATATTAAATGTTGATTTTAATTTTATTTGGAAATGTGAAAAATAAAGTAAAATTTTGTGTTAATTTTTTTACTAACAAAATTTAAATTTAACTTAGATAACAAAGCTAAAAATTGAATGATAAATTTTCAGTTGTAAATATGATAAATTTTGATGATTATTAATTTTCAAAGATTACATTTTTATATTTTATTATTTTTCAAAATATATATATACGTTCACGTAATAAAATCTTTTTATTTCTCTCACATTTGAAACATTATTTCACAAGCCATATTTTATGTTTTTAATGATATAAATTTAATAATATTTTTCATATAATATTAAGTTAGTATTTTTTATCTTTAATTTAACTAGCTTTCAATTTTTTTATTTTAATTATATATAAATTTTATAAAAATTTATTAAAATATAAAAATTTAATGTATTTTTTAAACCAGCCCACGTAGTTAAATTACTATTATATAACAATAGGTTCAAGATCTATGGAAAACCATCTTTGGCTGGAAAACCATATTAAATGCACATGTTCGTTACGGTAAAATGTTAAATTTAATACACAAGTACAATATACATATGTTCAAATGTGCATTATTATTGACTATTTCACATAATTTACATGTTCATTAGGATAAAATGTTCCATTTCATGCAAAACAACAATATGCATGAACATGTGTATATTACGCATTTTTACATGAAATTAAACATTTTGTCTTAACGAACATGTAGATGATATGAATTAGTTAATCATAATACAATTTTGAACATATGTATATTATAACTTTACATGAAATTTAACATTTTATCATAATGAACATATGCATTTGATATGGTTTTTCAGTCTAATATAGTTTTCCATGGATATCGACTCTATAACAATAATATCGTTTTTCAATTATAATAAATGTTACTATTTTACCTTCTGTAATCTTGTATCATCAATTTTTACCCTTTTATATAATCAAGTCCTCCCTTTGTAATCTTGTATAAGATTTTACCCTTTTATCATCGCAAGGTGCATTAAAGTACAAAGATGCATAACATATACTTTAACATCGTTTGAAACATAAATTTAAAATGATGGAATCCAAAACCGTTCCAATCCTCCAAACCAAACACCACCACCTGATAAAATCAACTTTCACAAAACTGTTTTTATTCCGGTTTTCTACTACATCTTTCACTTTTCAGCAACAGTTGAACAAAAGAAGGTTTTACCGTACTACTTTAAACGTATTCACTCCACTTGAACATGTTTTACGTACTCACTCTACTTGAACATGATACACATCTTTCCTTTCCTCCGCCTTCACCTTCGGAACCACAATTTTCAGCACACCATTTTTCATCTCCGCCTTGATCTCCTCCAGCTTGTATACATCCGTCGGCAGATCAATTCTGGAAGAGTACCTCCTCCGCGGCTCTTCATCCTCCTCAGATTCCTTCTCCGCCTCCGCTTTGATGATCAGTGTGTTCTGCTCAACCGAGATCTTTACATTGTCTTTGTCCAGACCTGGCATGTCGAACCGAAGGCTCAGAGTCTCTTCGTCCTCTTTTGCGTCCCATCCCCGCCTTGCTCCTACTCCTCCTCCTCCACGAGATGCCGACATAAATGGATTCTCCATGAATTGGTCCATCATGTTGAAGATCTGGCTCAAGCTTCTCGTTGGAGTAATTGGATCGAAGAAGTCTGAATCATGACAGACACACAACATTCAGTATCAAATCCTTCACAAAATGGACTAAAAAAACGCAAATCGGATACATGTGAAGGCAAAACAGATCTCATCAGCCCTAACATTTAATAATGATTGAATACGGAGGATGTGATCTGTATACAATTACTTAACCAATTCATAACGCTAACACAGAAAATATGCAAATAGCATCACCAATACGATTCAGTACTGCGAAACAAAACCAGGAAGCAGAGCAATTGCTGTAATGAAACACTGAAACAGGCTAAAGAGCCATCATAGCTTAAACTACCATGAAAGAAGAATCAAAAAGGTGTGGAGAAATCCTGTGAAGTGCCATAACGATTTAAGATCTATTAAATAAACGATTGAACGAAGAGCTCCACACTAATTCAAAGTAAAGAATCAACAATCGCATGAAGTATGAAGCTCACCTGAGAAGAAATCATTGTCACGGCGGCGAGAAACAGAGGAATCAGGACGACGATCGGCATCAACACTCCGACCGAAATCTTCATAAGCTGATACCTGAGAGGAATTGGTATTGAAGCATCGAATGCAAGGAGTAGCAGAGACAGAGCGAATAGGGTTTAATAGCTTGTTAAAGAGAGTAGCTGAAGTGGCGCCTTTCTTGAGAGCGAGGGAGATGGCCATTTCTCCGGTGGTAGATCGTTGTCGTCGACGGTACAATAAGGATGGTATGTGTATGACGGTGAAGCTTTCGAACGCTTTAATCAGATAGCTACAACTCACGCTGCTTACGTGCCGTTTTGCGCATAAGAAGAGAGATTTTATAGGTGGAGGAAAGGGAGCGTAGCTGTACAAAAAGAAAAAGAAAAAAAAAAAAGAAAAAGAAAGAAAGAAAAGGGAGTGTAGACGCTCCTAGAAGAACCGTAGACAAATGACGAAGTTTCTGGAATGCTAATGCCCATTCGAAATTTCGAGATCATTATAATTTAATATATATTTTGACTTTGGAATTTTATATATAATATTAGTTTATAAACTCATGTAAAACATGAGTATACATTTAAAATTTAATTTCATTAATCTTGTAGGATAATATTTTAATATTATGATGTCTATTTATATAATACAATAAATATAAATATATGAAAAAAAAAAGTTATCATTCAAATTCAAATTTGAGTTTTGTATTAGATAAGATTTAGATTTGATTAGATATTATTTAAATTATTTATTATAAATAGATTGAAAAAAACAAATTTTAGAAGCAAATTAATAGGAAATTGTTAGATAAGCGTGACAATCCCATATTAAGCCAATTGGCGCTCTATCTAGATGTCATGTGGCATCTAGTTACTCATATAATAGAATAGATAGAATAGATATTACTAGCTTATGATCTACATGTTAAGTAAATATATTTAATAAGATCTATTTATATAATATGTGTATAAATAAAAAGAAATACATGACTATTAATTATTTAAAATGATATAAGAATAGTATTATCATTTGTCATAACTAATACTTTTCTAACTTTATAAACTGTATAAATAGTAACTATTTTTTATGATTTTTTTAAACTTTTTATTCTTAGTTTATATATTTTAGTTGATATAAATTGATATTTTAGTTTGTATATAATCAGACTTATGTACTTATTACAAATTTAAATTTATAGATTAAAATATTATAAAGTGTATGTATCGGGCCGGCCTTGAGGGTGTGCAGTAAGTGCGACCGCTCAGGGCCCTAAGCTTGATAGGGCCTCGTCAGAAGTTTGATCGGTGATCGGAAAAATGATGAAAAACTAAGGTCTGCTTAAGTTTAATTACTGTGTCTCACGTCATTAACAAAGAAAATATGTAAGTGTGAGGTCGTGAGGATGTATGATTGGTAAAAAATAAGCGTATAGCAATTCCCTTTCAGATAAAAATAGTTTTGAAATTAAATATTTTGTTCAAGTTATGTGAACATGTCTTAATATCATCACTTTAAATGTTTTTTTTATGCATATAGCAATTGCTAGACTACTAATAACTAATAGTTTTTATTAAAACTAAAAAAATTTACATTTTAAGAGCTTATTATGTAATTATCGTACAATGCCACCAAAATTCACGTTACGGCCCTGTGTATTTATCTATTTAAAAATAATATAGTGTATCTTTTATTTATAACTTAGAAAATAATAATGTGTATTTATCTTTTTAAAAATTATAAATTGTATTTATTTTTATTTTTTATAATTATAAGTTATATTTATCTTTTTCCTTTGAAACGTGAGTATGACACGTAACATTTAATGTTATTCTTTATACATATATATATATATATATATATATATATATATATATATATATATATATATATATATATATATATATATATATATGGGTTCCGTATGAGAATTATAATCCGGTTTTGGCTTTTAAGAGATTAAATATATGAAATTTGCAAATCAAATCTGAAATTAAATTGTGGTTTTAAAATTTGAAATCTAAAGAAAAAGTGATTTAAAACTGTTTGTTCTTAATATAAAATATTTGAAAAACATTACTTAAAATATTATATCAAAATTAAATTAAAACATATAAATTCAAATTTATTTTCTTTTAAAAAAACATTGTTGTTATTTCTCATAAATATTATTTTTATAATCTTATAAATATATTAAATATGTTTTTTTATATTTTATTATTGTATTTGATATAACTTAATATTTTATTTATACACTACACATAATTTTAATATATTCAATCATAATAAATAAAATATTACGAAAATACGTTTTCCTAATATTTAACTGTTGATATATCTAATACTTTTATATGATCTATATTTATTTTTGGTATGTTATTTTAAAGTAATATATTTTTCAATCTATATAATTTGATGTTTTAATTTTTTAAATACACATATAAATATGTATAGATATGTTTAAATTATATTCAGATTAAGTTGATTATAATGAAAAAAAATAGATGCACATAGATGATAAAATATTTAGATTATTTATATATTAATTATGATTATAATTAAATAAATTGATGATAATATGATAAAAAAAATAAAACAAAATATGATGCGTTGAGGGTGCGATACGTGGTTTTGCGATTTAATTATATCGTAATAATTGATTATATTAGCAAAATTAAATTAAATTAGTTATATTGAAGAAATGAGATGGAGTGTTGGCTACATTTTTATTGTAGAGATAAAAGGGGCAGTGAAGTGATTGTTAAAAAGAAAATTGGGTGAACTCCTAGGTGACGTTCGGTTCACTGGAATCCGAGGGAATTGGATGGGGAAAAGAATCCAATTCCAGTCAATTCATGTGTTTGGTTCAACTATAAAAAGGAATGGATTTCACTAAAATTGAAATTTTCCAATAAATGAAGGAAAATAACATTCCTTCACACTATGGATGGAATTTAATTCCTTTCAAAAACAGAAAGTGGTTGATTAAAAATATCACTTCCTTAACAGATTCCAATTAATTTTAAAACATTATGCGAACCAAACGGCACATTAAATTATTTTCAAATGAATTCCTCCCTTTAAATTTTAAAAAAGGTAAATTCAAAGGATACATATTTTTATGTTTGAAATTAAACAAATAAACTTAAGTTGCTTCAAATCTGAAATTTAAAGGGTTACACACAAAAATGACAACAATCTTTCATCTTTTTAACGATTATAACAACAATCTTTTTTTATTAACGTTTATAGCATTCATCTTTCATTTTTTTAACAGGTTAGTTGCTATAAACGTTAAAAAATGAAAGATGAATGTTATAAACGTTAATAAAAAAAGATTATTACTATAATCGTTAAAAAAGTGAAACATGGTTGTTCTTTTTTGCGTTTAACCAAAATATAAATTTAAGACTATTTTAAAGACCTATTAATGCCAAATAAACAGCGCGTCACTTTTTTCGTTAAAATATTGTCACTTTCTTGATGTCATTTATACTTTAAATCATCTTTATTATTTTGTTGATAGTGAATGATTTAGCTTATTCATAAATCAATATGTATCAATACAAACATAAAAAGCCGAATGACCAAGTTGCAAGACTTGAACTCGTTTATAATTGATTCGTTATTCGGTTTTTTAGTTTAAGAACCAGTTTCTAGTCTAAACATTGAATTTGGTTTTAGAGTGTTTTTGCATCATAATGTATATTATTACGTTATAATAACGTAAATAATTAGTTTAAAATGTTTGGATTTTATTCATTTTTAAGTGATTATTTGTGTTTAAAATTAATTCTACCACACTTTCATATTTACTCTAGCATATGAAGCAGAAGCACCATGCTTGAAGTCATAGTTGAATACACATAAATGACCTTAATTTCCTAGTCAAATATATAGAAATCATAGTGAAGTACCAGGGAGGCTGATATCATTTACAAGTTTTACCCAGGGAGTGTTTGCAAGTGCAATGATTGTTAAAGTTTGCACATTACAAATATGCATCAAGTTTTTTTGGCAAACTAAATAATTGTCATCTACATTTGGGTTTTAACTGCTTCTATCCAATATGCAAAAAGTTGTCAAACCAAATAAGCATCATCCCAAGTAAAAAAAAAATTGAAAAGTCATAAAAGAACAAATGAGAAGATATAAATTCCATCACTAGAAAGTAAATA
This sequence comes from Centrapalus pauciflorus, assembly GCA_020465985.1. Taxonomy (NCBI): domain Eukaryota; kingdom Viridiplantae; phylum Streptophyta; class Magnoliopsida; order Asterales; family Asteraceae; genus Centrapalus; species Centrapalus pauciflorus. Next base: position 238,309 of record JAANYP010000100.1, on the reverse strand, counting down.
CCAAACTGAATTCCTTAGCTTTAACAAAAAGAATTGATCAATTGCATGTTTACCACATTGCAACTATAAAACTTTCTCTTCTAATTAACCTCATAACACTACCTTTTAAGGTTAAAAAAACAATTTCTTCCCTTTCCTACAATAATTATGACCATTTAAGGAAAGAAAAGAAATTTCAACTCAACCAAGCGTCTGCGATCAGCGGTTAGTTCTTTAAGACATAACCGAGTATCAAGCCAATCAAGCCAACAATGATGACAAAGATCAAAGGGGCACCACCCCCTTGCGTTTTGTTGCTTCCACGCCTCAAGAGTTCCTACACATCGAACCCAAAGTGATGATTATAAGTTCACCAAGTACTAAGATGAGCGACGGATGGATTATGGAACGGTGCAAAGAATAAGAGTGAGTCTCACCATTTCTTGTCGGATTCTGTTACTTTGTTCAATAGCAGCATTCTTCTCGTTTGACAACTGTGAAATAAGAGATCTTACCTGAAAATCCATGAATATGAATGGTTAATCTAACGCATTTGCTTCCATCATTTTATAGATTTCATCTCTATCAGACCCACAATCATAGGCAAGTACACGATGATTTTAACAAGTCAATCACTCACGACAGATGTTATTGCAGAGATAGAAAGACATGCTCAAATGGTCAGTGAGACAACTCATGGGAACAGAGTTCAATTCCTACAGCCTACAAGATATAGTTTCCTATTTAAATGTTAATTTCGTCAATCAACCTCAAATAACATATCAATATAAGCCGAATCATGACATCAGCCCATGTTTCATGGACTTGTTAACCTGCATCGTATGTTGTTGGAAAATGGAAATACAGCTAAAGCATGCTTTATCAATGGCTCAATGCATTCACAACTAATTATCAAGCTGAAAATGTAAACTTACTTGACTACTATTGGGCTTAAGCAGCTGATTATCTCATTCTGATTCTGATTTTGTCAAAAGTTCCATCATATGAATAACTTTTTGCGACATAACTGGCTACAAAAAATTGCTTAAAATATCCATATGCATCACACATAAGGATGAACTCACCTCAGAGGATTTGTCATGAGAATCCACATATTGTCTTGAAGCCTGCAAGCATCATGAAAGAAAAGATAATAAGAGTTCCAATAACATGATCAGCAGTGATTAGTAAGAATCGAGAACAATAACGTGAACCAAAGAATCGACCTCAGGACCACCCAAATTTCCCTTGTCTATCCCTGACGCATTCGATGGAAACACTTCCTCTGTTCGTTGTGCCATCGCCGAAGTTGATGGGGTTGCAGGGAGATATACCACTTTCAATTTGCATTCTTCCACTGCATGCCCTGCTCCCTTAGTAAACTGCCATACAAAAGCAGTATAAAGTAAAACTACTTTAAATTGATCGATGTATAAAAGTGAAGGGTCCATAGATAACAGCAAATTGTAATAAATAGAAACATATTTTCTAATTTAGTCACTGGACCGACCCTAAGGATCATTACTAAAACCATTATACGTTTTCAAAATTGATTAGTTTCTGTAACATTTAAAGTTGTTGAATGGATTTATAACACTTATCAAAAGCTTTTGAATTTAGTAACAATTAAAAAGTGAGTGCATTTTTGTATATTGCAATTATCCTAGATCCCCGTTTTTTAATCAAACAAAATTACAATTTCCTAAGCAATCCTTTCTGGATTAAATTAAAGCAGACATATAGAAATAGAAGCACAAAAGAACAGAAGGAAATACCTAAAGGGAGCCATTTTAACTTGTTTATATGAAAAAATGGATCAAAGAGTTCAATGGAGGAGAATAACAACATTTGCAAAGAGAAAAAAAAAAGAAGAAAGAAAGAAAACTGGCAAAATGGGACAAATGTATACAAGTCAGCCATAGCATATTCAAGTGCTTACAACTTACAACCTCCTACTTGTTTATTTGAAAATTTTTAATAGTTGTTTTAGTAATAGTTTTTGTAAGCATATTTAAGATATTAATTATTTATGCAATAAAAAAGAGAACACACAACAAATGTGAGTGAGTTCATGGATCAACCATCATCCAGCCGCCCATATTGCCACATATAGCATATGTAAAGTCGTAAAAAATCACAAGAACCCTCAAACTGTAAAATCAAAGATGCCCAAAGAAAAACAAATGACGCCGCTCAATTAGAATCAATGCCTTAGAAAAACTCATGCAGATTAGTCTTTATGGATCCTAAACATCTATAATCTATTTATCATTAAGTACCCCACATACAATTTAATCCTTCTCATGGAATCTCCTAATTTTATCTTTCACATTACAAGTAAAAAAAGTTATAGGGACACCCATGGAAAAAACTTCTCAATATAGTCATTGGGTTGATTCTAATAATCATATGAGCAAGAAAAAACTTAGTTCCTTCAGGCCCCTGTCATTGCTTCCAACCCTTCGACTCAATTGTTGACCAGTCAAACAAAGAAAAATGTTAAAACGATAAGCTGGAACATATTTTTTTACCATTTCAGGTGTGATGTCCTTCGGGGTTGCTCCTGGGCTTGCAATTACGCTCTGAAGGAGAAACTTGTCCCTACATTGCATATCAGGAGGAGCCTCCTTTTGAGCTTGCATTGTTACTGTAGCACACCACATATACAACAAACAAATAATGAACATAGAAAACGCTTAACTTCTTCCAAGTAAATGAAGTTGGAGTACTCTTATTGTAGGTTCACTTCAGTACAATATATTTAAAAAGAAAAATCATGTAGACAAGAGCCGTACGTATCTTAGGGATGTAAACGAACTGAACGATCAATGAATCTTTCGTGAACTGTTTGACGAGAAGTTTTTTTATATTCACTTAATTATTAAACGAACGAACATAAACAATATTTTCTATTCGTTTATTTAAATGCACGAACATGAACTGAGGTCCCGTACGTTCGTTTACGTTCATGAACGTTTGGTAATGCATTCATTTATGTTCGCTTGAGAAATATGTGATATTTTTAGGACATTTTTAAAATTGAAATATATACAACAGATGATTTTAAAACATAAGTTTAAACAAGATATTAACATAAATATATTTAATATAAGTATTAAAATGGTAATATGAATATTATGTTTGTTTACCGTATAAAAATCAAATATTCAAATATATTGTGTTTGTTTACCGTATAAATGAACGAACATGAACCAGTTTAATTACATAACAAATTAACATGAATGAGAAAATATGTTCGTTTACCGTTGGTATTTGTTCGGTTAAAGTGTTAAACTTAAATGAACAAGAAAAATATGTTTGTTTGACCGTTCGTGTGTGCGGTTAAATTTAAACAAACGAACATGAACAAGCCTTCATCTGTGTTCATTTGGTTCATTTACAGCCCTAGGTACCTTAGAGTCTAACAAATGAACTTTTCAAATTTATATCAAGCCCATGCTATTTCATAGTAATTCAATTAACTTCCACCATGTACAGAGCAAACGAGGGACTAAAAAACATAACCCCCCCCCCCCCCCAAAACCCTTTTTCTTATTTGTAGTTAACAGAGTTGTTAAAAAGGTTCAGTATAATATCAAAAATCAGAGAATAATCTGTGGCAAATTGATGCAGTAAGGGAAACCTGACATATACATAACCTGTTTAGGAGGTGTCTAGGTGTGCATCTTCAAAGCAATTATAGAGTGGAAATGGTTAGGCGGTTAGCCTCTTTTGTTTGGGTAACTCTGATCATATAGAGGTCAAAGTAATTAGCTTTAATAAGTTTCATACTGGCTACAGCAAAACTAAATGGTAGACTCAAATTACTTATTGGTTGTTCCATAAATAATTACAATTTGATGAACAGTTAACACCATCTGATTCTTCAGTATTACAAAAAGCACATCCGAACACCAACATAGTCTGGGCCGTCTTCTTTAAGCAAGTGCAGGAAGCTCGACCGCAGGACCCCCAATTTTTTAGGCCCTCGTAGTCGCTAAAACGCTTGGGGTTCAAACACTCAAAAAATTTTGGCCATTCGATGCATTCGTGTGCATGCACGTGAGAGAGAACATCTGACCATATAATTAGAACTTAACTGATTGACGAGTGAGACTCATATTTCAATTTACAAACTAAATTTCAGTCTCAAAATGACTAATTAACTGTTTAGTTTTTTCGTATTTATGTGCCTATTTTTTAATCAGATGCAGTGGCCACCGAAATGACCTCAACATGGTGACCCTAAGATGGTTAACAGTAACACATAGGAGGTCACTTAATCATTAAATTGGACTGTAGATTAGAAGCTAAAAGCCTAATACCACAGGACAATGACTCATATGTTGACCCAAAAAACAAAATTTGGAATAACAGTTTATAACTATCACGAAATATTCAGCAACACATAGCTTAAAGCCTTAAAAAGAAAAGCTAAACGGGAGGAATGTGCACCTGTAATTTCAGATGTTGATCGAGGCAAAACAACTCCGGTGTTCGGGCGTACACAGTACTTCTTTGGATTCGTGGTTTTCACCTGAATGTTTAGAAAACCCCAAAATTCTCAATTCAGATCATTAGTACATTACACCTATGATCGATAAAACCACAATCTAAATACATAATCGACCCGAGATTAATTCCAAAATGAGATCAATAACGCAATTTTATGACATTACAATTATAATAAACAGAAAAGCAACAACATTTACCTTGAAACCCACATGGTTATCGGTCTTATTCGTTAACTGAAGCGAGGAAGAGATCTGTTTATTTAATTCAACTGATTCATCGAATAGAAACAAAAGCAATCATGATTTAGATTTGATCAAGAAAATAAATTGGGTGATGCGATCGGGATGACTTACAATCGAATTTGAGCTCTAAAGGATCGACGCTGAGGAGTTCTCCCGTACTCATTTCCTTCAATCGATGCAAATACGATTCCTCAAAAGGGAAAAAGAAACTAGACGAAAAGCAAATCTGGATTGTTGATTTTATTGGGAGAGATGAAATGGGTTGGCGAAGGTGGGCGTGATAATGGCAAAACGATTATAAATATGAAAACGGAGAGATCGATGCTGATGGAGATTTGACTTTCAAACAAAACAGGTTGTTGGACCTTTGTTTTATAGCATGTTACATTGATACTCCATCCGATGTATGGTTTTTGGTTGTTTAATTCTCCGAAATTATTAGTTTATGTTGTTACAATGATATAAATAATTGGTTTAACGTGTTTGAATTGCATACGTTAATAGGTGATTATTTACGTTCAAAGGTAAGGTGTTCTTTTTCCTATAAAAAGTACTTATTTAGTCATTTCACTTATTCGGTAAGTGATTTTGGCTAATAAATACGTTCTTTTTCAGTAAATAACTAGTTATATCCCACGCATTACGTGAATAAAATTTAGTTGGTTATTTCTTCTTGCACCATATCTACTTTCTCAAACATCACATCTATGTCTTTGACCTATAAATTTTCACCATGTGATTGGACAATGAGGTGTGAATTAATAAACCATAATGATGAATTACAAAAAAGAGATATTTTAACCAATTATAGATATATAGGTATGGTGCATGAAGTAGCACCCAATTTATTTATATTCATTTATTATACATGTAGATTACAATAATTAATTGTGTATGTATTTTATTTTATTTTAAAAATAATAATTTTTATTTATTTTTCTTAGTTAATTATTTATTTATGTTTATATATATTATAAAAGATTAATTGTATTTATCTCTCATTTTAGTTTATATTAAAAATAATAATGTTGTATTTATCTATTTATGTTTATAGATATTAGAAAAAAAGTAATTGCATGTATCTTGTATATTATTTTATATTAAAATAATAACGTTATATTTATCTTTTTTGTTAAATTTTATAGATATTAAAAAAAATTAATTGTATTTATATTAAAAATAATAATGTTGCATTTATTTATGTTTATAGATATATGAAAAAACTAATTATTTATCTTTTATTTTATATTAAAAATAATAATGTTGTATTTATATTTTTTGGTAAAATGTGGTAACGCCACGTGACAAATTGTGTTCTCATTTATTATATGACAAATTGTGTTCTCATTTATTATATACATAAATAAGTGGTAAATCATCACTTATAATTTATAAGTTAAAAAATGTAGTTTAACTTCTTAATAAATGATTATTTGGTCATTTTACAAGTTAAAACGTCAATCCAAACACTTTAAAAAATGATCATTATGATAACAAACAGCAGAATTTAAACCAAACACTATATTTTCTGCAACATTTTTTGTTACAGTTTCTTATCTGATTATTAGTTTCCAAAACATTACAACATTTTTTCAAACGCAAAACCACACCCTCTTGTTATTTGTGGCGTTAGTTATCAAAAAAATAATAAAAGTAAACATTTTTTTTGTTTAAGATAAATAATTTATTAGTAATTGAAAAAATAATCAAACTATCATTATTGTTTAAGATAATTTGTTAGCTTAAATAGTTAAAAATTTCGAATATTTGATTACATTAAATGGTTAATATTTCAAAAACCCTACGAACTTTCATGAATTTATCGATTAAGTTACTATACTTTTTCAGAGTGTTTAACTCCCTAGACACTTTTTTCTTATTCAAAACTATATATTTGACATGTTTAGCATGTCACTAACGGGTAAACGGTACAGTGACCTAAACAAGGAAAAAAAAAGTCCATTGACTTAATCGTGAAAATTGGGAAAAAAAGTTTGTTTTTTTAATAATAAATTATTCAATGAACTAACTATTATACCTGTTAAGCAGGTAGCAGATTAAAAATATATAGTTTTGAATAAGACAAATGTTGTTTAGGGTTTTCTCAGTATTAACCCTACATTAAACGATCAAAATTATATAAAGTTGGTTACCTTAAATAATTAAAAAATAAAAGTCTAATATTAATCATGAGAATAATAATAATAACATAATTAATAATGAATCAAATCATAATTTATTAAATTAATATTTCAAATTTAAAACAAAACATGAATAATTAAGAAAATGGGCCAAAATTAAAATTACCAAACTTGTAATTGAAAGTAGGGGTGTTCATCGGGCGGGTTAAACGGGTTTCGGGTTATTCGGGTATGAGGGTATATGTTAACTACCCGAACCCGAACCAAATAAAAGAACGAATTAATCGGTTTTGGGTTAAATGGGTTAATCGTTTTAGTATAAAAATAGAATTTTCTATAAAATTATTTAAATGAGTTAAATGGTGTGGGTAGAACGGGTTAAGCAAGTTAAAAAGTTTAAAATTAAGTATTTAAATATTTATATTCTATATATGGGGAACCGTGGAAGAGTCGAAAAGAGACGTGTTTTTGGTTTGTAAAATACAAAAACCTAAATCTTTACTAAAGCAGACGCAAGATTCCAAGATTAGATGATATATTATTATTATTATTTTAATTATTGATGTATGGGTTAATCGGGTTATCCGGGTAACCCGATTTTTTTACATCTCACCCGATACCCGAACCGAAAAACTTATTCAGTTACCATTTTAACCGATTAACAAACCCGAAAACCGAATAACCCGACCCATTTAACCCGAAAAATGTTTGGTTCGGGTGTGTTATTCGGGTTCGGTTATTTTGCACACCCCTAATTGAACAAAAGGAAAAATTGACATTTTAAAAGTTTTTAGAAACAGAAGGACCAATTCTGCAAGTAAATGTGGTTTGAGGGATCGTCATTGCAACTTTGGAAGTTGAGGGACCATTTCCATAATTTTAAACAAATTACAGGGACCATTTCTGTAATTTACTCTAATATTAATAACAACATGCTCCTTGATGATGTAATTCTACTTACCTTATCTACTTAGTTAGGGGCTAGTGTGGTTTACTTTTGATGTATTGACGACGAATAATCAACGTAATTGACTCCAGTAACCTCAACATAGTACCTCGAAGTCATGAGTGATGACCCTTAAAATAGTGGATCATCGGACCCTGTTACAACTCTCATTCACAATAAAACAAACACAAGCATACATGCCCATCATAAAAACAGATCTAGGACGAGATCTGAAAACCAATATAAAAACTTACTAAATACGAAGATTTGTTTTCAATTAATATAATAGCATATTACAAACTCATAATCATATTTTAGAAGATAACTATATGGAGAAATCAAATCAAGTTTGAACATTTGAAGAACAAATCTTGAAATCCAACAATGTATGTTAAGCGTTCATCAAGTTTTATATATTTTTATGTGTATTTAAATTGATTTTCATGCTGTCATGATGTTTATGTGTTTACTTATTACGGTCTTCCTTGATTTTCTACGTGATCTGTTTCGGTCCCTTCGCGCACACACACAAATCAATATTTCTCAATATATCTGTATCTCATGTAGTTGTTTGAATCAAGTTCATCACATAGGTTGTGGTATTGTGGACTTGTTGTTTAGTGATTCTTAAATGAAGAGGAGCTTGTATGTGGACTTGTGGAGAGGTGAAGATAGGCATGGCAAAAAAATCCAACCCCGACGGGAAACCCGTAACCCGACCCCGATTTGACCGGGGAATCCCCGAGTTGACCGGGGATGGGGATGGGGACGGGAATCCCCGATTTAAATTATATATATATATTGCCGACGGAGCAGAGAGAAAAAATGCTTACGTGGCGCAATATTAGTGGTTAAAATTCAAAAATTTAAGGATGCTGATTTGGCGCAATTTAATTGGTTAAAATTCAGAAAATAATGGGATCCCCCCACTATTTTTGCTCGATGAGATCCCACATATTTATCCAATTTTTTCTACATATTTTAATGGTTATGCAATTATCACCAGTGCTGCCGGAAAGAAATAAAAATGACAAGAAATTTTCAAATTTTCACTGCTAGAAATAGTTAAAAATAACAAATTAGATTTAATCGGCTAGAAAATTTCAAGTTTTCACTACTGGAAATAGTTGCAGTCTGATTTATCAAGTTAAATAAAAATAACACATTAGATTTAATCGGCTATAGTATAACTGAAAAATTGAGATATGTAGAAACACACTGGATAATATCATAACCGAATATGCAGAAAAAAAAAATTCAAACCTGAATAATAGATATTCACAACTGCATGTTTATCAAGTTATCCATTCTTTGTACAATTTAAATTAACCTAATAATCACAGGATCTACGTTTGCATCCTTTTGAAATAAAAATTTGTAGAGATAAAACACGGTCAAACATTTTTAGCTTTAATCTTGTGTTATAACAGAAAATACTAAAATCTTGGTGTGGTGAAGAAATTTATAATTATTTCAAACCTAAATGTACAACCCTTTAAAGCACTCTTCAACCATGTTGTGAAACTGCCCTCCGTATATCTTGGTGAGTTGGCGTGTGCAGTAAATTTGAAAAACATCATTTCATAAACACGGTGTGCATCCCTCCTCTCTCACTCGATGAATTCCTCTCTCGATGATGAAGAATTATGATCCTTCTTCCCTACTATTCTACTAACCACAATATTTATCTAGAAAGAACAAGAGGTGTTAATCGTGTTATGAGGATGCTCACCCCTGACAACAACGGTTGATCGATAAAGAAATTGTAATCTGTATATAATGATTAATATATATATATATATCTATTATCTTCTCATGTTAAATTCACCTTTGCCAAACATTAATGTACTTCCAGCACAACGAAAAGTCATTCTCCCCGAAAACAACGGAAGATGGTCAGGTGCATCTACACTCTGTAAGTTCGTCTCCATAGCAGTTATGATGAATAGATGCTTGTTTGTTTCCTTTATATGAATCCAATCAGGTATGATGTGCACCATAAACTGTAGTTTTGATATGGCTTTTGTTTTCCTTTACTCATCACTACTACAGAATTCTGTTAATGCGTGTGATTCTAGAATTCCATACCCATGGCTGGTTTTCAATGAGAAGATCAAAGTGAACTCCATTTTTCTTCGAGATTTAACAGTTGTGTCTGATTCAGTGCTGCTCCTATTTGGTGGAAGCATTTTGAGAGGCGACATAGTGAGTCCATTCCCCTACTTCATGAGGTGTATGCATTGTGAGTATATAACCTATTGATTCATAATATTTTTTTTGTCTATTTGTTCTTTGTGTCAAACAGGATTGTCACGTGAAAATGTTAGGAGGATAACTGGAGTTCTTTATGAAGCCTTCCGTTGCAGAAATGTAAGACGAGAGCTTGATGAGTTGTTTCAGTATAAGTGCGTACTTCTTTGTTTTTTTTTTTTTTTTTTGTTTCACTTGGTTCATGGTGAAACGATTGTTGGATTATTCCTACAAGGATCACAATTTATAATCTTTATGTATCGGCTAATGAATCCCAGAATGGACTTACACACTCATCATGAGCTTTTACTTATGTGCGGTCGTTGCTCCCAGAAGATCGATGCACCCGCAAATTTGTATTCAATCGTCAGGTGCTCGATAATAATTCAAAACCTTATATTGCATTAGTACCGCTAACACCTCCACTATTTTCCAGAGTAAAAAGTGGACAAGACTGTGATAATTCCAAGAGCCAACTCCAAACATTGCTTACAAGAGATGGCTATGCCGTCCCGACCTACAGGACCAACTAGGGGTGAGCGACGGGTTCCATTTCCCGAACCGGTACCAGTACCGATCGATACCGAATTACTATATTCGGTTCGGTATTTGGTTTTTAAATTAGTTAAAATTCGGTACTCTCGGTTCGGTATTCAGTTTTTAAATTAGCTAAAATTCGGTATTCGGAACCGAATCGGCACCATATAAAATTATACGGTTCGGTATTCGGTTCTTTCAAAACTAATAATTCGGTTTCGGGATCGGTACCGGTTCGGCACCAAGCTCACCCCTAGGACCAACCAATTATCAAACAATCAGTTTCGGTCCATTTGTGAATTCAATGGCATGCAGATTATGGGTCACCCTTGCCACAACAAGAAACAAGCGGAGAAAGATGCTGCTGTTGAGGCTTTAGAACAGATGATGAGTGGCAACCATGCATGACATGACTTTATCGGTAACAAGTCGATGATGCTGAAGAAAAGCAAGAAGAACCACAACTACTTGCATCTTATTGGAATTAAGTTTGGGCTAGTGGTTAAGCTGGAGCCATCTCGATCTGGAGAATCCATTTGGCATGGTGAAGTTTTTTGGCCCCTTGCTTGCTGAGGGGAGATGCATTAATGTTGTTGACATGTGTAGTTGTGTACAAATGAATATTGATTTCAAGCAGTTGATTTTGCGGGTGTGTGGCCGGAATATTGAGCGTGTTCGGCATCTTGAAGTGAAATGGTTGCCACAAACACAATCAATGCTGCATGAAAGAAATTTGTTGATTAGGAATGATATTGAATTAGAAGCACAGCAGATGATTCTTGCATATAATGCAAGTAATTTGATCACCCTCAATGATATGGGCGCATGGCTATGGCCAACAGTTAGGATTCGAACTGAAGCCATTTTACTACTCGAAATTGTAAACACCTTTTTTTTACAAGGAATGAAGGATTGTATTAAAATTTTAAACATTCTTTTGGATTAAATAATTAATTTGAAAACACTACTTCGCTAACTATCGGTTATATTAGTTAAACATGTACTATATGTCATTTGAACAATTTTAAAACAATTTATGATGATTAAACAACTTAATTATTTTCATTTTAGGATTATTGCTTTGTGCTATTATTTTTAATTTCAATAATGTGAAAAAGTTATGAATGAAAACAAATCATAACGATAATAAACATGAAATATAATTTCATAATAATAAATATACCACTAATTAATAAAATTCATCTTTAACTTTATAAACATACATCTCTAATAATTATAGTCAATTATTAAAAGTAATTAATTAATAATGTATAAACTTATAAAATATATCAATCCAAAAACTTTAATTATTAAAAGTTACTTTTAGGATTTTTGGTACTACAATTACTTGACTGTTTTTAAATTTTTTTTTTTAAATGTTATTAACTTTTAACACCATGACAAACGCAAATTGTATGTAATGATCAAAATAATCTTTTAGAAGGTTTAATAATAAAATTAAGAATCTATAACTATCAATTATTTTTGCCCGAAGAGCAAATGTGATTAATTTCAGCCGTCGAATTATGAGTCCACGATAATAAGAATTACAAAAAAATTATAAAGTTTTTAAAAATATACAAACATACATTATATTATTATTTTTTCTTATATACTTCATTCTCATACATGATTTTTTTGAACTAAAAACGAGTCTCTCGATCAACTCACATGTATTAAATTAGATATGTATAGACCTCAAATATAATTATATGTAATAATTAATATTAATGATTAATATAAGTAAATTTTTCTTCGCAAAACAATGGATAGTTTTATTAAATAAAATATATTTTTGTTGTGTCATTATTGAATTACAAATATTAATTTTATTGCACATCACCCGAGCAACGCACGGGTATTCAACTAGTTAATGAGGATGGGGCGGGGATGGGAGACGCTTTAATCCCCTACCCCGAACCCGACCCCGGTTATAAATTATGTTTTAATATAAATTATTATATATATTTAACTTTACAATGTAAATTATTCATTACATTTTGTATAATATATTAAATATCATTGTATATCACTTTTCTATAGTTTAAAATACTATTGTTATTTTTCATTTCATTGGTTTTAAAAATGTTTTGCATCCATTTCTTTGTTTTAGTTTTATTACAAATTATAGGTTATATATGTAAATACCTCAAATATGTTTGAATTAATTTTTTTTAATGTTTATTTACATATATTTTTATACTAAATTACTATTTATAGTTTAATTTTAAATAATCTTTAGGAGCTTGAAAAACCCGATTTCCCGACGGGGATCCCCGATCCCCGATTGGGACGGGGATGGGAATAGGAACTCATTCCCCGACGGGGATGGGGCCGGGGATGGGGGAGAGGATTATGAAGCGGAGATGGGGACGGGAACTGAGATCCCCGCCCCGCCTCGCCCCATTGCCATCCCTAGGTGAAGAAGGTGTACATGTTTTAGGATATGAAAAAAAAAACATGTAGAGAGGAAAGCCTCTCCAAATAGTAGGGGGGCGTTCAAACAAAACCCAAAAACCAAGCCGAACCGTTTGATCCAAAACGAAACGTCGCGGGATGGTTTAGGTTTTCATTTTTATAAAACCGTGGATAACCGAACCGATTATATATGTACAAGTTAGTAGGTTTCATTTATAATTTCGTTTAGACATTTTTAATACATTAAATACTAGTTTTATAAATGACTTTTTATTTTAATTGTTTTATTAAATGAATTTAGTGTAACTTTTAAGATTTATAATCAAATAGTTTATTATGATTTTGAACTTAAAATGAATTTGTGTTTAAAAAGATATATTTTTATAATTTATTTGCTTTAATCATGTAACAGGTAACCGTGGACCGAACCACGGGTAACCAGCTTATAACGGGTAACCGAAACCGAAAACACAGTTCACATGTTAACTAGTAACTGAACCGAACTGAACCGTGCACTCCCCTACCAAATAGGGCGTATATTGGAAGCGACATGAATTCAAAATAATTAAAAAAATCTTGAGTAGAAGCGTGCAACTGTCCGAAATCAAACTAATTAAAAAATCTCAAGAAATTCAAAATCAAAACCGAACCTTGTGGTGTTGTTTCGATATGGTTCTTTAGTTTTATGTTTCTTTTTTCCTGTCTTTTATGATGAAAAACACGTAATCTGTCATAAATCAAAATTAAGAACCGAAGCCACATGGTATTGAGTTTTGGTTCTATACACTTCTTCGGTTTCATAGTTAGGGATAGGAAAAATTAATCAAAGATAAGTTAATTCTCTAAATAGACAAACATCCAAATTTGATAAAGAAAAATAATCAAGGACTGTTTGTGTAATAAAAAAGTTTTACGGATGAAAACTATAATTTGTCCAATACCACAGGGACCATCTATGTCATTTACTCAAGGCCAAGTCCGCCGAAAGAAAAAACCCTAGAGCGCCTCACTTTATAACTCCGATCGCTTCTCCAGTTTCACTCTCTTCGCCATCGTCGCCAACTAAAGGATTCCAGGTATTAAGGTGCCTTCATCAGTTTTATTGTTAATGGTACTTGTGTTTTTCAGCTATCAAGAATAAATGTGTATAGATCTTAGACAAACTGATTTACTTCTGAGTACTTAGATTTCAACCCTAAATGTTTTCTTAGCACTAATAAGAGTTTAACCTTCAAAATGCAAACGTAAACGTTTGTACTTTTTTGGTGGGTAGTACTAAGATTTGTTTTTCTCTCTTTGTGTACTAAAATTACCATTAACAACAAGCATTTTTCTTTTTGTTTTTCAAAGCGCCATAAACGATTGCGTATGGATCTCGGTTCATTTTTCTGTTCTAGTATTCGTTCAGCACTAATGTTCAGCTGTTATTGTTGTTCATTGTATAATTTTGCTAATTTGGTATACTTTAAAGTTTTGATTTGTGTTGTATGCGTTTGTTCATTCGTTTTTTATTACAGTTAGTATTAAATCCGTATTTTTTTAAACAAAATTATAGAGGAATTGATGTGTTACTGCACAGGGTTCTTTGCTTTTTATGGATGTGTTTTTGTACTAAATTGTATTTTAATATGTTCATCTTCTACTTTTTGATTGGAAGTTTGTTTATATGATGCTGCAAGGTTGTTTTGGGTTACGTTTTCTTGTTATCACTAATCATTCTGGTTTTAGAACACCATAATTCGTGTTTTAATAAAATTGTAATGTAACTTCTATTATTAGTCAACTATATGAGTTGAAAGGGTCACAAGACTCAATTTTGAAGGTGGTGGGTGTGGATTTTGAAATGATCATTTATGAAGTAAAATACTTTTAACATACTTGCGTCCATACTGTATTTATCATCTAATATAAGTCATTAGAATACATGTTAATACTTGAATCATGACCAAATACTCGAGGAGACAAGGAAGATATCTCCATTAATAAGCTTACTTTGTTGTCTGTATTGATTTTCTGGATTACTGAATTGTTTCTGTAGTTGTGATGAACTGTATTGTTTTATTATCAGCATCAGCTTAGGAAGCTGCTGCACTGACCTCAGTCAACAATGGTGCATGTCTCGTTTTACCGCAACTGTAATTCATCTTACTCCCTTATCAATCTATTTACTCGTTTACATGTACAGTTATATAAATATACATACTTATTGTACAATCTTATTGCATTATCTTTTAGTTTTCGGGTGTTTAGTTTTCCAATATGAACCTGGTTTTATGTAGTTGTTGGTTGGGAGTGATACTTATAAAATTGCTTTTTAATTCGTTGAAAGGGAATGTATAATGTTTGTGACATCTACATTCTGATTCTATGAACTTGTTGGCAACTAGGAATCTAGGATCATAAAGAATGGAATTTGATGTGTTCGTATGATGCTCACTTGTAACTTAAATCAATTTTCAAAATAAAGAAAAAACAAACAAAACATCTATTTTTAGGTGCAAGGACTTTTTTTTGCATGTTCTGGCCAGCATTTTTAAGCTCATATTCTTGTGTTACTGTTCAGAAGTTTGGCTAATGATATTCATCATGGTTGTTTATAATGTTAAAAAGATGTTATTCTTTTCAGTATCAAAGAATTCAGTATTGTTTTCTTTATGTGAGTTTTCATTGAAATGATTTGTTGTAATTTATCAAACGATCTATATATATATGAATCTTGAATTTTTGAAGAGTTTTTTAAATGCTTATTGGAACTTTTTACAATCAATGTGGTGCTTTGCACTTTTTGTTCAACATGATTTTTGACGTCTCAATAGTAGTGTTTGCTTTGTGTTTTCATGAATACCGATTCACATGAATGTGACTACTGAACCATTGTTCCAAAACATTGGTGAAAAAGACTTTATGGTTACAGATTACAGAATTTGGAGATATTATTAGTTATTCCAAGTTTATGTTAGAATATGACCATAACATCGGACCAATATGTGAATTAGATGGAAAGACTTTCAAGAAGCCCCGTCGTCCATATGAGAAGGAGCGATTGGATGCTGAGTTGAAGCTTGTTGGAGAGTATGGTCTTCGATGCAAAAGGGAACTCTGGAGGGTGCAGTATGCTCTCAGTCGCATCCGTAATGCCGCAAGAATGCTTCTAACTCTTGAAGAGAAGGACCCACGTAGGATCTTTGAGGGTGAAGCCCTTATGAGGAGGATGAACAGGTACGGACTGTTGGATGAGAGCCAGAACAAGCTTGATTACGTGCTGGCCCTCACTGTGGAGAACTTTCTCGAGCGCCGCCTGCAGACACTTGTGTTCAAAACTGGTATGGCCAAGTCTATTCACCATGCTAGAGTTCTCATCAAGCAGAGGCACATAAGGTATCAATCAACTTACATGTCTTGTTTGTTTATATTTGATGTTTCATGTCTGTTTTCTTGAGTTGTGTGATGTGTTTTTTTTAAACTCGGACGATTTCCTTGTGGTTACAGAGTTGGAAGGCAAGTGGTGAACGTTCCATCATTCATGGTGAGGGTGGACTCTCAGAAGCATATCGACTTCTCTCTTACAAGTCCGTTTGGAGGTGGCCGACCTGGCAGAGTGAAGCGAAAGAACCAGAAGGCGGCTGCAAAGAAGGCTGCAGGTGGGGATGCTGACGAGGATGATGAAGAATGAGCTATGAGTTATCTTGTTATATGAAAGGTGGGTTTCATCTCCATTTTCTCGGTGACATGGTTGTTTTAATCATTTTCAGAACCTCATACAGTAGGAAGTTTTGGATTCGTGTTAAGGATTTGATAATATGGATTATGCATGTAGCTCTTAAAAAGCTAAATTAAACCAAATTTGTTTTTGAAGTTACATTTAAATTTAAGCTTTTGGGATTTGGATTCATTACTTGCGTGTGTTTTTGACTAGAGGGTGTTCAAACAAAATTGAAAAACCGAACACTGACATATCATGGGGCGGTTTTCACTCCTAGGTTACCGTTACAGAATTAAAAATAAATTAAATTGCCTAGCAGTTTGCTTATATCAGCAAGTAAAATTATGCTTGTTCAAACAAAATTGAAAAACCGAGAAATTGAGCACTGACATGTCACGGGACGGTCTGGTTTTCACTTCTAGGTTACCGTTACCAAACTGAACCGATTCTATATTTATATATATAAAATTCAATAACTTTTATTTATAAATTCATTAGTCATTATAAAACATTGAATACTAAATTTTTGACCGAGTTTGTTACTTTAGTTGTTTTATAAATATGTTAGTGTAGCTTTTGATGTTTATAATAAAATAATTTATTACAACTTTACATTTAAAAAGAATTTATATTTAAAAGAGATGTTCTTTAATTTTTATCTGGTTTTAAGCATGTAGTCAGTAATTGTGAGCCAAATTACTGGCGTCTTCTAAGTTCTGACGGGTAATTGAAACACAAAACACGATTCACATTTTTATGGCTAATGCAATCGTGCATGCTCCTAAGTAAAATGCAACACAAACAAAAACAAGTAACTGATCTTACAGGTGAAATATAGGGGTGTATAATTAATTCAAAACCAGACCATGGAACATAGAACCGAACCCGTTTGGTTGTGGTAGTTGCTAACTTTTACAATGAACAAACCACGAGACTGGACGTTATCGGTTTTGATATAGTTTGTCAGTCTTTTGGTTTGAGTTCTATACACATCTACTTAAATTGACGGGTGTTTAGCATTGTGTTTCAAGGTTGCTTTGCTTATCATCTAAGTTTTACAACTTACAAATCTATAAACTGTTACTATTTTATAAAAAAAAACATGTTTATGTAATTTTTTTAGCTTTCAACTCAAATAATCAATGTGCCCGACCCAATCTATACTAAGTATTAGAAGTTTATGTATTAATAACCCAGCACATCATCTATTATGCATGTTTTTTTTTTCTCACTAGAGAGAACTAATTTAAAAATTAATTTACAAACATAAAGATATAAAAATGTAATGTAATTTAATTATAGTTTATTTTTAGAATGTACTATATGTGACCCATGGGTTGGTAAAATTCGTAGACAGATAAAATCCACGGTCATCTCATACCAGTTGAACTCAGGAGTTTGTTGTTGCTATCTAATCTATCTATACTATTAAAAAAATAAACTATTTGTCATTTGTCGTCACCTTAAGAATGCCACGTGACTTCTTATCAAATTGACATTTGTAAATTGTATATTTTAAAATATAAATATTCATTTATATCCCTATAAATGTTCCTATTATATTATGGACCTATTAAAATTACAACATCAACATTTTAAACACTATTGAATGATTATAGTGTTAAATATAAATATTAAACATTTAACTAATTTACACTTAAAATTAATTATACTAAAATATGTTAAATATCACAAGAAAATAAAATTTTCAATATATCAAAATTTAACGTTAACTTATAACTTTTAGTTTATATAACTTTTTTGAGAAAATAATTATTTATTATAGTTATCCGTGTAATACACGGGTTAATAAACTAGTGTATATTTAAAAAACATACTACACGCATCGTAGTTTACTAGTTTAGAGAATATAGGTCATTGATATCCAAGTTTGAAAAAGACACAATTTTCAAACTTAAAAGCATAAAGATGATATAAAAATGTTACTTAAAAACTATAATATGACATGAAAACTAATTTAAAAACATAAAGATGACACAAAAATAAAAAATGTAACGTAATTTAATAATAGTTCTAAAAATGTACTTTATGTGTGCATTGACATGTAAAATTCATGGAAATCGTACAACATATGTCGAATGTCATATATGTAACACAGTCGGTTTAACTATGATGAAGTACCCGTTGACTTCTACCTCTTCCTTCTCAATTGGACTTGGACTTTGTTGTTGTTTCCGTTTTAAAATGTACTTTCAAAAAACATATAAGATCCATCATAGTTTAATAATATAGAGAACATAGGTCTTATGTTATTCTCCAATTTACAACATATTCTTATGTTATTCTCCAATTTACAAAGTCCAGGATTGTTTAACAAAATTAGCTAGTAGCGAGAGCTGTTAATATGTGTGTAATAAAGTTATTATTGGAGTCAAAAAAATATAAAATAACATAAAACTGTATAAATAAAAAACATCAAATTTAAACATAATTAGTTTAAGGGTGTGTTTAATTAAGAAAACCAGTTGTAGCATCAAGTTGGATCTTTTAACAATTAGAGCTTTAGGAGCCGAACCTTTATAAAGAACACGAGTCATGAGCTTTTTAGTTTCGTAAATTTGTTTGGTAAAAAAGATTTTAGATGCAGCTTACAAGCTACAATGACATAACACTACATTAATATTAAATAAGAAGATCGATTGTGAATTCATCGATGCATGGCCATATTTACACAATAACAAAGATGATGGAAATCAAGAGACGTTGTTGATCTCTCAAGGAACCTACTTACAATGAAGGCGGCAAAGAAAGCCTTGGTTTTAAGCCTAGACGATGGAGGGCGTCGATTCAACAAGTGAGAAGCAGATCGAGAGAAATTCAGCAAGATTGAAGACGAGATTGATCTAGAGGAGATGAACCTAGTATAAAATTAGGGTACAATATTTGATATAAACCAAAAACATTGGAATGGATTGTAGTTTCCTTAGCCAACACCTATGCAATGTAGATTCACTGAATGGAGGGGATTATGTAATCAAACACAAGATGGACTTTTCATTCCTTTCTAATCACATTCCTTTGACAAAACAACCTTGATATACCTGATTTTGAAATCCTTACCAAGTTGAGATGATTTTAAAATCCCTTCTAGGAAATTTTAAAACGGGATATTTGTGGAAAAAACCCTTAAGTTAGAACATTTTTTGTGATTAAAACCCCAATCGTTTTTCATTACACAAAGAACCCCAACTCCAAAACTTATCAAAATGAGAATTTCTTTTCAGAAAAATGACTTTCATTAGACTTGCAACCTAAATGAACTGATATCAATCTGCTGACCAATCTTTCGTCTCCAAAAAACCTTCTTTCCAGCAAACCCACTTGTTTATTTTTTATTTTTCAAATTCACATTTTTTTTAATCCTTTGTTCAAATCTGTATTTTTTTTGTTAGGAATTACTTTTTCGGCAAAATTCTGGTGGTCAATGATGCCTCGTCAACGGTGGCCTCTGGCTGTCAATCGGTTACAACCGGTTATAACCCGGTAATATCCCAATTCAGTGAGAATTTACCGGTTGTGGGTTTTTGTGCAATGAAAAATGGTCGAGGATTTTAAACACAAAAATGATCCAACTTAACGGGTTTTTTTTACATAAATATTCCTTTAAAATTTTCTAAAGTTCTAAAGCATAAAAAAGTTCAAATCCTATGAAATCCTTCAAAATGTCACAACTCACAAGCCAAACGACTAAAGTTTGAATAAAAAAAAAAAATCTAAAACTAGAAATTTTAATCTAACCTTAAACACAGTAGCACACCGATCTTTATACTTTATATAATCGTTACATTTGCCTAGAAACTAAAGCATTAAGGATACATTTGAATCAATAGAATAGTAGGAAATATAATCTTTTAACATTATATGTGTTTTCGAATAACAGATATTTGTTTTTTCCATCGACGATTTATTACCATTTCATATGGATATAAGTCTGAACATAACAAAACGCGATTATTTCATTCTTTCATGGTGTGTTTGAAGTTATTCACCATTAGAAATTATCCGCAAAAATTACACATCAATGGCATGCCATGCCACCAGAAAAAGGGTCAAAATGAAACCAAAACAATATGATATAGAAAAAACACTATTGAAATCTCTAGTTTTCTATGGTACCTCTTATGCATATGCAAAAACGGCCGAAGGAACCTCAAAATTCTGTCATCTTTCATCATATTCTGTGCTCTTCCTGAGGTAATATCAGTTCTTGAAGATCATCAACCACGGCCTGTTTCATAATGCACGAGCCAGTCAGATGATCGTTGAACAAAAAACATCAAAACATGAAGACAATGTAAATGGGCTTACCTCGTATCTGTTGCCACCGTAAGTATATTTCACGTATAGTTTTTTAGCCTCACCCGGACAAGGATCACAAAAGCCCATAATTCCGGATTTCTTTACACCTTCATGTAGCTATAGCAACAGAAGCCAATTAATTATACGTATCAAAAACCTGTGTTTCAACAGACATGTAGGGATCCATTCAAGAAAATAACATACATAGTACTTGAGTGGCAATTTTGACTCAAATCATGCAAACGGCCGTGTTGAAATACCATTTATGTATATATTTTTTATGATTGTTTTAATAAAAATCTTGTTTACTTTATTAATATTGAAGATTGTCTTGAAATACATATTAGCATGGTTTTTTTTAACCTTTTCTAATATGATTTGGGCCTGTTGATCCATTGGGACAAAACTGCCACCTCAGATATATGCATTTGGACTTTAAAGGTCAAACACATAAATTCCTATATTTACAACAACAGAGACTCTATCGGTTCAGAAAAATCTGATTTATATCGTACTGGTTATAAAATTTATATTTGGCATCTTAAGCAAGAACAGATAATAGCAAGGAAAACCATGACAAGTTACTCCAACGCAAATTTGACAGCAAAACTATAAACCAGTTTACTTCAGAAATTTGCATATTGCCATATTGGTTTGAAAGTAAGAAATAACAAACTATCATGCATCAATTTGACTGTAAAAATTGTTCATAACGACTTGTCGACTTCTGAGGTCAAACATGTGGATTCCCGAATTGAAGAAAATGGATATGGTTTTGCATAAAGTCAAAGCATATTCTGGCTTCTTGTATTTGTGCAAAACTTTATAACAGTTGGTTGAATGTTAAGGAATCCATAACAAAACTTAGAATCAGGAATTAGTCTATTTGACCTCAAAGTTAGAACATTTAACGAAAGAACAAAATGATGTTTAAAGGTCATAACATGAATTCCCGATTTATAAAAAGTTGGGAACAGAGAGATTATTCATGAATTAGGTACGTACCTTAAGTTGCCCTGAATCACTGACTAGAAAATTTAAAGGTAAGGTGACATCTATAATCTGTGAAGCTAATTCGTCTTTTTTCTCTTCCGGGTTATTGATGCTTTTCAACACTTTAGGGTTACCATAAACCGCTTCGACAATGACCAACCCACTGGTTTCCAATTGTTTATTTCGTTTCCGATTGGCCACATTTTGTAGCAATTGCTGAGCTTTCTCTGCTGCTGCTTTTGCTTCTTGAACCTACATAACACATGGGTTAGTCGACTTTATAGTCAATCAGTTCTTTTACACACACCGCTGACAAGAGGAACTTAATGGCATTAAAGCATTAAGTTTGACTTTGAGGTGTTCAGATGTGCGTTTTCGAAGAGATTATTGCAACTTAAAGGATTAGAATCAAATAATCAATTACTAGAACTTTTCAAACATGTAGGCAATTATATTTTTATCTCAATAATCAAATTTCATCGAGTAAAATGCACACAACGGTGATGGACTTGAGGCTATTTCTATTTTAGGCCATGCTCCAACCATTTTAGTACCAATTTTTCTGTCCATACTCGCTATGCAAAGCCATTACAGCTAGTTTGACCATCAAATTGGGATACGATACTTGTGAATAACATAAGTACATTACCGATGGACAAAATCAAATATCAATGGACGAAGATAACTATGTTGCTGTTTTCTGTAGAATGACAAAAGTACATTCCTATGGACAAAAATTATAGTATGTTGCTATATTTGTGCATAGAAAATGTACTTTGCTAAAAAAATTTGATAGTATGTAGCATTGCATGCATTTAGCCCATGTTCTTACATGTTCCTCATGATCATATTATTTAGATCAATAAATAATCATAACCAATTTTACCCAATAACTCTCAAAGCAGATCAATTTAAATGCACATCCAAACGCCCCCGATAACACTTGATTTGAGGTTAGTGTCTCACACTCACTTTCTGTGAAACACCTATAATACCCTCCAACAAAACAAAAGAATCTTATTTGGACTCAAAGCAACAACTTATTTATCATAATAATTGAAACTAGGTAATTTTTACCAAAATCATCCAAGAGATGAGGCATCCCAAATGAAGAGGGTATTCTGGTAATTTGAATACTTATTAAAACCATGAGTCTAGTCGAATATCAATATATATTTGGATCAAGATGACCACTTAAATCTTCTGTTTGAGTAACAGCATAAAGCAACTTAAAGAAACTACATAAAACATAAAAGCCGAGCATATGAAGAAACAAATAGGGACAAATTCTTTTGCCGGTTTACAACTTACTAAAGTATGCGCTTGTGAACATTAAATACCTGAGCACGAGTCTGTTCCATATTCTCGAGTGTCTGTTGCTTTTCTCGTCTACGATAATAAGGTTTGAAAACAAGCGACTGCATGAATAAACAATCACAAAAGCCAGTTAACTTCGAAGTGTCATAATTTAAGGGACAAAGCAAGTAGATACAAATGCACATACACACACACACACACACAACGTATGGAGCATAAGTTACTCTTAAGCATACATAATGAAAGCATCAATATTTTGATTTCAATAATACCTTCAGTGTAAAATACAGTGATGTTGGAAGAAGAAATGCGCCTGTAGCAAACCCAAGATTGAAATGCCTCGAAAGAAAAATCTGCATGTAATAGCTCATCATAATGAAGCATTTCGTTGACCCAAAAAAAATATCACAATTGATGATGATATAATTATAAAGGGGTGATGATCTCCAAATAAAATGCATAGAGAACTTTTTTAAACAAATAGATACCACAAATCGTCATAAAATCTTTGTAAACGAGAGATGATGGGAGACAACTAGTCAACTACCAACAACCAAAACAACTATAATGCACTTGAAGAAACATCTTTCCACCAAATTAGAATTTTAGATTGTATACAATGCAACAATTGCACTTACAGGGACAACTAATTTTTGGGCACCACGATGTAATTCTAGTTTCCAGTATATACCCTACAAAAGAAAGAAGAGAAAACAATCAGTAAAATACATCAAAGACGAAGACACAGAAAGGGAAGTTATAAAAATTGAAGATGTAAATGGGGCAATTTTTATGACACATAGGATATAAATATGAAATTGTATGTGACATGTACCTGTATCCCAATTGTGTACAACATTCTGACAGTGCTAAAGTTTGATATTTTTCTTCCACCCCCTATTTCAAGTTCAAGTGCACCGCTACAATAACGTTGTAAAAGGCTTTAAGTTGGCAATAAAACATGCAATTTGCAAAACACTAGAAAAGGCAGTGTGATAATAATGAGGGAAGGATTAAACGAGCTTTCAATAGTTTAGAGACCTTGTTTAGTTTTGATATTGAATGGAAAATGTTAAGTGATCCTTGTCCAGTAATTAAAGACTTAAACTTACCACTTTAAACCTTTGACTCGATTTTTTTTTTTATTTTAAAAAACTGTGATTTCAAGCATTTTTGGCCCAACAGTGATATCGGGCACCTTCAAGTTTGGCTCAAAATGAGAAGCGTATAAATGCATGAAGTATAAGAATATTCATCAACACTTCAATTAGATTATAATCATATCTAAAGTCAAAAATAAAGAATACAACTATTACAATATTTGAAAAAAGTGGAAAACCAAATTTAAAAATATAGAAGGAAAAACAAAGTAATAGAAAATTAATACAAAGAATACAAAAATCTATAGGAAACTAAAAAAATGTGTGACAGCATGAGAGAGCAAAAGTGTGGCTGAAGAAAAGTAATAACTTTTTGTCTAAGAAGTAGATCATGGTTGCAGGTATGCATGCTTCATTAAGATGCAAGCACAATCGTCAAGAGTCACTTAAATTGAAAAAAAAATGGTCTTCAATGAGCAATGACTATCTAAAAAACTGATCAAACCGGTGAATGAAGCTATGTTCATACTGATTTTTATAAGTAGCCCCCAATAATGTCTGGTCAAAAGAGATGCATAATTTCACATCAAATATGAGTAGTCCAGTTGACTAGAGTCACAACAGGGCCCTTATGTCCTACGGGGAAAAAACGTAATCTGACCAAGAGCTAAAGAAAAGAGTTCCCACTAAAAGATAACGAACGTGTACCTTCCTATTTTTCCAGTAATCCGCCCGTGTGACTTTGGGGAGAAGCGACGAGTATAACGAGCAACTGCACCAATTGCACTTGTGCCAATCTGTATTTTTTGAATACGCTGATCATTATAAAACTCATCACCCAACAAAAGGTCATCGTAATTTCAAATGTCGAAAATTTTAGACTGACAAAGAATTGAAAAGAAGTATAGACTATCACTTGTCTTCACACTTCGCTTTTCAGCATAAACTTTACACACTTGAATCTCACCTTAGTCATCAATTTGAAATCAAGCACTACTCCGTTCATTATTAATTGACATACCTTAGAATGTCAAATTCAACATTTTTATGTAAAACTGATACAAATATGTTTCATTTATCAGAAGAAAGCGACAATCACATCTAAAGGTACAGTAAATAGACTAAAACTGATCGTGACAATGCAAAAACATAATAGTTAAACTTGGCTCAAATAAGTTGACATTCAATTTTTTTGTGTACTTTTTGAAGCTTTTATTTCCATGGTATTTAAAAAGCATAAAGCAACCATTTCCAGAACATGTTTAGCAAAGGAAACTGAGAAAAATTTAGGTAAACAAAAAATACCCTAATTTCTCCAGATGCAGCCATTTTTTGTTCTTTCTTTCTCCATCCAACTGCAACTGAGGAGTCTGACCCTAAAGTCAGCTCAATCTGGAAGACAATGGAAAAAAGATATAAACTAACAATTATACACACACACACACACACCAATCACAACATAAAATGGAACTTCTAAATGACGAGAAGTTAAACTTAAAAGGACTTCACTAGAAAGAAGTAGTGTGAACAACAACAAATCTAAAGCCTTTTTTCATTCATTTTAACCAGAAAACCATCCTTTAAAACATCTAGAAACAACAATTGTTCTTTGTTGGAGATCTTCTGTCTTATTTCACCAACCAAAACAGATAATTAATTGCACTAACTTTTAACTTGCATGGTGTATACATTCAAAGTACCTTTAGGCTTCACGTGTTTACATATTACATTTACTTATAATTAAGAGGAAATAAATACACCACACTTTTATGACAAGGAATAGGGTTACAGGGGAGGCAGATGGACTAGTGAGTGGCTGAGAGCCCATAAGTTGGGTCATCAAAAACTTGACAAGCCAAAGTGCATCCCAGCCCAGCCGGCATGGGCACCACACCTATATGAAAGGCATGGTATGCATGTGCATACTCTAAAAAAATCTGTACTATTTTGCATAGTAACAAAATATAAATGACATTTGTGAGGGTAGAACATCTACTGAATTTTTTTTTAAGGTAGTGCATACCATGGTCAGTAACTCAATAAACCCAAAATATGCACAGCTGCTCGCCTGCTCAGGCATGGTAGCTCAGCAAGCCCAACAGAGCTGAGCCTATACCAAAATGCTTGGTTTAACTAAATAGTTTTTAATCAATTAATTCACAAAAAAGGTTCAACTATAATTTTACTTTAAGATCTACTTTCACACTTATCCAAGCTTATATGAGCAGAGCCAAGCCAATACTTGCACTTATACAAGCCCATATGAACCAAGCACAAAGAGCAGACCAAGTGTAGAGATCTTGGCAGGCCAAGCTTGGTAATTAACGACTCAAGCCTTGTCGGTAACCCAAGATATGCCTCAACTCAAACACATCACTAGCAAAATTAGGTTTGAGTCTGAATTAGGGATGAGCTCGGCTCCGGAACTGGCCACACCCGAACCCGAAAAACCAAAACCGAAAATGGCCAAAACTTAGAACGGAGAACCGGACCAGAGGCACCAGTTCCGGTTTTTCCCGACTTTTACAAAGAAAAATACAAAACTGGACAAAAAACCGATTTAAAGGAATTATAGGAACCGAGAACCAGCCAAAAAATATCCGGTTCGGTCAAATGGGTTTTTCGCCCATCCCTAGACCGAATACACATTTGTCATTTGATGTGTAGACTATTAAATTCAACATGAGATAATACACCACTAGCTACACATCCTATTGTTTTAGTGATTTGGGTTGCTTTGATGCCTTAAAGTGAAAAATCATCACTTTAATCTTCTAAGAAGCAAAACAAAAGGCCATCCGTTTGGAAAATGAATAAACCGAAGAGATTCTTACACTTCCATTTGATGTTGCGGACAGCTGACGATTCCAAGAATTGGAAAGATTAATCGACCCATCTCTTAACGACACGGCAAGGCCCATTGTTGCACTAGCATGGCGGGATACCTGGCTGAACCAAGAAGCCAATGAATCAAGAAAAGATCCAACAATAAAATAATTCAACACGTAGAAATTTTAATTTACAAATTAACAGTTTCTACCGAGATGTCTGCACGCCTATCAGTCCACGCAAACCGGCAGAGGCCATGATTTCGATTGAGGATACAGAAGATAACTGGTGCTTAAAGACAGCATTTGCAGCTGCATCCCCATCACTTCCTTTCACTGCAAGTGTCCCGCCAACAGCAATAACATTGTTTTTTGATATTTGAGATTGGATTTCACTGTTCATTGACATCCTGCAAATTTATGTATTTTAAAACACGTGTTACTACATTATGCTATTAAGATTGCCATCATTTTGGGACCAATACAAGAATAATAGTTGTTTTGCCCAAAGTAGAGGTAACACCTACTGTTTTAGTCGTTTAATATTTTTGTTCTGTGGGACCTATTTATATATATGGTGTCAAAAAAACAAACATGCAATTCCAGGTCCCATGAGCACATTTAACTCCTGGTTCTCAAGTTTCAAAAGTGGAGAGAAAGGAAAAGATTTGGAAAGAAAAGGAGAGATGCTGATAAAACTTCCTCTCCAACTTGAGATCACATGATATACATAAATACCAATCTCAAACTGTAACTAGCTACTGTCTATCTATATTTGATGCAAATGTTAATGAGGATATCAATCTTTTCAAACAATTACTGAATTTGAATCAATATCAATGTGTATATTAGACGGTTAAACACTTCTTAAACCTGAGAAATAATAAGTCAAGAATCAGAGGTCATACGCTCTCATTATACCATGCCCGGCTAGGAAACTTGGAACCGACAATTGTGCTAGAATGACACCAGAAGGTTGAAAATGGGCAGATGCTTTTTCTTCTTCTCTCTTGCGTCTTAGTCTTTCAAGTTCTTCCTTAATCTCTTCCACTTTATTTAACTTTGGACCAAGTTCTAAACCAGAGGTTAACCCTTCCATACCATATATATCGTATATCTGTCTTTTATTCTCGTCGCATAATATCTCATATGCTTCGCATATCCTCTGAAAGTTCTCTGTAGCTACCTCCTTCATCTAAAAGAGAACAAAATATCCATGGAAGGCTGATAAATTAGTCATCATCAATTAGCATCAAATAATACAACCAAATTTATTTCCGAATACAAAGAAGTAACTAGAAACATGCCACTAGTCCATACATTTTTAAAGAGAAGACATCATTGTGAAATTGTGCAAACTTTGTAGTTTGATAAGTGACATAATTGGTTCATCCATTCATAGCAACTCGCCAACTCCATGTCTGCATTGCAAAATGAAACAATCTTTGATAATGGTGGTAATAATCCTATGAGAACACGTCAAAAGAGATGACCGTGTTTGTTCACTACTTCTTTGCTAATTGTTTTGTGGTGGTCAAACGTCAAACCTATTTTTTGTTTATTAAGTTAGTGATGTTTTAGCACTAGCTACAGATTCTCTAATTTAATTATGTCATTGTGTATTTGCATTTATTCCTATTTTGCTTATTTTTGGTTGTGTGAAACGGTGCGTGCTACGTTACACACCATGAGTCATGTCTCACTTTCAAGGTAGCACCACGCCTTGTAACTATGTACGGAGCTAAATTCAAGTAGAAGAACGTGAAATATGTAATTTATGTTGTAGCCCCTTATTGTTGCACAGTTCTATCATGGGCAGACTAACATAGAAGCAATGCATACCCTGGGAAAAGAAGAAGTGCACATGCTTCAGTAGTGTAAAAAATATATAAATAAAAATTTGTTATGGCGGTGCATGCAATGGCTTATAGTTAGTTATGGCAGTGTATACCCTAGTAAAAAATCTAGGATCGGACACTGGGTGCTATTGCTTCAAAACATTTCATTTATCCTACCCAGCTACCCTAAACAATTTGGGATTAGGGTTTAGAAATCATAGTTCACCCAAGAATAGATGACTAACCTAAGTCAAAGTTCAGTTGATTAAAATCTTAAGGATCGGTCCTATCCATGAGTTTTTGGCCCGTCCTAACAAGTCTTTCAAATCAAGATCTTCTCTTCAACAGAAAATACATTGTTTGATTATCATCCATCAGATTCACTAAACAAGGAAAACGATGACAAAATCCATCATAGAGACAAACTGCTTAATTCACATGGATACGGTATATATTTCGCATGAAACAAAAACTATCTAACCTACTACTACACTACGATCTCGAGGCCATACTTGCAAATTTAATATACATTTTTCTAGCAATTAATACCAACAACATTCCATACTGATTTCTTTATAATACACTTCAATGTACATATCAAAATTCATCCAATTCCTAAACACTTCTTATCGATTTGGAAGTGGTAAACTGGTAATTCTACTTATTTGTCCACAAAAGTAAATGAAGGAGTAAATTATCCAGAAACAAATCAAAACTAACCAAACCAACAAAGCATACACGAAAACTACATCATTATAATTGCATTACCAAGTTAATCATACAAACTATAATCGAATAAAATTAGGTAAATCTCCTGAAACATTTATACAACTAATAAAGAAAAATGAACAAAATCACAAAACCCGATATACCCTCTAATCTGATCACTTTCAAAAACACTAAACGAAAACCCATTTCAACGAATTTGTATAAAGATTACTGGACACGGAAAAAATAAACATCAGAAAATCAGCATGCAATAACTTAATTGCGAGATAAATTACCTGAGGAGCTTGATATTTATCAGGGTGATAGATTTGAGCCCACTGACGATACGCTTTACGGATTTCTTCATCTGAAGCTTCAGGCGATACATGAAGTAAAGCATAGAGTTCTCTGTGCGACGCCCCTTCTTCTGCTTGTTTCATAACTTCGAATTTGGGGCTAAATACCCTCTTGTTATTTTGGGTTCTATAGACAAGAGTATCGAAAAGGTGGTTTCTTTATCGAGTAAAGATTGCTGCAAGCATCAGACCGTGAGGTGGTATTTGTTTTTTTAATTTGTTAAATGTCTGAAAACCACGTCTAAAATTAAGAGGTGGTCTTAAGATCGGAAATCTGAAATTAAGAGGTAATCTTAAGATTGTTTGTTTTGTGATATGAAATATATGAAAAATATTACTTTAAAATATTATATCTAATTAATTATATATTATAATTAATTAATTTAATAAACAAAATTAAAATAAAATAATTTATACGAGGGAAGTGGAGGGTGAACAGATTCAAAGGTTTGAACTTGTACAAGGAGAGAGAAATACCCTCTTATTTTTTTTCAGCCAAAATTCAACCTCTTAATTTTAAGAGGTAAATTCAGATATTGTAACCTCTAAACTCTGAATCTAAACATACAATCTTATTTCATTATACATCTGAAATTTAGACTTCAGATGTGATTAAGAGCCTCTTATCAAAAAACAAACAAGGTCTGAGTAGTGGGTTTTGTTGTGATTTGCTTTTATTGATTAGAAATTGTGTAACTTTTCGCGTTTTTGTTTGGGGTTTCTCGAGGGTTTTCTTTTGTTGCTCGAGTAGAGTGGGTCCAAAGAAATTCTCTTGCAATTTTCAGATCAGTCCGTGGAGTTATAACGAGGAGGGAGTGGTTTGAATTTGCGTTAGAAATGACATTATTAGCTTATTTCCAGGGGTGAGTGACGGAGCCGATTTTCCGAGCATGGCTTGGTACTGAACCAGGACCGGTACCTACCGATACTGAATTAATATATTCGGTCCGACACTCGGTTTTTGAATTAGTAAAAAATCGGTTCTTGGTACTCATGATTTCGGTACCATATTTATTCCGAATATCCTGATACCGAACCAAATAGGCAAATATATTCAAAAAATACTGTTGCCCGGACTTATTGTCTTCCCCATGCTATTGCCCTTGTCGTGTTCCTTATGTTGCTGCTTCCTAGTGGTCATCCTCCCGCTGCCATTGGTTTGTTTTTGATGTTGTAAATTGTTTATTATCGCTTATTGATTTTATTGCTGCTGCAAATCGTTATTTCATTGCTGATCAATTTTTGGCTGCTGCAAATTGCTAAAATAATTATTTTGCTTGCTTCTTGACTTGTTAATGTGATATTTTATGTTAATTTTGTTATACGTGTAAGTGATAACAAGCGAGTACAGGTATAAAGGTTCGATATGGAATATGTTTCACTGAATTTTTTAAGAAGGGAACACCAAGCAAAGAAATGAGGAGAAATGAAAATAGAAATGGGAGAAATGGAATTGGGTGGAGAATTAAATTGTGTATCTTGTTTGGTATCAACAGAGAAATAAAGAGAACAAATGATGGCTCAGGTGGAGTAGAGACACAAGACAGTCAATTCTCACCATTTCTCTACCAAATGGAGAGAATTGCATTTCTCCATATTTAGCCTTCAAACAATTCCCAGAGAATTTAATTCTCCGCCCAAAAATTGAGAACATTTCTACCAAACAATAAAATTCACAATTCTCTCCACTCAAATCTCTATATCAAACAGCTCCTAAAGACAACCAACCCCAACAAAAACCCCCAACTCCAAAATTGTTTTAGCATCTTTTTGTTGGGTGTTGCCGCTGAAAATATGTTTTTTGTTGGGTGTTGCTGCTAATTCGGTCCCAATACGGCAATACGTGCCTGGCACCAAAAACCCAGTCCTGGAACCGCTACCATATAAAATTAATTGGTCCGGTGTTCGGTCTTTCACATCTCTTATTTTGGTTTCGGGTTTTTCGGTTTCGGTAGCGGTCTGGTACGGTCCGGGTACCGAGCTCACCCCTAACTTATTACGTTACAATAGTGCAAATAATTGGTTTTATGTGTTTGGATTGCATACGTTAATATTATTTGTTTTTAGAGTTAATCCTACCAGACTTTTTCATAAGTTAAAAAATGTAGTTTATTTGCTTAATAAATGATTATTTGGTCATTTTACAAGTTAAAACGCAAATCCAACACTTTAAAAACTGATTATTTGATAATTACGATAGCAAACAGCAGAAGCTAAACCAAACACTACATTCCTGACAGCATTTTTTGTGTTACAACTATTTACCTGATTATTAGTTTCCAAAAAGCTTCATCACTTTTTCAAACGCAAATCCAAACACCCTCTAATGACAATTTTAAGTCTAATTAGTGATTCTTAATAAGTACCGATCCGAATCCCATAAAACAGGCCGCTATTCGGGTTGTTTACTTTAAAACCTTTTATAGCTTTTAATAATATAATTTATGTTTGTAAATTTTTTAAAACTTTTAATAGTTTTTTTTGTAGATTTTTTACTGTGTATCTATAATCTGACAGCTAATATTAATCATATTTGTTCTCTGGCGAAAAAAATAGATAGTTATAGTTTTTTAATTTAATCAAAATTGATAATTAAATCTTTCTAAATATTATTTTGATTATTGTCTACTCGTGTTTGTCATGGTGTAAAAAGACTAATAACATTTAAAATTATTTTTTTAAAATAGTCAATTACTTGTAGTAATCAACTAATCAAAATTCTAAAACTACTGATTAAATTCTAAAATTAACGATTAATACAACACAATACCAATGTACTTTTTCATATGTGTCAATATGATACATGGATTTTTTTTTCTTATTCATATGCTACATATACTTTAATTTTTAAATTCAATATGACATATTATACATAGAGTATGTTTAAAAAATCAAGTTCTATTTGTATAAAAAATCAGACTTTATGTTGAAATGTATCATATTGAAATAAAAACTAAAGTACATGTATAATATGTGTAAGAGAAAAAGTTCATGTATCATATCGATATATTTAAAAAAAGTACATTGGTATAGTAAGATCTTAACATATAACATATATAGTGGGGAACTGGGGATCATCTAAAAACTAAAATTTTCGTAAAAACCGTAAAAACTCGTATCACAATACAAAATGTTTAAATCTTAATTAAAGTGTTGCATCATGAATTCAAAAGTTACAACTATGATGCAAAAGTTATTTTCATGATGCAAATATCAAGAATGCAAAATTTTAATTGAAGATGCAAAAAAATTATCTTGTGACGTGTGATTCTACGGTTTCTATGATATTTATGTTTTTTACGTGAACCTTACACACACATATAGACATTTATAATATTATTTTAAGTGACTTATTATATAGATAAAAAATACAAGTTTATCCATGTATTACAATTAACAATATTATTACAAGTTGATGAAAGTCTAGCCGATGGACAGTGGCGGACCCAGAAAATTTTTTTTATGGGGGTCGGAATTTAAAAGCTATGATAGTGTAAGTGTTGGAAAAAAAGTGTAAAATTTTCAAAGAAAAAATGTATTTCCCATGTTTTTGGACCAAATATAATTATATATAATTGTGAAATATATAATTAATATTATGTGAGTTTGTATTATCCTTGAAGAGAGGATTCCAACGATATAAAGAACGTTCAAAACGGAGCTAAGATAAATGAGATATCGATGCTCAAAGATTGGTGTTTGAAATGAATGAAACTCATTCTAGTGGGAGAACTTGAGTCCCACATAGGAAGGAAGATGGAAACCAAAGTGAGTTTATAAGGAGGAGTGTTCAAAGTCATAACAAGATTGTTTGTGGTTTTACTCCAATGTCTACCTGCGTGCAGGGGGTGCAAATCATGGACCTTGAATGCTATAATCCACTGAACTCGTGTACCGCCAGCACCTGCGGACACGAATGCAGCTCCAAAAATCAAGGCTCGTGTGAGGTGGCTTTTTTACTCCGGGTGAGAGCTGAGGGGTCGAATCTTAAAAATCATGGGGGTCAAAAAAAATTTAGCTATATGTATAACACGTAAATTGAAAATTTTATCGGGGTCGATTGACCCCATACCCATAACTTCGGTCCGGCCCTGCCGATGGATCTTACAATGCCCATATTTAAAAGGTTATGAGCAATTCAGTCTAGCCCATTTAATATGATCCTGACACAAGTTGCTAATTAATCACAAGACCCATTTAACAAGGACCTTTAGTTCAAGCTCATTATCAAATCATATACTTTTGATTATCAATGAGACATTTACAAGTTTGGTATTCTCTTTAGTTTTTTTTAAGTTTGGTATTCTCTTTAGTTTTTTTTTTAATTAATAAAGTTGTGGATGTAACATGTGAGAGGTTATCCTTCATGAAGGTGGTCAAGGGGGTGACCAATCTTCCGATTTATAAGTAATTTTCTCTAAAAGAGATGACGTGAGTTCTATTATCATTGCCTTCAACAGACTCGAATTCAATCATTTTTATCGTTGAATAGGTGTTTTGTCGATCTTATGTGTTTACAATGTATTGATGAAACCACAATGATAAAATTTATTAAAGTAACTTTATTAACCTCCAAATAAGAATGAGAAAGCATAGCAAAATCTTTAGTTTTATTTAAAATTAGTAATTATACATAATTGAGATACAATAATTCATTAGCTTTATTAATAATTAAATCAACCCTTAGAAATCGAAATTTATATTTTTGCAAGTGTCATATATTGATCCTTGAAAATGTATTCTATCAACCCAGAATTGACAACAAAATTACTAAAACATAAAATCTGTAAATTAAGTGAATTTAATTATTTAGACATAGAAATTATTAATTACACGTGTCAAACGAAGGTTACATCAATTGACAACCTAGTTAAGTGCTAAGTGACAATTTATTTATTCTTTTAATAGAATAAATAGATTAAAATCATACAAATGTAACATACTTTTATAAAATTACTCAAATGATGAATTTATTTTTTTTATAATCAGGAAGATATTTATGTTTTGCTTTTTTAAACTGTAGCTCTTTACTTACTTGAACCGGTTTTGGGAACTCATATTGGTCATTCAATATCCATAATTCTTGTACTTAGTTTTACTTATCGATATGATACTTTTGGTGACCGATAGTTGACTATACCGGTTAAAAAACTTAATGTGACATTTTCTTTTAAATTAAAATTCTGACATGAAATTCAATGAAAATTTAAGGTTATTAAATAGTTATATAATTTATTTAGTGTTTCGATATGACGCTCATACTAATCTGATATTAACCATATGGCAACCTAAAGTAAACAGATTTTTGCTTGTTGATATCATACTTTTGGTGGCTGATGATTGATTCTACCGATTAATAATGTCGGCATGATCCTAATGAAATCATCGACCTATATGAATTAACCTCTCATTAAACCTTTGCCATTGAAACTATGTTGCTACTTTTGGCCCCGAGTGAAATCACTTGCCTACTGGGGAAATCACCTAACAAATTTTAATTGTGTGTGTTCTTTTCGATGATGTCGCATTAGTTATCACTCAACAAACACTTGTTACAAGGACAAAACTCGACACGTCAATATAAAATGAGTTACAAGTATCATATCGATCGACCATATTATATGACAAGTAAAAATACACATTGGATATGAATAAAATGAAAAAAGTTCGTTGTCTTTATACAGTTTAAGGCCATTACCATGTATGCATATGAGTCAGCAACCAATTGCAACATGTCAGTGGAAATCGACACGTCAACATAACAACCGGTTACAAGTATCATATAGAAAGATTATATATTTGAGTACAAGTATCAAACGAGTAATAAAAATAAAGTAAATTAGTCATCTGAGTAACTTCAGAAAACTATGTTGTATTTGTGTGACTTTAACCCTCGTGAAAAATTTAAACTACAATGACTAAATAATCAAAATTAAGCTAGCGACAAGATAATGATTAAGTAATATTAGGCCATGCGGAATACTCATCCCGCCTGCAGCGGCCTTGCCACCTGGAAGTAAACCCCGGCGGCTACACCGCCCCCACTCTGCGGCCCCGCGAAAAATCGTCCCCGCCCGGCCTCCCTTCCCCGCTCCACCCCGCTTCTCCCTTCTTCTTCCCCCTTCTTTTCCTTTTTTTTGGTAGAACACTTTTATTCCTTTTTTTTTGTAAACAAAACAAACACACACACACCCACACACACACACACACACACACATATATATATATATATATATATATATATATATATATATATATATATATATATATCTTTTTACTTTTATAATTTTATAATTTTATTTTTTGTTTTTTTATCATAGTTTCATAAATGTTTGTATTTTTTTATTTTAGTTTCGTAATTGTTGTTTCGTTCGTACAGTTTCGTATTTTACTTTCGTAATCAGGAAACACACAATAACCTTCAATCAGATCTCGTGAAACATATTGCACTTGCCCAAATACCAAATTTAGACGGCTAGTTTGTATTTTTTTATGTTCATTCGTAATTTTAGTTTTTATTTATTGTTATGTATTTTTTTATTTTAATTCGGTAATTTTTAATTTTTAGTTTATGTAATACTTTTTAAATATTTATGAAATTAATTATTTTAGTTCTAGTATTTGTTTTGTTAGTTAAAATTAATTTAATGTTAAAAAAATTAAGAAAGATGGAAAGTTTAAGAAAGGTGGGTATTTCCTAGTTAGAAAGGTGGGGAAAGGTGGAGAGAGAAAAGCTGATGTGGCGCTGACGTGTACAGAAAGGTGGATACTCCCACCCCTCTTATTGTTAGCTTAATAATAGATTAGGCCTGGCCCCTTTGTATTTTATTTCATTATTAGAAAATATAATAGTTTATTGTTTTGTTTCTAAACTAGTTTATTTACCCGCGTATTACGTGAATATTTTTAATATTTATAAAATATAATAAATTAAAAGTAAACATATCAATATTATTTTTTAAACAAAAGTATATAAAAATAATATTATTATATATTATGACCTATTAATTTTATATATTTTTAAATATAGAGTAAACTACAAAAATAGTCTCTGTGGTTTGCATAAAATTTTGGATTCAATCCCCGTGGTTTCAATTTTGCATAAACGATCTTTATTTGCATTGTTTACTTACATAAATGGTCCAGCTGTCTCATTTTTTTTCTTAAATAACAATTATACCCTTTTAATTAATAATACTTTTGGTCCCTTTCTTTTCATGAATTTTGTTTTTGTTCTTAAATTTTAAATCTTAATTTAATAAATGATGATTTAATTAATTAACTAATATTATTATTTAAGATGTATTTATTTTTTTATTAAGTTATATATATATATATATATATATATATATATATATATATATATATATAATTAATTAATTAATTAATTTTACATTTCTATTATGTATTTAATTTATTCATTACAATTTTATTTATATTAGATTTCATTATTATAATATCTATATGTTTTTTTATTTTGTATGTTTCCATCTATTTATTTCATTACGTTAATATATTTTGATTTCAACAAACATTTTTATGGAAAATATATAAACTTAGGATTTAATTTGTTTTGATTTAGACATTTGTTACACTATTATTTCGGTTTAAATTTAATATTATGTTTGTTTTGATTTAAATATTTTGTTACATTAAAACATTAAAGTCAAAACAAATAAAAATGTTAGGTTTATATAGTTTTTTTTTTGTAAATTATAATTAGACCAAAACAAATTAATATAACAAAATATTTAATGTCATAACGAATAAAATGTTATGTTTATAATATTTTGTTTGAAAGCTATAAACCAACTTAAAACGTATTAACCTAATTTTACGTGTTTATTTTTCGTAAAAAAAATTATCCAGACCACGATGCAATATAGCATGACAAGATCATTTAATGTCGAAGTAACACTTTATATCTTATATACAACGTCGAAGTACTACTATATCATATATGCAACACTGCATATACATTCAATATTAACATAGTCACAATAATGGTCAAAATAGTAGTAAATCTTGGTGGATTTAACGAGAACGACCATGATATATTTTTCGAAAAAAATTTACGTGTTTATTTTTCGTAAAATCTTTTTTACATAGACGACCATTCAATATATCATATTGAGATCATTCAATGTCGAATTACAGTTTATATAACATATTCAACGTCGAAATAATACTGTATATCATATATGCAATATTGCATATACATTCAATATTAAAAGAGTCGAAATAATGGTCAAAGTTAGTAGTCAAACTTGGTGGACTACCATTAATTTAATGCTAATTTTATATAATCATCTTATCCCTAGTGTTATATTATAATCGTATGGAGATTGGTTCTATAGTTCTGCACCAAATTAACAATCTGTAATTATACATATATATATATATATATATATATATATATATATATATATATAGGGTCGGGATCAATGGGAAACCATGTCAGACTGAGGAACCGGAGTCCATCCATGTTTGGTTATAAGTTTAAAAAAGTAATATAGACAATTAGGTTTATCTTAAATAATAGATGACAACTTCTAAATTAATAAATCCCTTAATTATAGGATCTATTTCCATAACATATCTATGATAAATTTCAAAATGGATTTTAATGAACATGTTCAATTAGATTCGATAACGAGTTTTAGTAAACATGTTCAAGATTTGACAATGAGTTTTAGTGAACGTGTTCAATTGAATTCGACAATGAGTTTTAGTGAACATGTTCAACCGGAGGTGTCAAATAAAGATATTTATTATTTTCTTCAAATCGTCTGTGAATGTTCAATATTATTTACACTTTATTGAACGTGTGCAATCGGAGTTTATTGTGTTTTTAGTCACTGTTAACCGTTTTGTTGATGAACCAATATTGACGATATTGAACATGTTCAATCATAGTTTATGGAGTGTCATCATTGCACATGTTCAGTATGAGTGTAAGGAATGATATTAAATGAAATGAAGATTTTCATGGGATACACATAATCTTTGATTCTAATTTAAACATTTTAGTACAATTTTTACCCCCAATATTAATTAATGTGGGAAAGAAATTTTGAGTAAAATTTATATTATATTTTAATGATTTTAATGATAAATAATTGTCTATAAATGGTTCTCTGGTACCCCAATCTAACATGGTATCTTATTCACATATATACATGTACGTGTATGTATGGAACTATGAATACAAAGAGTCTAGAAAATTGATATATCGATCCAAAGTGTTGTTTTCTCATATTCTTTGATGGTCATGTGAGATGTCTCCAGATTCAAACATTAACGGGGAATGTTGCATCAATAGAAACTTCAAGGAAGTTTCCTAAATCAATATCTACAATTTTTTTTTAATAAATATTGTGTAACATTATACATATATCGATCATCACATTATATATATATATATATATATATATATATATATATATATATATATATATATATATATATATATATATATATATATATATATATATATATATATATATTTCTGTAACAAAAGTTTAATACTAATTTCACCCATACAAATTTTTAAATCATCTTATAATATATTGATAAACCATAAAACAAGAAACACGTGATCGAGTTTATCTTTTTCAGTATTATGTCAACCAAACAAGATTTAATTAAAATGTATAAATTCTATTAAAGAAATATATAAAACTATAAATGTCCATATGATAAGTAATTCTATCTTTTGTACGAATTAAATCATTATATTATTTAAATATGTTTTACTCAGGCCCGTCTTTTAGGGTGTGCGAGAAGAGCGACCGCACAGGGCCTCCGATTTTGTAGGGCCTCACAATCGTAAAAATGAATGGAACATCAAACAAAGTACTTTGAATATTAATTTTTCATTAATCATTATTTCATATTAAACATATTATATATCATTTTAAAAGTCTCATTGAATATAAAAACACACAAATATTTGTCATTCACGACATCTAATTTATATATTACAACTCAGTTGCAAAATGAGTAATTACTATTTAAATTTTTCATAATTAAGGGCCTATATCGTACAGGGCCTCCAAAATCCATGGGACGGCCCTGGTTTTACTTAAGCCACCAACTAATCAAATGGTTGTTTCATAGGCTAAATTTAGATGTGAAATTCAATAAATGATACGACAACTAATTAGATTATAGTGAGATAAGTTACCTACTAGTCTACGGTCTCATGAAATACATGCTCTTAAAATGTAATAATTTTCATCTCGTGAGTTGGCATATTATACATTATATTTTTTAAGATGTCACATCTATTAGGTTAAATTTTAACTGGTAGAAGAACCGGTTGTTTGATTAACCAATAAAATAATTAAATAAGCATCATGAATTTTGATAGCATATTGAATTACTTGGTATGAAAAGTAATAATTAAAAACAAGATTTTTGAAAAAGTAAATTACCATTATATCATATAAACCATATGTAAAATTGATTGATACGCCATTATATTTGTTTAGAGTTGATCATACCACACTTTTTCATACGTTAATAAGTGATTATTTGCATTTAGAGTTAATCATATCACATTTTTTCATATGTTAAAAAATGTAGCTTGTTTGCTTAATAAGTGATTATTTGATCATTTTACAAGTTGAAACGCAAACCCAAACACTTTTAAAACTGATTGTTTGATAATTATGATAGCAAACAACAGAAGCTAAACCAATAAGCTAGGTATTTGTATTTTTCAAACGCAAATCCAAACACCGTCTTAGTAACATATTTGTCTTTAATGGGCACTCACCCACCTTACATTTTTAACAAGTTTTAAGCCCATAAGCTAGGAATTTGTATAAAAATTGTTGAAGCAAGCTATAAATAATAATTCAAATTAAACACAAAACATTGCTTACAAAATAGTATTTTTCTACAAATATATATTATACAAAACCATATGATATCATTGTTTCCCTTTTTTTTACATAGCGTGGCCCTTTCAACTTTCCACTTCATCCATGTTAATTACTCAATTCTCTAAATATAAAAAACATACAAGATTTCTTTGCTTTTTCAAACACAAAAAGAAATGCATTTTCTTGTTCTAGCAAAGGTAAAACTATTAGGGTTTTCTAAGTTTCATAGCTTCATTACTACACCAATTCTAGCCACCTTGATATGGCCCTTCTTCTTGAAATTTATATTGAGTTTGAGACCGATTCAAGAAGTTGTTAGAGCTACGGTTCAAGATTCACGCCTTTTTGTATTTCAATTGAGTCGAATCATTACCTTACAAGACAACGATAATGAAGGAGATCAAAGAAGATGGGGTCGAGTTTGTCGACTGGTTCATGACAGGTTGGTTGAAGCAGGACAGTCAATAGCGTTTGTAACCACGGATGCACAAAGCTTGCATACTCTTTCAATGGTGGCTCTTTAATTAAATAAGGTATATTTGGTTTTTGTGTACGGATGTTTTGATCTTGAAATGGTAGTAGATCCCAAAGGCTAGAGTATTAAGATGCCAAAACTATGTTTGTTGGTTTGAATTGCTAAAAATGGGTATTCAAGCTATAATCGTACATTTGAAATCTTGTACAACTTTTAATATTAGAAGTGCAAACAACTACAATGGTGGTGCTCTAAACTAGGGAATAACTTTTTTCTTAAAGAAAGAATTGCCATTAAATAATGAAATTAACTTTTTATATTTCTCAAGATAAGAATATAAACTTCTTGTGGTTTTAAATATTCAAGGACGTACAACATGGTTGATAAAACATATTTCATTAATATCCATCTATTAATTAATTTGTTAACATGGTTAATATTGAAAAATATTAACATTAATTTTGATCACATATTTATTAATTTGGTTCCTCTATATATCTTTTTTTTTTTCTTAATTTAATTAATATACCTTTTATCATATTCATTTTCACATGTCTAGGTACGTATATCCGTATATATATAGTTGTCAAGTTTTACATTTTTGCTTATAAGTTACAAAAAAAAAATGCATCATATATTAATATTTTTATCAATTTGATCCCTTCATCCAATTAAAAAGACTAAAATGAGTTAGATGAAAAAAGATAGGAGCTAAAATAAGAAGAAAAAATAACAGAAGAATCAAATTACAACAGATATATAATGCGTAGTTTTATTCAACTAATATAAACACTTGTTAATAACACATGGTCGTTATATAAAGGAGAAACACCGAAACACAAGTTATATAAGTTAACAACTACTCATATTAAATTAATTTTACCAAAAAAAAAAGTATTAATAATTTTTTTCTATTATTTTGCAGGTCATCGATGTAAAAATAAGAGAGGCTAAATAGAACTTTATTTCGGTCGTCCAAGCTATTTAGTATTTATAGCTAGCCTCTAAAAAAAGTATTTAATTTGTAGACCCGATTTTAGTTTCAAATTTTAATTAAGTTGCATAAATGAATTGGTAATTATTATCGTTTTGTGACTTTCTTTTTAAAATGTAGCAAACTGTTTTGTACATGTATATTTAAATAGTATATGACAACACGTGTACTCGAGTAATGCAATGATAATATGTTAGAAAATATTCAAATATTCAATATTTAGAATGATCAAAGAAAAAACACTGTGTATTTTATGTAAAATGTTCTTTATTGTATATTATATATTAGTTTATGAACACAGGATTATTGTACTCCTAAAGTTCAATGCATGCAGAAGTAGACCTAAAAAATGATCGATGTACATTATTTCTCATCAACCAGTCAACTTTCTTTTAAGTACAATGCATTTTATGAAAATTATATATATATATATATATATATATATATATATATATATATATATATATATATATATATATATATATATATATATATATATATATATATATATATATATATATATATATATATATATATATATAGAGGTTCGATTGAGAACTTTTGTGCATCGAGGCACCATTGAGAACTTTTGTGCATCGAACTATCTACCAATGGTGCACAAAGGGCATTTAGGGGATATTAAATGTATGGAAATTATTTTTGAATTTAAATGTTTTTAAGATAATTAATAGCTAAATTTGGTATGAAAATCACCATTAACTTCTTTCCTAAAACTACTCCCTCTTTCTCTCTCTATCTCTATCTCTCTCTCTCTCTCTCTCTCTCTCTCTCTCTCTCTCTCCTCTCTCTTAGCCCCCTCTTGATTTTGGAAGAGATGAACGATATGCATGATTTATGTTTGTATGAACGATTCATGTTTGTATTATGGTGTATTTTGATTTTGGAAGAGATGAACGATATGCATGATTTATTTTTGGAAGAGATGAACGATATGCATGAAGAGATGAACGATATGCATGTATTTTGATGTATTTTGAATTTGTATTATTTTTGTTAATTTTGGAAGTGTAATAATTAAATAAGGATTGCATAATTCCTGTTTTACCCCTCCGCGAATTTTTTTATGTGCACTTGATGCATAAAACTTTCTATTTAATTACCCTTTTGCCATTTGATCTAACCCATACATTCTTTTCATCTAATGGCCAATGGAGGTTCTTTTGTGCCTCGATGCATAAAAGTTCTCAATTGAACCTCCCTCTATATATATATATATATATATATATATATATATATATATATATATATATATAGAGGGAGGTTCAATTGAGAACTTTTATGCATCGAGGCACAAAAGAACCTATATCATCC
The DNA here is from genome assembly GCA_020465985.1 of Centrapalus pauciflorus. Classification (NCBI taxonomy): domain Eukaryota; kingdom Viridiplantae; phylum Streptophyta; class Magnoliopsida; order Asterales; family Asteraceae; genus Centrapalus; species Centrapalus pauciflorus. Next base: position 194,428 of record JAANYP010000100.1, on the reverse strand, counting down.
ATTAGATCAAAAAATTGTATGGATTAGATTAATGGCAAAAGGGTAAATAGTTGGACAATTTTATGCATCTTGAGCATTATAGAAACAAACAAGGAAGAACATTTTGGAGAATGTGGATACATCATTAAATTTAATATTTCAACAAATAATCAAATAATAAATGCTAAATAAATTCAATTGATACATTTCCAAATTTAACAAAAATTACACAAATTCAAAAAAGATGATGGAGATCGATGCATTTCATCGTTAATCGTGTTTATCTATGCATCGTGTTAAAAAAAAGACGCATTTAACAAAAAAAAAATACACAAATTTATTTATGCATCATGTCTTGTTGATCATTCATATATACATCGTGTTCGTCGTTCATATTTTTTATTCATCTATGTATCATGTTTAACTTGTTCATCATTCATCTATGTATCGCCATTGTTCATCATCAATTTATGCATCATCATTTTTCGTTATCGTTCATCATCCATCTGTGCATCGTCATTGTTCATCATCCATCTATGCATCATCATTATTCATCGTTCATCATCAATTTATGCATCGTGTTCTTCATAATTATCATCGGTTGCATCTCTTATTCATGTTCATCATCATCGTGGTTCACCGTTAATCTTCATATTCAAATCATCATCACTATGAAAATTATGAAGAACATGATTAGAGAGAGAGAGAGAGAGAGAGAGAGAGAGAGAGAGAGAGAAATGGGGAGGAAAATGAGGAATATAGTTAATATGAGAATTTAATTCAAGATGTAACTCCTAATTATCTTTTAATGATTTTTAGAAATAAATTAATTATCATATCTTTAGTATTCCATAAATGTCCTTTGTGCAACATTGGTAGATTATCGGATGCACAAAAGTTCCTCGAGGTTCTCAATGCATAAAAGTTCTCAATTGAACCTCAATCTATATATATATATATATATATATATATATATATATATATATATATATATATATATATATATATATATATATATATATATATATATATATACACGTTCAACAATTATTTGATGTATGTAATCCATACTGCATGCAAAGTTGCAAACATTCATGTCATAACTGGTATATGTTTCAACTTATATGATTTTATCATTTCAAAAGGAGTTGTTTTCCTTGTTAAAATAATGTGTATAAGTGTATTACACACACACACGCACTCACTCTCACACACACACTCTCTCTCTCTCTCTCACACACACAAAGATTTCATTAAATTGCATATGTCACATTCATAATTTCATTTATTACATGAGATTAATAGGACAGATTGTATGAAACGAAAGTTAGGGTGCTTTTGTTTGATGAGTTTTTAAGGTATGAAATGAGTTTGGGTTTTATAGATGTTTGTTTGATAAATGATTACCAAATATATGGAAATGATTACTAAAAACTCAAACTCATCCACACTCGTGGGTTTTCTCATTCCTCGTTATTCATTCTCCTATTTCTTTCAACCCCATACCTATGCTGATACCCATTTCAAACTCATCAACAAATTAAACGCACCCTTAGTTTTAAGTTTGTTTTGGAATCACTTTCTTAAAACATATATTTAGAAGATCATGATCATAGGTATCATTAAAAAACATTTTGGTCTTCAACCCTCTTTACTACTCACTGTGCGGATAACGTGAAGTCATCTGATATTAACCTTTTTGCCACAAGTGGTATTTTGTTCCTCCGATCAATCAAACATGGGACAAAAAGGAATTTTATTCGTGGCGACCACACCACCCTTATGGTTTAACGGATCATAATTTTAAAAGGGTTTATTATGAAAAAAAAAAAAAACAATATGTTTTCACGTTTTCATCCATCCATGTTATTTTTTTCCATAAAAAACCTCAAGTTATTCTTTTCTTTTTGGTTGAGTGAAATTTAAACATTAGACCCCGCTTATAATTTGTAAACCGGGTTTTAAAAAACTGATAAACCAGGTTATAATGTCCAAATTTCACTAAACCAAAAAGAAAAATATAACTTGAAGACTTTTATGTTTAAAATAACATGGAGGGTCGAAAACGCAAAAAAATATGAAAACATGTTGGTTTTTATTCATTTGAAACCCATCTTAAAATACACATAATTTGATTGATTCAAAAATCACAAAAGATGTTGGAGTATGATGCAAAATAACCAAATGATATGTAGATATAATAAAATTAACTTGTATGGTCACATTCTCATAACATTATTTATGGATTTTACATCAAATTCAAACGGTTTTCCGGTTTTTGAATTCTCAAAACGGGCATCCATCAATGTATATCTCATATTAAAAAGGTAGCAGATAGCTCGGCCAACCTAGCCCAAATCTCTCATTTTCCCCCATGGACTACATCTATGAAAGGGAAAAAGATAGCTAACCACAAATATGTATACAAGGAGCGCAGGACTGGTATAGTTTCGACCGCTGTGTCCCTGCAACCTGTGGTTGAGAGACCAACTTGATCAATGGAGACCGATCTTTTCACCCAATCCCGATGCATAAAGAACTGACATCTTATTGTTGCAAGAATTTGAATTCAAAATAAAATCATAGTGCTTAGATTTACGACGAGATAGCACACAACTTGATATTGAAGAAAAACGATATTCAATGAAGATATCTTGATTCAACGCCTATCAGAGGCAACTGATTCGGTAGAGAAGAGGTACTTGACCCGTGATAGAACAGAATCATGTGCCGGATCGTATGGGTGGTCCTTTGAAGGAATCTCCAATATAGCTGGAACCGGTTTGTTGTAGCTATCGACCAAGAACCGGATCATATTCGCAACCTGTGATTTTAAAAATCAACTTGCAGAAACATAAATATCTGTAATATATCGTCCTTGCAAAAATACACATCAAAATCAAACTAATATTTTTTATGATCCAATGAAAAATGTTTTTGAGTCATGGAAACTGTCGGTGTGCAAAAGCGATTTGTCAGAAGTTGTCATAAATATTAAAAATAAAAACTATATTGTCACATTTTGTCAAATATTGCTTTCATGCAAACTACACTTTTTATTCCTGCACAATGGTTGGTTTGCGATGGAAATCCAAGTTTGAATTGTTCAAAAAGTCGATCACTCTTGGATAAAGTATCAAATGAATAATATAATCATACCAAGGATAATCATATAAAGAAGGTGATTCTAATGCACCAAGACATCCCATCTTCGTGCACATGAGAGACGGGGAGAGAAGCCATTTATGACTTTTCATTTTTGATTTTGCACAAAGATCGTTTCCATGATTTGATCTCACAAAAATTCCAGTCACTTACGAGTCATTTTGTGGTTTCTTTGTCAAGTAAAGAGTAAAGACGGTGTTCAAACTAAATATGAAATCAATTAGACGTAGATTAGTTTCACCTTTCTAGTGTACATTACTATGAACATATGAATTGAGGTGGCAAAAATGAGCAGGTTAGCTGATATGCCAAAATAGGGTCTGGTCGAAAATAGTACTTTTTTAGCACAGGTATCCATCAAAGTGGTTCAGGTCTACTCACCAACTTACACTTTTTGAATTTCATATATATTTAATGTATTAGATATTATTACAAAAACTATACTATGAACAATAATATAATTTTCTTGAATAAACGTCGGGTAGAAGGTTGTAAGCCCATCTCATTTTTAGCTAAACTTTTAAATTATACCCCAGTTGGAGGTAAGATATGACTCAAATAAACCCCATCTTAGGTAAATGGGTCAGAATTTCCAACTGTAATCTTGAGGATTAATTTTGGAGATTATTTCTGAACAATGGCAGTGTAAACAAATTCAACAACCTCTTGCGAATTGTTCTTAAAACCAAAAAGTTGCCTACCATTCTCATATATGTGCTTGTTAGAGATGCAATGGTACAACAAAAACACTCGTCATGTTCTTTCTTAAATATGCACATGAAAATGGATGCTTAGTTTCATTACCACCAGATTCCCTTTTCTTCTTCCCGATAACAAACTTTTGTGTAAAATATCAAAGTGCATTAGCAATCGATTCATAAGTAATTGGAATAGTTACTTACATATTGACTGATCAAGACTATGGCTACGTCCTCTCTTGTGGTAAATTCCTTGAAAGCATCCTCGATTTGTTTGACAGTCGTCTCTGAAGCACAATGACAGAACGTTAACGAAGCAGCAAAAGAAGCTTAAGCAATCATCCAAAAGAAAATAAGGGATTCTTGTCATTCATCAACACAACAAACTAACAAGTAACCTTTACCAAAAACCCATCAATTCGTTATAATTCACGATGATCTTTATCAAAAATCACATTCTAAATTATATGTGATCACAAGGGATATCGGGTTGTGAGCTGACTTAAGGAACAACGCAAGTAACTAATCTATCTTGGACTTCGAACATATTTTTTGAAATGCTAATCATACTACCACCTAACTGTCCTACACTACCACCTATGTCTCAAATGAGAGACTTGAACCCACAACCTTTTGGTTGGGGCAACACCTTGATACCGCTAGGCCAAAGACCCTTTAGCATCTTGGACTTTGAACATATAAATGTGCTTATGTGCATTTGATTGTAGTGCCCTTTAAGAGGTCAATAGTTAAGTAAAATAATGACATCCATTCCCTGTTAATTGAAATGATTTCCATTTCCGGATGTCCCATGAAAACTACAAAGTCCATATATGAGAAATCTACAAATCACAAAATTTCCCCACTGTCAGCATTCTCAAATTTTGATGATTTGAGATGGTCTTGTAAAAATCTGTTATTTATAGTTAGTGAAGAGTAAGCACCTGATAGATCGTCAAATACTTTCCTAAATTTCCCAGTAAAACATTGTAATTTTCATGATATGAATGAATGTCTTGGGATTGGTCAGATAATTTGGTATAACAATGGAAATACTTTAAAAGATAATGAACAAATATCAATTCGTATGGTTTTTCTAGATCACTCAAAATACACAAAAACTATGAATCTTAAACTCACACCTACTGGTTTATAAGGCTTGGTTAACAAGTCCAATTACAGGTCACTGGTGCCAACTGAGCATAGTCCAAGAAAACGTTTGATTATTATTACCTAGCCTGAAATAATAACATCACATAACTAGTTTTCTTGTGCAATCTATTATATGGTTTTACAGTACAAGATTGAAAATTATCAGCAATCACCGAAAACATTGGTTTGTACTCACCCAAAAAGGCATGCATTTTGGTGTGGAACCACCTAATATTAATTTCCTGTAGCACCATTTGAGTGCTTGCTACATAAAATTACGCTGTGAATGATGTAATGCATTTTCCTCTTGCTAAAGAAGCAAGTCTACACTGTATAAATATGGCATCAGAAAACTTAATGGAAAATGCTATAGAATGTTCATGGAAGAAATTATACTTGAATCCACAATCAGGTAATTTGTCTTCCTCCTCAAGTCAACATTGCCGACTCCAGCAAGTAAAAAGCCAGTTACTGTGTCCTACACAGATATAAATGATAATAAGAACACTGAAAGCATAGAGCATTAACTGAATTACCCCCAGAAAGTCAAGAAAGAAACTACTCTTTATATTGTCAGGGGAAAGCATTACCAAAAAGAAAACAAGCTTTTATAACCACTTTATCTTAAAGCCATAGAGTTGAAATTAACAGGCGACACAAAATGTATCTCGTTCTTTCCACTCCACTCCACTACCAACAACTAGGGGTGTGCAAAATATAACCGAACCCAAATAACCTACCCGAACCGAACCTTAATCGGGTTAAATGGGTCGGGTTATTCGTTTTCGGGTTCCTTATCCGGGTTAAATGGTACCCGAATAAGTAATTCGGTTCACGGGTAGGATTTATGTTTATTCGGATACCCAAATAACCCGAATAACCTGTTTAATATATATTTTTTATTTGTTTATAATTATAACTAGTATTGTTTATATATAGAATATAAATATGTAAATACCCATTTTTGATACTAAAACCATTTAACCCGTTTTACCCAAATTACGCAACTCATTTAACCCGTTTAAACTACTTCGTTGATGATTTCATTTTTTATACCAAAACCGAGTAACCCATTTAACCCAAACCGAATAACCCGATACCCATTTAACCCGAAACCGATTAACCCGTTTCCTTATTTGGTTCGGGTTCGGCTAGCTAACCCACACACTCAAACCCGAATAACCCGATACTCAATTAACCCGCCCGAATAACACCCCTACCAACAACCATCCCCCCCCCCCCCCCAGGGAACAAAAAAATATCATACAAATACCACCATCAGATTCAAGAATATTTGGAGAAATATTACATAGTTTCAATATATGTGATATAAATTTATTATGTTTTAAAAGATTAAGGCTATGACATAACATGGTAAACCTAAACACTCCCAAGTTTAGCATGCTAAGACCATGATACAAAACCAGAAATCTCAAATTGTTTCTTGGCTTAAAACTAGTTGCCTCCATATACAGCAGACAGGAAGGAGAAATTATACAAGTTATTAGTTGCTTATGTATTAGATTTGATGTAGTTCCATTAATCTCAAATGGAATTTTTCATTCCCTCTCCTTTGCAAACTCCTCTCCAGGTCAAAGGGATGAAACAGATATGCATTATCTATACGTTAAACAAAGCATAGTCTGAACATTTTCAGTAAAATGTGAACATAGTAGTATCAATACAGATTTCATACAAGCAATATTATGTAAGCACGAACAACATTTATAAAATATAATTACCTCATCAGCAATCATAGCAATAAGTGCTGAGTTGTTAGTAGGGATTTGACCTCGGTTTGCCATTTGAAATGCAAGATAAAACTGCAAAAAAAAAAAAAAAAAATGTTAGCTCGGAAGTTGATAACAAGGGTGCGTGCACAGGATTACACCACAACCCAATAATCAATACTTCCCACCTACCTTTCATCATATGTTCTCCATTTTTAGCTATGTTACATTATTGACAGAAACAACCAAATGAAATTACACGCAACTTGGAGCAGAATACCAATTGGACAAAACACACATTTGACACAACAATTCAATATGCTAGCTCACTACTATAGATGTTGAAAAACAAATAATGATTATCCAGAAATTAGGGTCAATCCTATTTGGGAAGCCCTATGACAACTAAAGGTTAGAGGTGGCATCCCATTCAGCTTTATTTCCAGACGCATCAAGGAACCACTTTTTCAAGAATAACCACATTCGGAAGCCGGCAACAGTAATACAAGTCTACCCCTCCCAAAACGAACTGAGATTTGCGCCATTAAAATAAAGTAAACTTACCTTAGCATCCTAGCTTTAATCAACTGACTGTCTGATTTTAATCATGAAAATGTAATAATCATAAGTAAAGCGCACATCCTAACACCCCCGTTTATAAGAATTTTACACTAGAACTTCAGCGTAATCATGAAACAAGTAAACTTACTTGAGATCAAATGCAAGTGCTATGCTTACAAATAAAAAAACTTCCAGGAAACTTGATCCCCGTTATTAATTTAGGGTTCATGTGCTAAACTTGAACCGGTGGCCTAAAATTGAATTAACGTTGCAAATTAAGCATATTTAAGGTTGAAATAAAACAAATTTCAGATTGAAATTAGATTAATATCACTGTTGGTGTCTGTACACGTATATAGATAGTTCGTTGAATTGCACATGTCTACAAAAGGTCTTACTCGAAGCAACAACAGCAGAGAGAGAGAGAGAGAGAGAGAGAGAGAGAGAGAGAGAGAGAGAGAGAGAGAGAGAGAGAGAGAGAGAGAGAGAGAGAGAGAGAAAGAGAGAGAGAGAGAGAGATCATACCTGTTACGATCGAGAAAGAGAGATGTAGGAGAGACGATGGTTTCTACGCAGCAATCATAGAGATGAGATTTTGTTATATAAACCGATCTGGTGACCATGATCGCTAAGTTAAGAACACATGAAATTTTTAGAATTTAAAATTTAATAATAAAGGTGAATAAAATTTAATTTTAATTTAAAAAATATTGATGATTACTAAGAAGTTGAAAATTAAAATTTAATGATTATTTTTGCTTGTTACCAATTTGATAATTGATTATCTTTATACCGTTTTTGAGACATTTTTATTGATGTGGATCAGGATGGCAATTTCAGTCCATTCAAGCAAATGAGTCAAACAGATTGACGATCAAAAGTCATAAAATTTACATAATTTTGAAATTTTTTCAAATAAATTTTTTTAAATACACCATTCTACACATTTTCATTTTTTTTTTTTAAATTATGTTCTATCTTTGTTTTTATAATGAATCCATTTAACTGTTCGACCCATTAGGTCTAAATTTCCACCCCTAATGTGGATAATTAAAAGGGATGCCATGTGTTTACAAAAATCGACATCACTATTACGAGATTATATTATTATTAATGTTGTTTTATTTGCAGCAATAATGTAATGAATAAAGATGGTAAAATTATTGAACCATAAATTTTGTTCATACTTCTTTTTTTTTTTTTTTTACAAATGATGTTAATGATTAAAAAAGGTAAAATGAAGTATCCCTAATAACAAACTCCTTACGATCTTGTAAAGTTTTATATATGACGATTTACTTTCAAAATAATGTTTAGAACATCAAAATACCAAATCAAATTCACAACCTATAATTAATTAAGTTCTTGTCAACATCACATAATTTTGTTTTTTCTACAACATAAACTTTTTATGTCAATGTTTTCTAAACAACTTTAAACATTTAATCAACAATCATATAATTTACCAAATAAAAGAGATGCTTTTTGAAGTAAAAATTAAATGATTGTTTATAATTTTAAAATGTACAAAAGTTTTATTCTTTAAAATTTGATAATGATAGTTCGAGTTTACGTCGGAACTCACATGAGAATGACAATTTTTCATTAGTTTTAGAACACATCCGAACCATTATTGAATATGAAAGTACATATTGTTCGACTTGATGAGTTTTACTATATGTACATCCCATATAAAACATAATTCAAATGGTTTTTAAATAAACAGAGAAAATTGATATGACTGTAATGTAATATTAAAAGATATATATAATACTTTAACTAAATTTTTTAGAATGTGGATGCACCATTCAAAATTTCAAACCAAAAACAAATACATAATGTTTTCAAATCCATAAATTCTACAAATCCCAGGTCCAAATTTCTTGTTTATATAAGATATTGTTGGGGTTTTTATATAGAACTATCATTATATCCTTGTCATAAAGTTGTCACTCCAATCAACTTTTATTTCTTTGAATTTTACTATTGCTTAAACTTTTTTTTTTTTCTTGAAAGTTATAATTTGTAAAATACATTGGGTGGCACAAGTTGTAATTACTTAAAGGGATAATTGCGTCAAAATGTAGCATACTGTCATAATTTTTTCAATTTGGGTAACATACTAATTTGTTTTCTTATTAAGGTAACATACTTTCCAATCAAGTCAATCAAGGTAACCATATCGGATTGAAATGTAAAAATTACTGACGTGACAGTTTCTTTGTCCGGTCAGCATTTTTTTTACAGAAATAACAGTTTAATTGTCATATGATGTGCACTATTTTGTGCAATTTAAAATTACTTTTTGATAATACATTGCTATTTTGAGCAATTTTAAAAATAATTAAGCGATATTAGAAATTTAAAAAACTGATTACTGGATATAGAAACTGTCATATTAGTAATTTTTACTTTTCAATCCGATAAGGTTACCTTTACTAACTTAATTTGAAAGTATGTTACCTCAAATAGAAAAAATTTTAGTATGTTACCCAAATTGAAAAAACAGTGACACTACATTACCTCTTGACGTAATTAACCCATACTTAAACATGTCATAAGATATTTATTCTAGTTTTGCTTATAGAAGTAAAATTGGATCCATAAAAAACTCAAAAACTTAGTAGAATCATACTATTGTAAATTGTCACGGAAAAAACAGCTTGATGGATCAAATCACATATTCTAACCCACGAATAAAAATTCAAGATGATGCTTAGATATATAATAGCATACTACCAACAACTATTATATACCTTGAAAAAATTGGAACCAGTTTGTTGCAGAGTCTATAGACCTCGAATTTGGATTTATAATGAGATGGCACACAAATTTGTCTAGAACAAAAAGAATACTTGAAAAAGACATCTTGATTTAACACACATTAGAAGCAACAAATTCAGCAGAGAAGAGGTACTTGACACTCCATCATTTATTTTATATATTCACAAACTTAGTCATTAGAAAATTCAAAATTTGCCTAATGGAGTAATGGGTATTAAAAACTCATACCCAAAAAGATGCATCTTGATGGCTGCAGTAGCAAAGCCAGAATGAAATTAATCACTACAATATGTTGCAAAATTTTATGGTTTTTTTTTACTGAGAACACATGATATCAGCATTCATGTCTATGACAAACAATAATCAGTGACAAAATTGTGTTTAAATTTCAAGCACAATCAGATCAAATTTGAAATTGAAAACACTATGTTTGACTTGAAAAGTAATCATGCCTCTCCTGTTAAAGTAACAGACATTCAGATGACCTGAAAAATGATTCTATGCAAGATAATAAAAGAGTGTATATGCACCATTCAAATCACACATCAATCAACGATTGTGCGCGGCTCCAAATGGGGGTTCCTTGGCCTCAAAATAAGCATACAAAATGGCATGAAGGCACGGGCCCGTAAAATAAAAGGTCAAATTTTCAAGTAGAAACAACTTTATGTTCTTCACAATCTAATAAAAAGAACAATCCTGAGGAGCGAGCAAAGAAACAATAGTCTACGTATTATATCTCACATTATACAGCAGTTTTCTTGAGAATCGGCCATTTCAGGTGATCTGCAAGCCAATGAGTGAAAAGTTAGATGGCATTAAATTAAAATAATTACCAATAAAAGAAGTACATCGACTTCCAACATCAAACACAATACTTTATTTCAAATCAACGTGATGGATTTGCTATTAAGTTGAAATGAAACAACTTAGCACCCTTGTTCCATCTAGAGCTCAATTACAAACCAAAATAAATTTTCAAAATTTTCTACTAGAAATTGTGTAAGATTTAACTTCAAAACAAGATGATTTGACCTCAGAAAGTCAGAGTGTAACCCAGAGACCACTAGACATATGATAACTGAAAGTTGAAATTTAACACCATCAATTTTCTGTTGTTGTAAGCTTGTAACTGTCATAAATCTAGTGCAGCAATGGGCTTGTTTCTTGTATCAAACTTGAATAGAAAAAGTGAAAACTAAAAGATTGACCTTGAAAGTCAAAATTACGCGGGGAATACAATAGACATGCATGCATTAAGAATTTAAGATAACTACCAAATTGAATACTAAACAAGATATGGAAGGAACTACTCACAGTTGACCAAGAGCTGATAAATCAAAGTCAGGAGCAAGCTCTTTCACTATATCATTCGGGGGCTGACCACATTCTTGCATTTTCTGCATGAGCTCAACTATCTTGTTGAAATTACCAGGCTCGGTGTCATAAACAAAATTTAAATCCTTTATGAGCTCATGCTGATGAAAGTATCGGTCGTATTCTTCTTGGCTTAGTTTAGATTTATTGTCTTCTAACCATTTCGGGTATCTTTCTCCAATTTCTTTCATGGGTTCATGAAGAACTTCCTTCGACAAAAGCTGCTGCATCATCGTCTCTACTATAGACTCCATGTCCTATTAAAGGGAAGAACATAATATAAGTGGCGGAGGTAAATATAGTAAGATGGTGAGATCTCCTTCTACAAATAATCTTGAAAAATGAAGTCATAGATTTTGAAAATGAAAAAAAAAAGTAGCAATAAAGAACCAACGAGTATTAATTTTGGTTCATATAAGTTTCCCATTTTGTCAGAATTGAAGGGTATCTAAGACATTTGGTTGATAGTAAAACTTTCCTTAATCTGTGTCCAATCTAACATGATATTTTTTATTGGGACATAGGGAGTACCTAAAATCTAAAAGATTCAACTTACAAGTTATTTGACAAGGAAAAGAACTTGCAAAGGACTATGTGTACTATTTGGCCGGTTTGTATATGACTACCACTTATTATGTTTACCAAATTATGGTCAAAAAGATCATCTTAAATTTGTTTAGGTTGTTGTGAAGGTTTGACAGACTGGGATGGGGCTTCGTATGGCAAGGACCTCATAAAGAAGCTTTTGTTTTTAGCTTCAAACCATAATTAGAATATAAAGCCTCTCGATTTGTTTAAAAGTGTGTACTATACCAATTGTGGGTACATAATCACATCAACAGTCAGGATAGAAGTCAACAGGAGAAGATCCACTTAAAATTTGAAGAAACTCTTTGGGGCTTCGTATGGCAGACTGGGATGGGGCTTCGTATGGCAAGGACCTCATAAAGAAGCTTTTGTTTTTAGCTTCAAACCATAATTAGAATATAAAGCCTCTCGATTTGTTTAAAAGTGTGTACTATACCAATTGTGGGTACATAATCACATCAACAGTCAGGATAGAAGTCAACAGGAGAAGATCCACTTAAAATTTGAAGAAACTCTTTGGTGTTTAGTGAAGTCGATGATATTTGCTAACAGAAGACAAAAAAGATAAACATGTCAATGTACATTTACACATTTTTCAATTACATACTCAAACAAAAAGATTTATCGATCACATGCTTGTATTCTCACAAGCATCTCAACTACAATGGTCAATTTAGGACAAGAGGATGATGGGAAGAACAAGTTCATGCAAGGAATGTTAATCATCTCAAGAATCTGAAGAAGTACAAAAATGTGGCAATGTATTTATTTGTTTTGTCTCATGATATGTTTCTTGGAGATTACCTTAAATTTCAATTCTTGAAAATTTGAAAATGAAGTCTTTTTCTGACTAATTTTGGTCCATGAGCTTCTCTGTATTTCGTCGTATTTATCTACATTTAAGATATTTAACTAATAGTAAAGCATTTCTCATTAACTATGCACCTAGTTAAACTATTAGAGGACCTGGGAAACTAGAGGGTGTGAAACTTCTCTCGTCTGCCCATTAATGTGCCCCTAATAATTAACGATGCATATGTGAGGGTTTCAAACTCACGTATACAGTATACTGGTTAACCTGAAAATTTTCCACACAGCACCTGGTCAAGCATAACATTTATTTGGAACAAAATAAGCAAGTGCTATCAAACCCATCATGCAAGCTTTCAAATGGATGTACCTCCAAGTACATTTTATAACAAAACGCAAGCCAAGGGGAGGGAAAGCATGAATACTAACATGAAAACCAATCACTGTGCATGATGAAATCTCCGTGGTATCCAAAACAGAGAGAAAATAATTATCATCAATCCTGGTACTTACCAACCATGAAATGTATGGATCCTTTACTAAAAAAAGACCCAACATCAATAATCTCTTCGCTTTCGCTTTTGTTATAATGTTGCAGATAAATTACATAATTCTTCAAAAGTTCAAAACACATATCAGCCTTTTAGGTTGAATGTAATCCGCTTGACCTTAAAAGTCGGTGTATCTCCTTTTTGAAGCCATTAGTTATATTGTAAATCAATATCAACAACAGGACGCAAATACAACTAAATCAAAATATTGATCATGAATATGGGCCACTTGAGCAAGGAACAAATCATTTAAAAAGCATCATAAATGTACCTGAGACTTGGCAAGTTCCTCAAACTGCTTAACCAAGTCCTCCATCATTTTATCATCTCCCAAATCATCAAAGCCACCTGATTTCAAACCGGCTATGGACTCCAAACCCTTAACTGTTTCCCTGGTCTGCTCTCTCAACTTGTTGAGAGTCTCCGATACGTGTGACTCCTTTGGTGCCACCTTTTGCTTTCCTTTGTTCTTACTTCTCAAATCAGGCAAGCCCAAGCCTAATCCTTTAACCCCACTGGGCAATGAAGAAGTCTCAGCTTTGTTTCCTCCACCATCTCTACTTTATTACCGAAGGACAGGAAAAAGAAACAAATACAAACCCTTGATTAGTTATAGCTCAAACCAATGGATAGCTTTCAATTCATCATATATAGGGTACTACAATAGTGTCTATACATTAGCAGACCAAGAATAGATGTGAAAGGGGGATCCTTTTATTCTTGATTTTATACTAACAATCTTTTAACTACAGAAATGGGAGAAAAAAACATCAACGGATTTTTGGGGGGTGGGGGCACTTGCTAGGCTTCCAGCTGCTCCCTTGCTCTTCATGAGTATACAGATTAATACTTTTGTTAAGATACAATACAACTCCACTTTGGAGCCAAGTGGATAAACTTATAACCTCAAAATTGAGGTAAAAGTTTATACAATTTCTCCGTTTCTCATTTTGTGGTTTCGATTAATTAATTTCTCCTCAAATCAAATAGATAACGTTTCTCTTCTAACACCACATATATTGTACCCCAAAAAAGAAGTTTTAAATGATAGCATAAAAAGCCATGATCTTTATACTCCCTTCATCTCAACAAAAACTGCAACACTTGACTAGCTTATGGTGTTTGAGCATTAGTTAAAGATCAAATGACTGACTTTTCACCCCATCATGGTTGTGTTTTCATCATTGTTCTTACAGAAAGGCAAAAGAAACACAACAGTGCATGAACGAGTGATTTTGGATTAAAAATTGCAAGCAATACATACTTCTTGCAATCTATTTTTAAAAAAAAATTCAATGACAGTAGCCGTGACAGTTTTAAATGCCAGCCAATCGTCATACATCCAAAACACCCTGGTAATAACAAAAATACAGTATTCTTATGGACAAAATCAATGTTTGATAACTACTCATAGACCATAAGCCATAATCTGATATCAAAATTTTGCAAAAAATGGGAATATTAAGTGACAACTAATCAAAAATTAAGATTGTGCCCTTCTGAATTTTGTTATCCATATTGAATTTGAAAGGGACATAGGTTTGACCATAAAAAGTGAGCATTAGCAAATAAATTCCATCCAATTTCAATTTCTGAGTTCATAATCAACCCACAGCAGTGCTTGCTTTTGTGTAATTGAGATGAAGTGTCTGAAAATCATTACAAACCTCTGAGAAGGAGCAAGATTAAGTGTCTGAAAATCATCCAAAGCACCTAATTGAGATTCAGCACACAACCAATCAATACATATAAACAAAACAAAATGAAAAAAAAAACATTCGCTGCCAGATACTACGCTCATATACTTTATTGATATACACAAAATTCATACAACAAAAACGCAATAAGGATAGGCACAGTGAAGCTTACTATCAAGAAGTTGGTCTAAATCATCTGAATGGTCAGCTTCAGCCATGATTATTTTGCCTCGATTCTCTCTCAAAAAAGTTGTAACGGTGTACAGATTGAGAGGCTTTATGGAAGTTTGGGAGAGAGGGCGAAAATCTTTATTGGTGACGTCGCCCGAGTTAGAATTTGGGGTGGCCCGGGCCCCAGCTGGAGATCCAGTTGAACCGGGTCGAGCCACTTTTAACTAGACTCTGAAAATTTCATTCGATCCTTCTTATTGGGCTCAGGTAGCAGCAACTATTCTTATTTTTGGAAATCCGAGTTTGGTAACAAAGTCTATAGATTTTACATGTACGTCATTCAAATATTATAACTTTTTTGTTGTTGTTTTTTTTATATTAATATAACTAGTTCATTACCCATATATTATATGGGTTGGATTTCTTAAAATTTAATAATAAATAATATTGTTATTTTAAGTATTTAATTTATAATAATAGATGATAATTAATTATAGTTTAATCATAATAAATATAGTTTTGAATTTTAAAATATAATTTTTTAATTTGGAAGGCAGTTATAAATTGAATGGTTACAATTTCAAAGTTTCAAAAGTCGAAGATGACAACTTTTATCTTTTAACGGATGACAAATGAAAATTTTACTTACCCGATAAATAATATTTATATAGATTAGTGCATGAATTATAAGTAACGGTATCAATTCATTAATACAGAGGTTTATTGATATGTAAATATAAACAAAAAGCATAATCAGAATAGATGGTTATAAGTTTTTTTATAATTTCTTATAAAAAATTGTTATTATTGATAATTTGACAATTGAAACTTTAATGTGAAATCTTGACGATTATATTTGTAATTGGTGTGTGACTTATAAAAAGAGATATCAATATACTAATTACAGATATTAATTATATGGATTAATTTAAAGTATAAAATTAGAAGGTGATTTATTTTATAGCATTTATTAAATACAAACAAAAGTAGTCGTTACTTAATATGATAAATATTATAATTTTTAATTACTTTTTGTAAGTTAGCTAAACAAAATATTTAAATTAATGAGAAATGTTAATATTGTATTTAAAATTATGCAAGAATTATTTATTAGGAAAGAGATCAATATATTAATTAGATGTTTTAATTAATATGGAAATACATAAATAAAAATTAGAAGAGATACATAAAGATTTTTTATATATAAAAAGCTAGTTATTAAAATAGATAATTATGGTAAGTAAATAGGCAGGAAAATGATGTTGAAATGCCATGAGAATGCGACACGTGGCATGAATCATTTTCTTTTATTAATATATATATATATATATATATAGAATATAGATAGATAGATGTATTTTTGTATATTTTAAAAGGGTTTATTATGAAAAAAAATAACATGTTTTTCATGTTTCTTGCGTTTTCGTCTCTCCGTGTTATTTTTTTCTACAAAAGTCCTCAAGTTATTTTTTTTCTTTTTGGTTTAGTGAAATTTGGACATTAGATCCGGTTTTTTAGTTTTTAAAAATCCGGTTCACAAATTATAACCGGGGTCTAATGTTCAAATTTCACTAAACCAAAAACAAAAAAATAACTTGAGGTTTTTTATAAAAAAAAATAACATGGAGGGACGAAAACGCAAAAAACGTAAAAACATGTGGGTTTTTTTCTAATAAACCCATTTTTAAAAAAATTATAAATTTTTATATAGTTCATTATTGTGGACTAATGGTTTGACGAACGAAATTAATTGCTTTGATCTCCCGCGAAAACAACAAATAGTTATAGTTTTTAAATTTATTAATTTAATCAAATTTGATAATTAAACATTTTGAAGAATTATTTTGTTCATTGTGATAATTTGCATTTGTAAAGATTTTTAAAAAAGTTAATAACATTTATAAAGATTTTTAAAAAATATAATTAAATAATTGTAGTAATTAAAATTCTAAAAAGAACGATTACTAATTAAAGTTTTTGGATTGATCTATTTTATAATTTAATTATTTTTAGCTATTTATATATAAAATTTTACTATAATTATTACATATTCGTGTCTATAAAGTTAAAGATGAATTTTATTACTTATTGGTATATTTATTATTATGCAATTATATTACATATTTATTATTGTTATGATTTTTTTCATATATAGCATTTGTACATTATTTAAATAATAATAATAATAACTTTCTATTGATATCTCGTATTTATTTCAATATATACCAATGATTCTACAATTTACAATCTACAAGTTTGGGATGGGTCACCTCACCCTTACTAATATCTGTTGGTTCCGTACCCCGACACACATTACTAATATAATGGGATCCAATTTAATGTTTGTCCTAACCGAATCAAGGTAGAGGTCCATATAAACGTCATGGCAACATATTGCAATCTTTCAGTCATCATTAGGGGTGTTCGAAAATTTCTGAATCCGAATATCCGATCCGAAAACCCGAAGTGAAATTATCCGAAATTTCGGATTCGAATTCGGATACGGATTTTGCATAATTTCGGATTTTCGGATTATCCGAAAAATTCGGAATCCAATTTTTTTAAAGTTTTTTAAAACTTTTGTTTCATAAGTTATTTAACTAAGAATAATTATATTCTTTAATTTTAAGTGTATAACGTTGCTCTAACATAATTATAACTCATTTAAATGTATTTTGCTATTTTTTGACATTTTTTTTGTTGTTTTAAGTTTAAAAAGTATGATATAATTTCGTTTACGATACAATTACTTTTTTATATATTAAAAGATATATAAATTTGTATTTTGTATATTTGAATTCATTTTATAATTTTAAGTTTAATTAAAAATTTTAAATTTCATATAACCCAATATTCGATTTTTGAATAATCCGAAATTTCAGATATTCAAAATTCGGATGGTAAAATTCATGTATCCTATTTGCGGATTATCCGAAATTCGGATAATCCGAAATTGAACACCCCTAGTCATCATCGCCATACAAAGACAGCCAGTTACATTACCATGTGTGTGCTATTAATGACTCCAACAACGAAAGTGTTGTCGTGACATACTTTTAGCCCAACGTTTTAGTCATCATCAACATACAAGCTTATCAGTTAAAATGTTCAACAGATCTGTCAAGTCACGCCAATTTGTAAACAAATAGAGACCCGATTTGTAGTAGATGGTCAAAGATTGGTGGCAGTAAATTGATGAACATTTTTACTAATAAGCTTCAAATGTGAGAGATTCGATAACCTGTTCAACTACGGTGATAGAATACTTCTGCAGCGATGGAGGACTTCAGCGGCGCAGCAGAGCAACCACGCTACAACAGTGACAGTGAGGATATTTTACGGTTATGTACAATTATTGGTTGAAAGTTGTTTGTTATGGTGGCACGATTCTTGTTGAGATGGTGAGTGATTTGAGTAGATGATAGAAGATAGATTATGTGAATGTTTTTTTCCAGAAAAAAAATGAAGTATGTGTTTTCATTTCAACCTGAAAAATGGGTGAAAACTACATTAATGTGTTTTTCCTTCCCAAATGTAATATTTAGAAAATGAAAATATTGTGAAAATTAAAGTAAATTACATGTTTTCAGTTACACTTTGATTTCTTGATCCTTGGGTTCAAGAAATCGAGAGCCAAACTCCAAAACCTCCTCGCCAAACAAACCCATACGTAATCAGCGGAGATAGATAGCTCACCTAAGAGCCTCGCAACAAAATGGCTACGGCGGCGTTGTCACCGGCCACCGCTTCTCTCCGCCTTAAACCTTTCTCCTCCACTGTTCGCTTCCTCTCCTTGTACCACCACCACCAACCAAAACGTACCAAACTGAAATTCCAAACCATTATCGCTCCTCCTCATCACCCGCCAATACTCCGCCTCCACTTCAACCACTTAAACAACTCAGCAACTCACCGCCGATGCTTTTCTGCCGTCGTATCTGCCTCGATATCGTCTGGAGAGGTCGTAGAAAAGTCCAAAACCGAATCTACTGAAGGACGAGTTGAAGAATTTCGTAAACGGCTGAAAATTGTTGATATAAAAGGAGGGGAAAGTGAGGGCGTGGATAGATTAGGTCAAACGTTGACGGTTAGGGGTTGGGTTAGAACACTTCGTGTTCAGAGCAGTGTTACATTCATCGAGGTAATTGATAAGGAAATTTTGTTCAATTTATGGACAGGGAACATCAAACGTTGATCATCTGATTGTTTGCATTGTTAAAAATCATTCCAATGATATATATAATCCAGCTAGTGTCAACCTAGTTATGTGGTTGGGGTTAATGATAACTGTATTTGTAAACAACATCGTGAAATTATGAAAATCAAAGGTATCAACTATATAGATTTTGTGAATTTTACTGAAATTATGAAAATTTAACATATCACCAACATAATTTACGGGTGTGGATTGGCATCGATGTTTTCAAACTAATTCCGCTCCTCTCTCCACTACTGGTACGGGGTGAACCGTCATGAGCTCCCCCAATTAAGTTCTTGGCACAACAGAGGCAATACCCTGAACATAAAGGCTATAGCTTTGTATAGAATTGAACCTAAATTCTCTGATCCAGTAAATGTAGGCCTGCTATTTTCTATTGGAAAGAGAGGTCATGTCAAATACCAAAAAGAGTGAACAGTGCTAACTGCTAACACATCTCGAAGTTCAGTGCCGCTAAATCAAGTGTATCACAAATTGAAGTTTTTGTCACTAAACTCCGAGTATGTGATGTCCATGGATGAATTGTTCCTTGTAATAATATAATTCAAGCAAACATGCAACCAATGCTCTGAAGTCTACTAAGTAGACAAGTATTCAACTCATTTGTCCCTAACCTTGGCAATTTTGACCAATCAGTCATAATTGCCAAAGAATAAGGATAAATGAGTTAACTACTTATCTACTCATTGGACTTATGGAGCCTTGGTTGTATGTTTGTTGGAATGTTATAGTAAAATGAATTGTTTTTATATATGCACATGACTTATAGTTCGGTTTCAAAAATTTTTAGTTTATTAGAATTGATTTATTAGCATGATAGCATCTAATTTGGAGACAAAATAGCGCCCTGTTTAGTTTAGATAGAATTCTTTCATTGATGTTTAGTTTAGAGATATGTTATTGGTATCTGACTTGACTCACTTTCCGAAAATAGGAACGAGGAGTGTAGACCGTGTACAATATTTTTGTGACTTGCTCAACCATTTTTGCGATGAGTTTGTTAAGTGTTATGAAAAAATGATACAAAAAATGTTTGTTTTAGCATTGCTCCTTCCTCTAACATGAAGCAAGATATAAACATATTACTTTGGGAATGCAAACTTGCTATGGCTTCATTGCAAATTCTAAGTTTCTAACACCTGCATTGTCCTATTTGCACTACAGGTTATATAGATTATAGAAGTTGGCACATTTTTTCTCAAAGAATATAAAAGCCATGGTTGAAAAGTTTATTTTGACATCTAAAGTCTATATTCACTTTTGAGGGAGTATTGATATTTGGTGGTGTTATCTTGTGTATTATCCTTCTATTGGAAATAGGGAACTCTGAACTTGAGTTGGTCTGAAATTTGGTGAAACCTATATTCTGGTCTGATCCTGGGAATTTAAAACACAATCTGGTAATATCTATCCATTTTTGGTGGATAGTTAATGGGTGATGCATTCAGTGCAGGTGAACGATGGTTCGTGCCTTTCAAACATGCAATGTGTGGTCGATTCAGATGCTGAAGGTTATGGTCAGGTAGAGGAACTTTATTCATTTTGAATGCTTCTTCTAATTGAAGTGCGCAAATTATTTGTCAATCAATATTATTTTTGATCTTCAATAGTAGGTACTTTTACAACCAAACTTCACCCATTTAGAGCCTTGCATTGTGTTCTTTTTATAGGAAAGAAAGGAATTATTCAATTAGATCACGAGAATATAAACTCTTAGGGTCATACATGGCCTCATGCAACAACGATATATTTAAACTTATGACTTAATAGATAATTTTCTCCTCGGTGCTTTGCTTGTATAGACTTGAAAGATGCCCTGGATAATCGAAATGGGTACTTAGTATTTTTCATATATAGTTTTCTTTGTCTAATTGACATTCTGAATAGTTGTGCTTGGATTTCCTTTCAGTTTTCAAACTAATCATTTTATACACACACACACATAGAATTAGGATCTGGTGTGAAAATGCAAATAATGGTGAGAATGATAAGAACCAATCATGATATGACACGTAACCATGGCAGGTGATTGTAATTATCACAACCCATGTTTTACCAACCATAATTTGGTTACGTGTCAAATCATGATTGGTTCTCACCATTATTTGCATTCTCATTAGATACATTCCACACATATATACAAGGAGTGGTTCTATTGAGTCCACAAAAAAAAATTGAGTACATTGAGACTTTCATTTGAATGCATTTGGGTCCCTCATTCCCCACTAATGACTACCTAGTAAAGTGGAGCCCAAATACATGCATGTGTGAGTACTCGATTCTATTTATTCAATTGATCCTAAATTTCTCTCTCTCTCTCTCTCTCTCTCTCTCTACACACACACATATATGTATGTGTAAGTTCAAAAGAGTACCTCTGAAAATCCAGTGTACTTAAGGTACCTTGTTAAAATTTTTTTTTTTCATAACCATGTTGTAATTAACAAAACAAGGCCAGTTCTAAAAAATCCCTCCAGACCTCTATTTACATAGCGAAGAAAGGCAAAGGCGAAAGCATGGCTTCTGTCTCTTTTTCCATTTATAGAAAAGTAAGACGAATCTACGCTCCACACAAAGGCACATTGGAACTATTTGAAAATCTTAGTGAATTGTTGACCATTTATGTTAAATTTGTGTGAATAATCGATCATTCACATAAATCTTCGTACGTTCACATGATTTATCTTTTAATATTTATAAATAAAGGTATGGTCCTTTTGGTGCATATTCTTATAATATTGGTTTATACTAGTTTATGTAAAAAAATTGAAAGACAAAAATATTTTTTAAGTTACTCCCAGTACACTAGATTTTTAGAGGTATTCTACTTTACCTGAGTGTGTGCGCGTGTGTGTGTATATATATATATGTATGTATGTATGTGTGTGTGTGCATAGGATATTGTGAGAAACTAAATATATCTCGAGAAGTGTGAGAAGCATTATGATTGATTATTTTTGCACATTGATTCACTTAATTCTGAGTTTGTGATTCATCATTTATAAATTCAAGATATAGTGAATTGGTATGTAAAATTAGCGAATCATAGTGTTTTTCACACTTTCAAGATATATTTAGCTTCTCATTGAATCCTGAACATATATATATATATATATATATATATGTGTGTGTGTGTGTGTGTGTGTATGTATGTATGTATACACACACACATATTATGATCGAGTACGGAGGATTTTATTAGATTCTTGAATCATAATTGTAGATCGAATATTTGAGTCATGATTAATGATTTATTGTTAATATTATTGAATCAAAATTATTGACTATATCAAAGTTGGATCGTAAGAAACGACAACAGGTTTGATACGTCATAACTACGAATAAATGTATCATAATGCATGAAAATCTTTTCTGAGTATTATTTGGTGAACCAGTTTCTATATGATCATTACTTTTGATTAAATAATGTAACTAATGAATCATGGATTATGAATCAAGTGCTCGATCTACTACAATTATGATTAAAAAAAATCCTTCAAAGCCCCTGAAATCAATCATACACAATATATAAGTAGTACTCAGTAGATCCAATGTGTGTGTGTGTATAAATCGTTTGCAAGAAAGTAGTGATTGAGGCAAATTATGGTAAAGTAAAAAAATCATAGTAGGCACTTATTTTGTCCAAAGTGCTCATTGTTTCACGTACATGATGCGTAATGTGGATTGTGTTTTGGGTTATTGGTAGGTGGAGAGTGGTTTGATAACAACGGGTGCATCAATTTGTGTACAAGGAGTTGTGGTACCCAGCCAAGGAAAGAAGCAAAAAATAGAGTTGAAGATTCAAAAACTTGTTATGGTAGAATTATTGAACTCTTTCTACACATATTTGTATGTCTTATTTTGGTACCATCTTACAGAATTCAGTTTTTGCCTTTTTGGGTTTGAAATAAGTTTATTTTTACTTCCAAAATAAATAATGTTCTAGATTTATCATAAACATCCCTAAACTGTATGTGTTAACCCATACAGACCTAGAATTTTTCATCTGTATCTGGTATATTTCAGGTTCAAGTGCTATATTTGTAGCACCTATTGGAAACTTGAGGACTCTCTTTACTTGAATAGTGGATCATTTCGGTTTTAAAATAGGAAGGTTTTCCTTTTACTTCCAAAGGCAGGAATGATTGATATAATTTCTTCCATCAACCTATGGAACACAACACTCAAGTGCGCAATTTATCATTCTTCTATGTCACTTGTAAAACGTATATCATCTCTTTCTGATACACTTGTAGGTAGGTAAGAGCGATCCATCATTTCCTATCCAGAAGAAAAAGGTCACAAGAGAATTTTTAAGAAGCAAGGCACATCTTCGTCCTAGAACAAACACTTTTGGTGCGGTATGATTTTGATTATTTACAAGACATTCTAACCTCTATGAATAACTTCTGTTTTTTTTAAATGAAACATTTCATTATGTAATGACAAATGGTTCCGTAAAATATGTGAGAACCTGTATTAGTGGTTGGGTTCTTTGCATATTCAATACACTCATTTGATACATAATTTGACTTTAGGTAGCAAGGGTTAGGAATGCTTTGGCCTATGCTACACACAAGTTCTTCCAGGAAAATGGGTTTGTTTGGATCTCAAGTCCTATAATTACTGCTTCAGATTGTGAAGGCGCTGGCGAGCAATTTTGTGTAACCACATTGGTATGCTGGGTTTCTTCAATGTACTAGTTATATAACCCATGCATCCCTTCTGTATGTGCTTTTGGGTGAGCATGGAAATTTCACAAGTTAGAGTACCTAACTGCATACCTTTTATATTTCTCAGTTTCATAGTTATTATATATTTAGGACAATATTTCTTTTGTTTTTATTTTTTACAATCACTCATGTCATTGGGCCCACAAGGCCTTTTCCAGACTAATTTCTCTAGACTCTCACTCCTTTTATCTTCCATATTTTCGGGTCTCTAAACATTTTCTTCTTTTTCTTTTTCCTTTTTTCCCATATGATGTATATAAGTGAGGGAATATAGGCATGCTGGAGTAGTAGTCTGTTCACCCTCATTATCCATTTCTACATGTGTCATTTAAATTGTTGTGTTAACAGATACCAAGCTCCAAAGAAGCTCTTGAATCTCCAGCTGATGCCATCCCAAGAACACAAAATGGCGTAATTGATTGGTCTCAGGTGAGACTCTTTATTTTCTCAAAATTTAAACACTTTTTAGTATATAATGTTAAATGTTACATAAAGTATGTGCATTCACCAATTGCCATAGTGGCACACATGTATAAATGTATAATGTTGCCTACCTCATATACACCTGTTTGTAATATTTGCCATCTTCCTTCTCAATGACAAGTAAATAATAACTGCTCTTTTCCTCTAATTATCAGAAATATTTCTGCAACATTACTACTATTACATAATCTGGGCTCTATATAAAATGTATTCCTTTTTTTTTCAGCTTTTATATGTTACGCTTAGTTGAGATTAAATTTATGTTTCAAGAATTGCATTTTGTTGCAGGATTTTTTTGAGAAACCAGCATTCTTGACGGTGTCTGGCCAACTCAATGCTGAAACATATGCAACTGCTCTTTCTGATGTACATCCTTTTCCCTTCATATGTATACTCAAACTTATAGCATCAGTCAGTGCGTGATATTATCTAACTAGTTTTGAGAAATATGTATCATTTTTCAGGTGTACACATTCGGTCCTACATTTCGGGCAGAAAATTCTAACACTTCTAGACATCTGGCTGAATTCTGGGTATTCTTTCGTTTTTCTTCTAATTAACCTCCTGCAATAATATAAAGTTCTGTAATAAATAGTCGAACTAAACAGCAAGCTTTTATAGTTTTTAATATTAATTATTTATCTCCTTTGAAGATGATTGAGCCCGAGCTTGCATTTGCAGACCTGAATGATGACATGGCCTGTGCCACTGCCTATCTCCAGTATGTCGTATGTTACTTTATCGACCCTTCATAATTTGTAGATTCCTTATAACCCCTCCGTCCTGAAAAACTGGTTCTCCTTTATAAATTAATGTGTCAAAAAGGTTATATTGGCAGACTTTCAAAAAAAAAAATCATGTTGCTGATCAGTACTAATAAGTAGACAACTAGACATTGATGGCATCAATATCGTCCACCACATCCTCTATGTCATCATCATTGAGGGGAATTATAGATTTTTGATTAATAGTCAAACTTCCATTAATTTATGCGTGTTATTTGTTGCAAGTCTTTCCAGATGGAGCGAGTCTCTAAATTTCTTGTAGATCTTAAACGTTGACTATGGGAGTAATAGTTTAAAGTTACTCTATAGCATTATAGCAAGCTTCATTGTTAAACTATATATTCTTTTCCACATTTTAGGTGAAACATGTTCTTGAAAATTGCAAGGAAGATATGGAATTCTTCAATAATTGGATTGAGAAAGGAATCATTGACCGTCTGAGTGTATGGTTTCTCTATAATTCGTAATCACCCTCTACAGAGTATCCTTTATTGCTCCCACTGTAATATACGTAAACCTTGTGATTTCCTACAGGACGTGGTCGAGAAAAGCTTTGTGCAACTGAGTTACACAGATGCAGTCGAACTGCTTCTAAAATCGAAGAAGAAATTTGAGTTTTCGGTAGTTTTGTTTCTTTGTACATCTTATAGTTGACAAAATTTCTAGGGACAATAATCACACACGCAATACCAATTGCACAAAACAAAAAGAAAATTATTTAAAGGGCATTGCATACATGGTTCAACAATTTGTCAATATTTTTATTTGACATACTGGCAATAAATCTATTATTTTACATTTCTTTTTATTTGGTGTAAATGAAGGTCTGTACGGAAGGAAATTGCATAAATGCATCTCTAATTTTATGTTGTTTATATAATAGGTAAAATGGGGATGCGATTTGCAAAGTGAGCATGAGCGTTACATAACTGAGGAGGCTTTCAATGGATGCCCTGTTATCATTACAGACTACCCAAAGGCATAATCTTTCCTTTACCTTTTGCTGAAATGAAAATTTTAACTAAAACAACATGGGGTTTCTTGTAATAACATCCAGGATATCAAGGCATTCTACATGCGGCAAAATGATGATGGGAAGACTGTTGCAGCCATGGATATGCTAGTTCCTCGGGTAATATCTGCTTTCATCATTCATTTCTATTGCTCTTCTGGAATTTACAATCAGATGTCAAGTTGAATTTTCCAACTAATTATGTACTACCTCATTTGATTAAAAATAGATTCATATTTCCCTTCCCTATGTGGAGAATTTCGATTCGTATTTACCTTTTTTCCCCTTGGTACTCGTTGCAAGTATTTTATAAGCATCAATATTGGTTGACAATGAAGAGGCCAAAGTTTGACTCCCATGGGTTTCAACTTCTTGGGGTTACTTGCCTTTTTTTTTTTGGCTATGTTTGAAGGTATTTTAGATAATTATAGTTGTATAGTTCACTATGCTATCTGATGTGACAGACATTCATTCTATTGTAGGATAAGTGGATCTAAACCTTTCTTTGTTCTTGAGTCGAAACGGGTTGGATTGACTCACTATCTCCTTCATTGTCTATTCTCTAAATTTCATAAATAATTGATGTATGATTACAAACACTTATAAATAATGATCCAGTTTTGTGACAATAACAATTGAGGAGGTTATAAATGATCGAGTTTACTTCACGCAACTTCTAAACCATTCCACCATCGAGCTGTTTCCTTCTTAGTTTACTTGTTTGACCCAATATTAATAATAATTAATCCTAATTGACCCATTTCCACACAACTGGTTGAAATTGTCAACTCTAGTCACAAGCAACAAAAAGAACAAGAACAAGACTTTTATCCTACCCTAGTTGGGGTAGATTAAAAATGAAACCAATTTTTTATAACTAAACAGTAGGTGAACACCCTTTGGTTTGGGGACATGACTATTTTCATCTCCCCATCCTGATTTATCGGATGAACACATCTATAAATTGTCTTGGTTACTATCATAGCTATAAATTGTATTGGTTGCTAGGTTGGCGAGCTTATTGGTGGAAGTCAAAGGGAAGAACGTCTCGATTACCTGGAAAACCGCCTAGATGAACTTAAGCTCAATAAGGAGACCTTATGGTGGTACCTGGATCTTCGGCGTTATGGTACAGGTTAGCATCTTCTTCTTCTTTTTTTTTTTTCATCTGTTAGATTCTCAGAACAGCCCATTATTTGCTCATACACTCAAAATCATCATATTTTGATCATTTGGCTTGCATTGACCTCTTGCGGGGTTCTAGGGGCAGTGCCCCTTGCGGTGGTCCTGCGGCACACTCGCCATGCTTTGTTCAATGCTGAAAGTGTGGTTCTCGGTAGAAAGTAGAGCACAATGTGCTTAATTTTTTTTCGCAAGCACTTTCTGCAGATAGTTATTTTTGAATCCTTGACTTTGGATTATCCCATAACAAGATTTGTGATACCATACTGGTCTAATTGGTGTTGTCAGAAAGTGTTTTTGATACGAATCAGCACTAAGCATAAGGTGTTCTTGATAATTATTTAATTGATAAGGGTGGAGAGTAGTTTTTTAATTTAGATAAGGATAATATTAGTTATTTTAGATAAGGATATGTGTAGAATTATTAGAAGATAATGATAGTTTCCTAGTATGAGTGTTGGCTATAAATAGGGATCAGAAGGGTTCTTTTGGAGTGTGCTAGAAAATTATTGAAGTCCTCCGGCTTTTGGGAGAGCATACACCTTGAACCGTTGGAACCTTGGGTAATTTGTTATTGTTTGTTTTGGTGTGAGCTGTGTTTTAAAAAGCGCGCCTCAAGCTCAGTGAGGCGCGAGGCGCAACACACGCTGTTGCGAGCGCCTCCTTGTCGTTTCAATAAATTTGGCCTAGAAAAGAAGAAAATGAGTTCCTCCTTGTTTAATTGTTAAAGTAATTCAAATTTGTAAAGAAGATTGTGTATATTTTTTATATTTTGGTATTCTACATTTTAAGTTGTTAAAGTAGTATTAATGTGTTACTACATATGAATTATGATACCAAAACAAGTGTGTGTCGCGTACATGTTACACGCGCCTCACATCGCGCCTCACGCCTCGGGCTTCAGAACCCTTTTCGCAACGGTGCGCCTCGCGCCTTTTAAAACCAAGGGTGTGAGTGATAAAATTTCAGTATGGTTCATATCAAATTCACGATCCAGAGTTCATCCAAGTTCCATTCTTTTTCTTCATTTCTTGATCTTTATTCTATTAGACTATTACGATTTATATATAGTTAAATTTTACTATCAAAATTTTAATGATGCTGTTGTCTATTTGAATTTAAGTGAATAACAATAACTTATTTGACACATGGAAGTCAATCATGGAATCATATTTCGGACTACCGACTACGGCTGCAAACGAGTCGAGCCAAGCTTGACTCAACTAACTTTAGCTGGGCTCAATTAGCTTTCAATATGCTGGTTTGACAGACACGCCTATAAACATAATATTTGATACTAAATTCACTTTTTGTCTATTTGAGCAACTTTTTAGCATCTGTCTCACACTTGAACTCCATAAAATTAAGCACGACTAGACATAGCTAGGGAACAAGTTGCTCAATAAATGTGACTCGATATTCACATGTATAGACGGCTCAAAAAGCCCGATAAAAAGTCAATCCTGTCTTGTTAAACGTAAGCTCGATAAAAGCTGGACTTGCACTCATTGTTCTCCCCTGTTTCAGTTCCACATGCAGGTTTCGGGTTGGGTTTTGAGAGGCTGGTACAATTTGCAACTGGAATAGATAACATTCGAGACACGATACCCTTTCCTCGAGCTCCTGGCTCAGCTGAATTTTGACGTCTAAAACGCCTTGACGATTTCATATATTTTGTTTAAAACCCGATGGATGGTCAGCAATCAATCGAAATCATTGCCAGCTCTTGTGGTACTTAATTCTTTTTTCTGATTACTACTTTCCCCGTCTAGCAAATTTAGACAGAAAATGGGAAATTTTTGTATGTCAACATATACTGTATTTATCACACATCTCTGAACCAAAGTTGTACTTTATGCTTTATGATATGTACATGCAGGATTGCATCTTACAAGTATTGTACGTATGTTGGCATGACTCTATAACTATTGATTACATTTTTTATACATTGTCGTGTAGATGAAGTTATATAGATTCTACTGATCGATTTCTATATATGATCAATGTTTAGGTGGTGCGATTTATTTATGTAAACGAAACAAATAATAATTTTTTGAAAGCAATTAATACTAGAAAAGTGACTTAAAATGACAACCAAATTCATACACTAAGAATGTGTTTATTTCGCATGCTATGTGGAATTGAAATCAAAATTTTATTTTTTTATATTTTTGGTTGACTAAAGAAAAAGTAATAAAAATTATTTTAACATAAAATAAATCGCACTTAACGAAAAGTGCTTCTGGTTGGGGGCCTTTTATTTGCCCGTCAACCACCATCAACTTAAATGAATGCGGCCTTTAATTCATCGTCATCGTCACCTCAATGAGCTTTAATTAATGGATACTCTTTAGTTTGTTACTAGCATGATCTGATCCATCATCCTCATCATCTCTTTCTCCGTCGGTGTCAAGTTTGAATTTAGACGGTGAGTAAGGGGGTTGTTTGTGTACTTTTTTAATGGAATCATTAAGAAGACATTCAAATGTAAAATAATGATTCAATTGAAAGGTAAACAAACATGGTTAAGTCTAAAATTCTCATTTAAGACAAAAAAGTAGTTTAGGAGTAGAAGTATGTTAGTTTGCCGTTCAAAAAAAAAAAAAAAAAAAAAAAACTATTCCTCCATTCTGTTTAATTTCCTATATTCTTTACTCAAAATTGAAGGCAATTATTTACTTTTATAATTTACATGGAAAGCAAGCGCGCAAATACAATTTAACACGTACTTGTATACATTCTCAAGAATATAATATTTACATTTCACACGTCATTCTTTTTAATTACTTGTATACATTCTCAAGAATATAATAATTACATTTTTTTTAATCAAGAAAAGAAAAATCAAACAAAGAGTATTAATTCGATCTTTGCTTGCTTTATTTTGCATGCATGCATGATGATCTTTTTTATTACAACATATATTTTTCATTTTCTTTAACATCCATATATGCATCTATATATCTTACAAAACCGGCCATAATTCATTATTTTAAATATATAATCAATTAATGACAAATAACTTGACTTGTATTTGATAAGAGTATATGTGAATTTGGTCACTAATCATAAATTTAGTGACCACAAAATTTTGGTCACTAAATGCCATCTATGACCAAATTTACACTATTTGCGACCAAATTGTTTTCGTCACTAATTACCTTTTTTCTTATAGTGAACAATGGATTCTCATGTGACCAACATGATCGATCTACTATTCTACTACTATCTCATCCATTTATCAACCATTTTCCTCTCCCTTAGCGTGTGTGTATCATCAAACATGATTACAAATAAATATTTAAAAAGTAATTTTTTAATAGTGATACTTTGGGTGCACGAGTTACTTATTGCAGATGCTTAATTTGGTGTAAAATTGTATAACCAATATCGACTAATTAAAATAAGATGATCAAGGCCGTGCCATGGATTTCATGGGCCTGTGCAAAAATCACAAATAGACCCTTTGATTACAAAAATTTCAAAACATTTATACAAAATAGAAAATAGTCAAATACAACTTACCTTTATTCCAACACTCAAACGATGAACCACATAGTAATTTTCCATTTCCAAGTAACAACAGTCAACGGTTATGCAAAAAAAATGAAAAAAAAACACACGAGAGTATATCACTGTTTTAATACCTACAACTCAATGTGATAATTATAATAGTCACTTCCTCTCCCAGTGCCGCTGGGCTATTGCAATTCCAAGGGCAAAGACAAAAGAGAATTTGGGCTTCTAAAATCGAAACTAAATAAATCCATCAGATTTTTTTGAGGCCCTAAAAGAATGGGGTCCCTGTGCGAAAGCCCACATTGAACATGTCAAGGGCCGGGCCTGAAGATGATATATATGGTCTTATACACCGATTCGAGATGCTCAATCTCCAAGATAACGGCTGAATACACATCACTAATCTCCTAACGAATTCAATGAGAAAGAGGGAACACACTAATTAATTGGAACAATATTCTGGTAATTCTATTGATGAACCAAATTAAGTACATAATTATAGGGAAACAATTAATGTAGTAAAAAAACTAACATTATGCTTGACCTGCTACTCCAACCTTAATGCAAAACAAAAAACCCTCTATTATGGAATGTAGCCCACTTCTTTCCTAAACATATGGCACACTAATACGATGTAGGAATGCTAAATTAAGACTTAGGCCTTGTTTGGTTTATTGTCTAATATTTTAATTATCTCTAATCTCTAGTTTGGTCAATAGAAATTTAACATTATCTCTTTATTAAACAGATGTAACTTAGAAAACAAACGAGCCCTTAATAAAACAAACGCAGACTTCAGACTTGTATCATAGATGGTCTGCAGCTCCAAATGGATATGTTCCAGAGACCATTAATAATGTCCTTATAAATTAACTCAAGAACACTCCTTAATTCCTCCGAGCTTTTTCCAGATGACATACGAAACAAATTGTAAATGGACATGTTCCGATGCAACATTCTAGTATCAGATGACCATTAATGTCTTTATTACAACCAAAACACACAAATCGAGCTGTTTTCTTCCTTCGAGTAAATGTCAACGGATCTTTATGATAGGGAACAACGATTGTGTCTTGGTCGAAGTTGCAGTTTTCAAATTTATCTTCATGCTCAATGCAATCAATGTGGAAACAGTTATCGCATTTGTCACAGTAATACATCCAATGCTTTGGATGAATTTCCTCCTCACAAATTTCACAAAAAAAATCAGCAAGATGATCAATAGGAGGATACCTTAACGGGACTCGATGTCCTCCTTTGCAATACCTATGAGCAAGGGTACGTGGCGCCTTCAATGCACATAAACGGTGTAGTTTGAAGCCAGTGCAACCGTACTTTTTGCATGAATAATATATACCTCCGGATGCCCTTTTATAACACGCGTTACACTCATCCAATTTATCGCTAAAATAAGGGGGGTTTTGTTCATATTGGATAAGAAGAGGGTGGTCGTGGGATTCGTGTTTGATGGTGTTGGGTAAGAAAGCGCAGTTCACATCAAGCACAAACGAGCAAGTCCAGCAAAAATACATGAACGAGTTGCCACGAAGAGAACAACAGCGGCATCGATAAGTACCAGAGAAGGGTGGTAGATGAGAGTCTTCGAGTTCAAGTGAATGGTGTGGATGAAATGGGTGGTTTTTTAACGTGGGTGGTAGCTCTGCGCAGTATTTGTGCAGAAAGAATCGACAAAATCTGTCTTCTTTGCAACGATAATATGGAAGGGAGAGTGGTCGTACACACCCATTGCATACTAGTATCGGGTCAGTTTGCTGTTCTACGTTACTACTAGTGTCATCAACTAGTATTAACGGATGATGAACATGACTCAAATGATATATAATTTCTTTGTTTACTGCAATCCAATCACCATTATCATCATTTGAAGCCTTTTTCTTGTTAACATCTGGTAGTTGTTTCAATGGTTGAGTGAATGCTTCTGACATTGGAAAATGCATAAAATCATCATTTTTTTGAGCATCGGAGGAAGAAGAAGAAGAAGAACCTGCAGAACCATGACTTAGAGCATTCATGGCACATTTACTGTGAGCAAAAAATCTACACCTTGGGCAGTGATACACATAGAAGCTTTGTAAAATTATCTTTTTGCAAAACTCGCATTTGTATTTATACTCACCGAAGAACCTTTCAGGGAACTGATATGCAAGAAGAAGAGGGTGATGAGGATGATGATTGGGCAAATGGATTTCAGGTGCTAAAGTCGCACACGTCTTATGGATTGAAAAAAGACAATCGGTGCACTGATACAACAAGTCTTTATCGACAGTTTTACAAGCATCACAACGAAAAGTTGCAGGATTACTTAGGCGCAGGGCTAAATTATGTTGTGGATGTTCAATCTTGTCATCCTCTAAAGCAGCCACCTCGGCAACACACTTTGTGCATGCAGACCAGACGCACGCGGAACATTTGTATATTACCCTCGGATTATATTTGTGATCGCCGCAAGCATCACAATCCCACTCGTTGTCATAAGATTGAAAGATCAGAGGATGTTGAGGATGGAGATAGTGATTGATACGTTTTCCTACTTGTGCGCAGGTTTTGTGAATCAAGTAATTATCACAAATGCTGCAACTATATGCAACAGACCCATTAATTGAGATGGGTTCTTCGCAAAAACGACACACGGTGGCTTGATGGTCACCAGCAGTAAACATCATCAACTTTAATGGATGCCAATGGAGAGGGTGGTCGTTGATGATCAAGGGTTTTAGTTGTGCACAGGTTTTGTGCATGAAGTGATTATCACATTTGGTGCAACGATATGCAGCAGACCCATTTGATATGATTTGTTTACAAAATGCACACAGGATAGTTTTTTCTTCTTCTTCATCATCATCATCATCATCATCATCATCATCACCAATCTTAATGAGCTCTAATGGATGCTCTTTGTGACTAAAATGATCAATTACTGTCTCTTGTTCCATTATTATTATATCTCTAATTCTCTCCATCATATCATATCTAAAATGATCAAAATTACATATATACAACACCTACTTTCGTCTTTCTTTTCCATCTTTTACTTTCTCAAGATTACTTGCTTTTTTCAAGAAAAGAAAAGAATCAAACAAATTAATATTCCTTAATTATATATCTAGCAATCCTTGCTTTCTTTAATTTCCATGGTGATATTTTTGTTATCTTTGTTTTCTTTAACCAACAGAATGTGTGTGTGTGTGTATATATATATATATATATATATATATATATATATATATATATATATATATATATATATATATTGTAACACCCTCCTTTAGCCCTGAAATGCCACGTCAATACAATACAAAGGTGGCAATATCTCAATAACTCTATCTTGCACATGTCACAGGATAAACTGGAATCACTGATAATTTAAAACTTTCACATATACATTAATAACACATAATCCGCTAATAATATTAATCCCCAAAGATACTAACATAAACAATACAGATCAGGTCATTACACGAAATTAACATAAAGCTTCCCAGATAATCCTCGATCCCAAATCAACAAGCACGACTACTGATCTCGTCGCTAATACCCTGAACATGGAAGACTCGAATACGTAAGTTCGAAAGCTCGTGAGTACTCGAGGGTTAGACTCTGCACAGAAAACACGTAACACACATACACATAGCACATACACGCAAGGCAATCTCTAACTCAGTCCCTGACAATCATCATCACAATACAGGTATGAATACACAATATGAGATCCGAAGCCCTGCACACAATATCACTGACGGGGGACCCTTCCCCAGCTAACGACCGTGTACACCGGTGGTCAGCCACAACCCTGTAGCACGGGCGCGAACCGGCTACAGGCCCTGCCGTGTATACACGCCCCAAGGACTGTTAGGGACAGTCAACCCGCGCGATCACACATCGCAAATCACCGTCCGTATGGAACTCATCACGGACCCCCGGACTGGACCTCATCTCATGCACATATATCACATATGTAAGAATAGAATCATACCTGTAGCTCGCGTCCCTGTCTCATTCACAAACACAATATACACATACACGAAGCTAGTTGCACAGTTATGACTCATAAAACGATCCCACGGTTTAAAAAGAACTCGGGTACTCACCTGGTCGATCCACTAATCTCGGAATCTCTGACTCGGCTCGGCTCGCTGATTCGTCCCTGAAATCACATAGATCCCAACCGTTAATTCTTATCTCAACCGGCACACATAACGAAATCACAATAAAGCCACAAAGGGCTCGGACCCAATAATAATCCCGACCGAAACCCCGAAACCCAGACAAAACCCGACCCAAAAACCACTTCAACAATATCCTGAAAACCCAATATAATATGACTTAATATCTCAAACGGATCCTGGTCTTAATCTCAAACGAAACCTGAAGCCCGACGAAACCCGACTTAGACTCAAAAGCAAACCCAACGAAACCCTGGAAACCCAACCCGAACACGATCCAATAACAGCCCCAACGGAACCCCCAAAACCCAGCCAAACATCCGACAGTCGCGACCACGATCAGCCGTCGCGACCGCGACCGCACTGGCCTGGTTTCTCCTCTGTTCGCCGACTGATCTGCCAGGGGTGCCAAAACCCCCTTCTCCTTCAGGTTTCAGCTAAGAAAACACATATATATCCCATACATAACAGCATACACATATCTCATATCTTCTCTCATAATTTCAACAACACCTATCTCAATTTTTGAAGCTAAAATCAAAGACTCTTACCTAAAAACTCAAGAACTCAAGGATGGAGAAGAAGAAGATGCAATACAACTCAAATTCAGCAACAATTTCTTGGATTTGGAAGGATTCTTGCTGCTATCATATACACACACATACACGATACACTTCACACACTTTTGCACACACATTCCAAAAGAAGAAGGAAGATAAGGATGAGAACGTACATATAATTTTCTATTTTCGGCGGGTTCCGACCCCATAACCCGAACCCGATACCCAAATTTCACAATTAATATCCACTTAACCCAATTAATTCCACGAACCCAAATATATAATTAATCCACTAAATTAGTTACTCGGAGACACGTAACTCACAACCCGACACGTATAATCCACAACTCGGGCTATTATTGGACCCACGCAATAATAATTATTTAAACATCCACTAAAATAATTCCACGCAATTATCACAAAAACGGGATGTTATATATATATATATATATATATATATATATATATATATATATATATATATATATATATATATATATATATATATATATATATATATATATATATATATATATATATATATATATATATATATAGAATCAGGTTCATCAGCGTACCTATGAAATTCCAGCGTATCCTAATGTGAATGATCATTCACATATATTTTTTTCGAATAGACATGTATAAGACAACATTATAAGACTTTTTTCCAAAAGAAGCAACATCATAAACCTTGTGAATGGCAAAAAAAGATTATGTGAATGGTCATTCACATGGTGTGAAATGACCATTCACATGGATAACCATTCACATAAATATGCATTGAGCATTCACATAATTTTTAAGGACACAGAAAGTGTGAATGTATGTGAAATTCATATATCATGGGTATAACATTAATTTAAACATGGTTATGAGAGTAAAAATTAAAAAAAAAAATTTTAAGGTTGGTACCTTCGGGTGCACTTGATTTCGAGAGTTACCTTTTTGAACCTGAATCTATATATATATATATATATATATATATATATATATATATATATATATATATATATATATATATATATATATATATATATATATATATATATATATGTGTGTGTGTGTGTGTGTGTGTGTGTGTGTGTGTGTTACATGGATTAAAACTACATAAACTTAAAATTAAAATTTAATATTCAAACTTTTACTACTAATGATATTTAATATATCTTATTATAACTAATTAATAACTTTTAAGTTTATTATTAGTATTGTTTATATTATTATAATTATTAATCAAAACAATCTTTTAAATATTGTTTGTTGTGATTTTATGGGATTTAAGTATCTAACCATAATCTTATCTTAAAAGTAATTTGATTTAAAATTTTTAATTTGATCTTGAAATGCTAATTAACATTTGTCAGAAGATGCCACTTAACATCACGAGAATATGACAAATATCAATTTAGTTATTCTTTTAATAATATTTATACATTTGGTCAAATGTATGACACCATGAAAAACACTTCACTCCACTACTCTTAACACATTAATACACCAACTCAACCTAAACATGTACATAATCCATGCATCCATCATTTGCAACTTAATTACCAAATAAATGAACAAAAATTTAGCTATCACATTTAATTATTTGAAATATTGGTACACCATATATAATCCCATATTTATATCTCAATGTCACTAACTAACTTATTTTAAACATCTTCAAGGGGAGAAGTATCATTTTCATCAATTAAACCAACAAGTGATCTGTACAGTTGCATCCTTTAAAGCCTATCCATCTCTATACAAGTACAAGTTAACAACTACTCAAATGCATTTTTACCATACAAACCGCACGCCTTGTTCCGTCCTTCCATGATTCCATCTCCAATTCGAGAAAGTAAACAAGTGACCTTTGATTTCTAAAGTTCAACCTCATGAAGGTCATCACCGTTAGTCGATTGAGCTACAGCAGATTCACTTGGGATGAACGACATTGGAGGCATACCTAAAACCTCACGTTTTGGTTTCATTTCACTACTAGAAACAGAAAAACGCTCATCGGTACTTCCACCCCATGAAACTGTTCTTCGTGAGTGTGGCGAACTTGAGCCACTGGGGAATGAGGGTATTCCACCTTTGGCGATATCATCCATGCTTGCAAATCTTTGCATGGAAGATTGATACGAAGTAGATTGGAACGGGTTATGTACTGAAGGTGGCGAATGATTTTCATCCCCAGTTGGTCGTTGGTGCAGTTTTTCTTGAAAAGCGTCAGCAGGCTGTTCAGCAGAGGGTACCGCCATGGGAACGAAGAACTTTGGGTTCGACTTTGCAACAGGTTTAACCGAAGAGGCAGAAGGTGACTGGAACAACTTGGTTGGGTTCCCACCACCTTGATTGAACGTGTCAACGTACCTGCAAATACCAGACAAATACACCAACCATATTGTTTCAAATACTTTCAAATAAGACGTGGGTTGATTTGAATTATATTGTATCTTTTATGGATCAAATGAGTCAAAATCGTAAAATGGCTAACACTAAAAATGGGTCAAGTGGATCGAATGGGTCAATATCATCCACAAAATGCGTTCTAATGCTTATGTGTTTGGGATAAAGTTTTGTAAACTAATATCCTCTCTTCTGGTCATTTTACATTCCAATCATAAGGTCAAGTAAATTTGTATGTATGTTTATTCAAGCCTTCCATTTCCTGTTCGTGTCTGTTCCGCATTTTTATATGTCGTAAGGTGTGGTTTGTTTTTTTTATATGACGTGTTTAGGATCAAGTATATATGTATGTGTGTATGTATGTATGTGTGTGTGTGTGTGTGTGTGTGGAGAGGGCGAGAGAGTAAGGTGTCATTTGTTTTTGAAGAAGTTAAATTAAGAATTGACCTTAAGATTTGAAATTAAAAGGCTTTTAATTTAACTTGAGATTACTCCCCTCTTAAAATTAAGTGGGATTTTTAGATGTACCAACCTCTTAACTCTAAATGCAAACAGATAGTCTAAAGTAAGTTTAGATATGAAATTCAAATTCCAAACTCATTTAAGAGGTCTTATTAATGCAAACAAACAAAGCCTAAATATGCAAATTCAGAAAGTAGGGGTGATTGCTTTCTGAGAGGGGTGTTTTAAGTACCCCTATAATCTAACAAGTGTTTATCAAAAACATTTTGCAAGCATCTATGTTTACTTATATGAGTTTTGAAAAAGCAGATAAGCAGCTTTAAACCATAAACCCAAAGACCCCTAAATGTTTAAGAAACAACTAATGTATCATCCAAATATAGTTTTTACAATCTCATTTATGCACCAATTATTTATAAAAAGTGGTGAAGAAATGTTATCCGGACAAATGATCATGGAAAATTTAGCCATTTGACCCAAACCTACCCATTCAACTTTTTTAAGGGGGTGTTTTGTACAGTGGAATGGAATGGAATCACATGAGGTTTACAAGCTTTTTTGTTATATGACAAGAGCCTTCATTCCAAATAAGAGGGGGTAGAGACTAGAAAATGGAGTTTAGTGTAAATTTCATTTCTCCCATTTCCTTACCAACATGGAGAGAATACAAAAGATATAAAGGGAATGAAGTATTATAGTACTTTCTTCATTTTCAATGTCATGTGTAACTATATTGGTTAAATAGTTTATAAATTCCATTCCATTCCATTCCACGGTACCAAACATCCCCTAATGAATATCCTCTCTATGCAAATCAAGTCATAGGAAGACACATATCAACAGAAGAGTTTATAGGAGTTGCCTAGGGTGCAAGGCAAGATCTTCCAGTTCAATCTTTTAAAGAGATTGCAATACTCATTCAACTAGTAGTCTAATTAATAACAAAGGTGCTCACCTTGCTCGAACACCCATTCTTCCACGTGCTGAGAATTGGCTTGAGGTGGCTGGAATTGGTGGGATTCCTGAACTATGTCCCATGGAAGTGCCGCTTGAAACTTCTGAAGTTCCATTGCTCAGAGACCCTTCACTCTTTGTGACACTTTTTGAGGCATAATCCGGCGTTACATTCTGGAAGGTTGGGGGTGGAGGAAGTGCCGCTTCCTCTGATGGTGGATCAACACCTTCCTCTACCCATCTTTTAAGTTTCTCGTCGTAATAAAATTTATTTGTTTCTCCCAACTTCGCCTGCAAACATTATATGTGTATTTGTTACAAAGGTCAAGTTAGTGGATCAGTACAGTCTTCCAAATACTACCAACATGCTTTTCAAATGTACCGATATGATACATGAACTTTTTTTCTTACACATATAGTGCATGTACTAAAAGTAACTAAAGTACATATATCATAAGAAAAAAAGTTCATGTACTATATCGGTACATTTGAAAGAGTACAGAGGATTATGCGATCTTAACCCAAAAAGTAACTATTGGAAACCAAAGCAAAATGTGTTACTAAACTAGCCTCCCATCCAGTAAGATTAAGAGGCTATTAAATTCACACCAGCATGCATACCACTTATTTTCACCAGATTTATTTTAGCATGAAACAATGGTAGTTGACATCTTGATTGATAGATGAATCAATAAATACCTGTTTGTCCTGGCGAGGTTTTAGAACTAAACCCACAGTCTTTTGGAAGAGTTGGGAGCCAAAGCCAAAACGACCAAAGCGCGAAGTACCAGATGCTTTACTTTGTGCATCCGCTGAGTTTTCCTTTGACGAATCAACCTGATTCTACATTATGTTTTCCAAATCAAATACTATGAAAGCAATTGTTTGCCTTTTTTAACAGAAACCCCCCAAAAAAACTACCAATGAAGTTCATTCAGGAAAGTACTTGCATAACTTAGTAGGGTAATAAAAGAAGGTTGACACAGAATTATATCACAACCTGCCTGGGAGAGCGACTAAAGTCAGGTTCAGAAACGCTTCTATTATGCATGATTCTTCTGTTGTTTCCCTCTGCAGACTTTTGATTGATGGGCTCCATGGATGCAGAAGGAACTAATGACGACATTGCCATTGTTGACTGACTAGACGATACCCGAGGTCCCGTGGGTTGGTGATAATGGTCGTTTTGTGCACCAGAACCGGATGTTGATGGAACAGGTGGTGGTAATCCTCCAACAACACGATGTGCGGTGCTGTCAAAAAGGTTTAGCAATTTTCCAACTAATTTACCAGGAGCCAAGTTTGTAGAGAACCCACCCTGAAAAATAATAGAAGAAATTTATACTTTCGAGAAATACGGACATCAATGGATTATGAGCAAGTAGAGAACGAATTGTTTACCTGTTGGTGAGTTTTTATCCTATCCTCTAAGGATGAAACCATATGCCTCCATGTTTCTGCTTCAGGAGCTCGACCAGTTTTCAGAGATTTTGATATTACTTGACAATACCTGAATTAGAAAACCACTTTACAGACAAGAGCATAAAGAAACAACATTCAGGAAACGGAAAAAAAAAAACACTTTGGCTATTGTATGCGTACTTCAATGAGTCGGATACTCTTCCTACTTCAGCCAACATATTGGCATATATAAGCTTATATGGTTGAAATGGTAGCAAGGTGAACTGAGAGTTCCCCAGCAGCTTTGAATATTCATAAACCTCTGTCCTCTGCCCGCATTCACAA
This sequence comes from Centrapalus pauciflorus, assembly GCA_020465985.1. Taxonomy (NCBI): domain Eukaryota; kingdom Viridiplantae; phylum Streptophyta; class Magnoliopsida; order Asterales; family Asteraceae; genus Centrapalus; species Centrapalus pauciflorus. The sequence goes on along the minus strand of JAANYP010000100.1, from coordinate 152,923 downwards.
TATCATTATTTCACCCAATACAACAATACAATTATTGTAACTACCACATTATGATCCACAGAAGCGTACTACTGTCAGTGTCAAAAACTAACCAATAAACTGGAGTTCTAGATGACCATAAGAATTAACCATTAAAGTAGGCAAGGCAAGGTTGCACGGGGCGAGAAATAAATGTTAGGTGGCAATTTCAACCCTGTTGCCAAAAAAAGGGGCCAAAATTTGGCTATAAATGATTACCAATGGGTCAAACGGGGTAAAGTTTGAACTTAACAAAAATGAAAAATGGGCTGAAAGTCCCCCAAAGTGTATTGCCTACAACCTCAAAATTTAAATTTGTTAGAAAAATTATATTTTTAATATATTTTCTAATCATAGTTAATACATCAATTATTATTAAGTTTAATTTTTGGCAGGCAAACCACATCCCCAAACTAAACATTACAATTTTTTACCAGATCCTGTTTTGACCTATGACCAACCCCGCCCATTTTGTCACGTACTCTTTGTGACATTAAGGAGTAGTAATTGGATAGGAGCTGGCACCTGAATGGCTTCTGGAGATGCATATGTACGGGGATGTTTCCAGTGATCTGCACCAATGAGACACAGTCTGGCACTGTCTGAATACGGCTCAAAGTTCGCTTCAGCAACTAAGTAGCAAATGTGTGCAGCGATAATCTGAATCAATTGTTAAAGAATCAAAAACTTGCATGCAAACATAGTCATTTGATGAGGAAATTAGTAAATTAACAGTATTATGCTTTGGTGGATCATAATGCATAATACTTACATTACTCGTTTCTTTCCATAAACAGTCTCCAAGATGTATAAGCACCAGTTCATCGTCTTTAGTCCTGTTAGCAGTAATCATAGCTAAATTCTCTTCCCAGTCATCAAGCATAGCATTAGCACCAAGTTGAGCCTATAACAAATAAAAAAGTGAGCAGGTTATCACACATCAGCTGAAAGGATATGATAAAATTTTTCATGAAGCATGTATCCGTTGCAAATATTGGGTTGGACAGGTTGGACGATGAATCAATATGGGTTTGGTCAAAAAGGTAAATTTCTTGGGCAGGTCAAATGGGCTGGGTTGACTTGTCAACATTTCGGTGGTTATATATTTAAATCATATTGATATAAGTAATATGATTACAAAACTAATATTAAACTGAATGCATTAATTAGAGATTTGTAATAACTTCAAGTATCTGATCAATGTGATTGCTTCTATGTGTTTTGCATGCATTCTAGTCTATTTTTATTAAGTAATATGCATAGAAAGGGGTACTGCTAGTGTTATTTGGGTCTTACAAGTGCAACGAGGGAAGAGAGGAAAATTCAAATGCTGTATAGCCGAAAGTGCTTAGGCGTCCTAGCTGCCGTCCCAGACGCCATAAAGAGTGCGAGTCTTATAAAAGCAGAGACTGAGCGTAGGGAAAAAGGTACTTAAAGACCAAGCCGGCGTCGATGACGCTATCTACGACGCCACTACCTTGCCTCCCACATATTTTAGCAAAGAGGGGGAACGTGGGAAAGGGAGTTAGAAAAAGACAATAAAAGAAAGACTGAGCAGGACGGGTAGGGGGATCGCGATTGAAGAGGAAAAGAACGAAGGAAGAGGGCAGCGGGAGAGTGGACGAGAGGATTGTGACACAATTGGCACAAGAAATTCATCCTTTGACTAATGCTCACATGTCTTTTCTCTCTAATCTTTAGCATTATTATAAGCATGTCTGGCTAAAGTTCTATGTAATTGTTCCTAGAGTACCTCACAAGTGTTACTGATTGTTGATGTTGAACTTAATTACATTGTTTGGTCTGAAGGGTTATAGAAAACATCCCCTGGGAAAGCCTCACGGCCTGGTGGTCGGCGTAACAATAATGACATTTGGATTGAGTTCTTAAATGATTTTTGATTGTATGGATGCTGTTGATCAATACACCACAATTTGTGGCAAGTTCACGGGTTGTTCTAACTTTGTCGTTGGAAAGAAGACAATTAATAGAATAAGCACAGATTGTTCATTAGCAACAGAAGAAAACACATGGAAACTCATACATACATGTAACCCATGATGCATAGGCAATCAGTTAATTACTTGCAGGATATACTTGAGGGCAATTACTCTGTTTAGTTTCGTCAATTACACTTAGTAATAGCACAGTGTAGAGATCAATTATCGGTTAATCGGTTTGAGACTTAGATTTCTTGTCGATTCATTCGCGTATTGCAACTGAATCAGATAAATTGACAACCTAAACCTGTGGATTCGTCGATTCGATCCCGCTTACTCTATCTGCTTAGTGTTGGTGAGTTGTTTTTGATGCTTGTACGACGAAGACATCAGTGTCTTATAGACGACTTTTAATAATTTGACCTGTTACCTGCCTTTCTAAAAAAAATTTGACCTGTTATCTTAAATTTTTTAATTTAACCATTTGGCTCATTAGCAACAAGACAAAAGCCACTCTTATCCAATTTTCATAAAGGGGATGAAATTGGTCCCTGTGGAAGCACAAGTCCAAATTTGAATGCAGAGGCATCACAAAAATGTTTACTCTTTCTCTATATGCCCTCAATCATAGTCCAATCTTGAAATAGGTTTAAAACAAGGGGTTCAAAATTAACATTTGACAAATTTACCATAGTGAGACGTGAGAAAGAAGATTATTACATGTTGAACCAGTACCTGTGCAGGCTGCTGAAACATATTTACAGCACCAGCAGCGCCACCATCTGTAGTAGTGTCGGTTGAAAACACATCTGCGGGTTGACCAGCAATAAGTAGGCATAAAGTCCGCAAAGGTGAACCTGCTACTAGCTGGCGAAGAGCCATATTTCTAACAGTATCCACATAGAACTGCAGTAAACAGACCAATCCCATGCAACATAGGGAAAAAAAAAAAGTTTAAGTACACAAATTTTACATAAAATGAACATCAATGCAGTTCCCCATAAATGAATTAAGGAAGAAGAAAGAACACAGTGGAAAGAAAAAATGGAGGTGGGAGTTGCGCACAAACACACAGGCACATGCATGCATGTGTGTGTGTAGAGAGAGAGACCTGATCACCAAGTTGTGCTGCAAGAACAAGGGCAAGCCCCCACAATTGACCCGCCTGTGCACAATTAAGAGCCTCTATCTTTCTACCAGAAACCAGCAGAGTTTGGACTTCAGCAGCAGTTGCCTAAGTTATACATAATAAATGGAAACGAAGCAATTTTATGGTGCAGAACAAGTTAATAGACATAAATAGATGTTTTGCTAATATAGAAATAAATGGAAGACGGTGAATACCCGAGTTTGTCCTTCTGAAGGTAACTGTAGCAAGCATTGGGTATAAGAACCATAATCGTATTGTGCACAACTCCTCTTTGCAGATGCAAACAGTCTAGCAACAGCGACATCTGGAGCATCATTTTCCTAATTGAAGTACCAAAATACCAATATTACATTTACAATGTTAGCAGGAAACCTGTGGAGCCATCTACAGAACAGGTAAAAGGCTTCAGCTCCTATTAATTACAAATCTGACATAATTTGGTCTGGTCTAGATTATATCATCATGGAGACATGGATCAAACTACCAAAGTCATCCAGGAGCTTAAAAGAGTAAAGATAGACATTGAAAATTTGCTGTAATAATATATGAGCACTCAGAATACATAGAAGTTGATAAAAACAAAATATAATAATATATAAAAGTAGTCTCGAAAGTTTCACAGCATTCCAATAACAAACTCAAACAAAGGAATTTATCAATTGGATGACACTATGAATGAGGATCAACATTCCTCATAGGCTATCGGGCTAAAACTCTAATTTCACTCAGGACCTTACACTTAGGTCTGAAACTCAATTTTCTTGACGTCTAGTTACTCAATTGCGACATGCTGAATGTTGACACCAGTCCACAGGGTCACACAAGTGTTCTAATTATAATGCTTATGGATGTTTAAATATGCAATTAATTATTTCATTCGAAGAAAGTAACAGGGAAATAAATGATAGATCGGTGCTTAACTGCTTTTCCATTTTATAGAACTCCTAGTCCAAACAAACAGTGATATGAAGAGCAGTCAATAAACTAACAGCCACAGTGCGTGTTAGGGTTGCTAGTGAAATTAAAAACACTTGGATGATAAAAGATTCACCTTTGATGTAGTGTCTGTGCCAAATGGAGACCGCAATTTCCCATAGTGCTGTGATGCTATTTTCAGCAAAGAAAGAAGCAGCCGTACAACTTCATGTTTCCTGTAATCCATGTCAGTAGGGTGTGTGATCCTCTCATCAATCCATCTATTCAGCTCTTTAACACCCACATTTCCACCAGCCAGTGGACCAGGAAAGGATTGGCGACAGAGAGTATGAAAGTAACCACGTATGCCTGTCCCACCGCTTGACCCATCAGCTCCTTCGGTTACAGTTTCTGCCAGGTTAAGAACGGAAATTGACCCAACGCTGGAGTCCTTGAATAAGACGAACAAAGAATATTAGGTAGACTGATAGGAATGAAATATTTTTTGATGAAAACAAACAACAAGGATCAAGATACAAAATTGATCTGTTTCGATCATTCTATACGAATGATGGTTAATTGAATCCTGGAATCTGAATCAAATCAACGTGCTATTTTTCCTCTACTAATTTCCTATGTGTGTGGAAACCTAACAACTATTAAAATTGATATAATATAGTTGCTACCTCTCCCTACATGATAACAGTATAGATAATATGGTAGTACTAATATAAATCTCTAATTACATTACATGATATAGCTTGTGTATATGGAAATGCTAGAGTCTAGAGATACTGTATTAACTAATTATCCTTAAATAGTGTAGGTCTAACATAAATACAGGTGAACACAAGAAATATATGATTAATGAGATGAAGATTTACAGTCTCACCTGGCCTCCATAGGATGCATTTATGAGAGCCGTAGAATCTTTCATCACAATTAGCTTCCCACCAAAACCAAAAGTAACCAACGCATGAGGAGGTTGGCCTGCAGATGACCTTCCTGCAGTAGAAGCATAAGATTTTTGATGTCCACTCTGATGAACACTTTGCTGAGAATAGCTTAACTGGTTCGGATTGCCATATGCCTTTGTGGAATTCATTATCTCACTTTGCTCCATTGTTGATCGACCAAATGACTGACTATAGTTCCCACTAGGAACAAAGGATTGGGCCCCGGAAACAGAAGGGAACTCTTTATGAACCTGACTAGATTTGTTAGAAGAAGATATTCCTCCATGATCAAAAGACTGTCGTTTATTAACATTGTTATCTACAGGAAAATTAGCACCATAGTGATTCTGTGCATGTTGCTTGCCTCTAAGATATGAGGTAGATCCACTCTTGTTAACAGTATCATTTTGCCACGTAGATGAGCCTTGTTGTTTACTGTAAGACCCATTCCAGTTATAGTCTTGTCCTTGGTTACCAAAGACGTCAGATCCAGACTGCTTATGTAACTCTTCATTTCCATAGTAACTATTAGTTGATGAAAAATTATTTTGATCAACCTGGTCTTGAGCATGAGTGGTTAGTCGAGAATTATACGCATCCAAAGCACGCCATTCCTGGATATTCATGTCGTAATACCAACCTGGATACTGGGGATCAAAATACATATGTGAGGGATACCCATTATTTCCTTGGGATGACTGACTCCAGTTCGATAAACTCTCATTAGTGTGACTAGTTTGTGAAACCGGACTCCAGCTTGTGACACTTTCAGTCGTGCTTTTGTCTGCTACAAAAGATTGGTCACTCTGCTGCAAATAAGCAGCTTCAGTCTTCACATTAGAGACAGTCCAGTCAGAAGCAGAACTCGAGTTACCCGTGGTGTTTGCTGTTACGTCATAACCATCATTGACTTGATACCATTGTCCCGTATTTGCATCATACTTCCATCCTGGATAAAGATTCTCCCAATATTGACTATTATTAACATCTTGACCATCAGTACTTTGTCTCCTAGATGTCGTAAACGACTGACCCTCTTGAAATTGCTGTGAATAATCATTAGTACTCTCCACATGCGATGAGTTGCGTATTGAATTCACTGCATTATTAACAAAGTTATCTCCTTTCCCTGTCTCGTTAACCAAATTATCACCAAATTCCGTAAAGAAGTCCGAGTATGATCCAAACTCATTACCACTGTTGCCCAGAGACTCGGTAGTAAAAGCACTCCACTGCACCTCCTTAACACCCGAAGCACCTCCTATTCCATGATACCCACTTGCAGTATCATCCAATTGCTCTTCGGTCCCAAACACATTACTAGGTTGTTCATTAATGTTATCAAATGCAAACGAATTGGAGGACACCGACAACTGACCAGGGTCCACTTGATTGTCTGTTAACTCTTTTTTGGGACCCGCACTAATCATAGAAGAAGCTTTATCATATTCTTTGTCACTTATACATACTTTCCCTGCTTCTTTAAGTGGTGCCTTTTTGCCATCCGCACTTGAATTAGCAAATGCTTTAGCCTCAATGGAATCTTTCACGTTAACTAATTCGGTTGTGTTGTTGGTTGAAGATGATGAAGTGATCTTAAAATGATCATCAACGTCATCTACCAATTTATCAAAGAAATCTTCATCAGTATCCTCCATCTGCAATGGAGGATTTGACTCAAATCCGAACCCTAATAGCTTCTGTCGATCTCAAAACCAAACCATCCATCTCATCTAAATTCAAGCTAATAACATCACATATACAGAAACGCTGATCAATCTACAAAACAAAAAAAGATCCCTAAATTATTATAATATCAGATAGAAAAAACACGAAAAATGTATCTAGGGTTTTACCGATTCCCAACCAATAATCCAAGCAAAAACGCAAAAAACAAAAAAATTACCTTAGAACACTCTCAATCCATCAATCTGAAGCGCAGCGGATTGATTCCAAAAACAATGCATGAAACAATTAATTTAGGAATTAAGACGCTAATCCGAAGGGAATCACATTTACGTATAGAAATCAATATGTATAGAGAGAGAAACAAGAGACATCCCCACAATTTCGCACCAGAGGACTCAACAACCCATAAACGCATGGAGTTATTTGTTAACAGTAAATTACAAATTTAACCCTGGACTTTCCACTGTTGTATTGTATTTATGATGATCATTTTTCTTTTTATTTTAACTTCAGTTCGTTGAATCTCCATTAATGAAGCTGTGGGTTGAGCAGGAACAGAGGTCAACAATGGAGGCTCTTCACCGTCGGCTACCACTCAACTTGCAAAATTTGATCTCCTAATCTTTTATTTTATGTTGTAATTCATTCAATTCAATCATCATCCATGTATAATAAATCCATTACTTATGGTTTTTTTTTTTTTTTTTTTGAGAACTGGATTGAGGTTTTGTGCATCTTGATCTTTGTTATCGACGACGCCTTGAGATTGATAGTTTTACATAGCTGAATTTGGATATAATTTGTTTATTTTTAAAAAAAGAAAAATGGAGGAAGCTTAGGAAGGCTTCCTCCACTTTCACCTTGCCGCCATTGCAGGTTGTTCAGATATGGTGAATTGACAGACAGCTTCGTGCATGTTTTTAAGTAAAACTATAAATGATCCTGTAGAATTAATGCTAACAAACGTAAACGTGGCTGTTCATCTGATTAAATTTCACCCAACAAAGGAACTGCTTTTTCTCGAGTTTGTGTCGAATAATATATGAATCTATCAACAAACATGTTCATGGATGACACAAGCTAGCCTCGTCGGAGACTCGGAGAGGCAGTGGAGACAAATAATGATATAATAATAATAATAATTTATTATTAATATTAGTAGTTAAGCGATTTCACTTTATTATATATATAACCCTATATATTTTTAATTAAATTTGTTTATATATAAAATGTATATGAGTAAAAATACAAACATACAAAAATAATAATTGTGTTTATTTTTATTATTTACAGATTAAAAAAGAGTATATATATATCTTTTTTAAAAATATTAAATTGTATTTCTCTTTTATGTTTTATAAGTTGTAATTAACTTATTGGTGAACGTAGAGGTGACACGTGACATTTGATGTTTTCCTTTATTATACATAATAATAATAATTTCCACAACTAATTCAAATTTTTACATTTGGATTTAATTATGATTATTTTGGATAATAATGATAGATATTTATTTTAGGTAAACATTAATTTTAAATATTACAAAATCTAATTTATTACTAATTAATTAATGAAAAAAATAAAGTCAAAATTTAATACAATTAAGTTAAGGTGTTAAATTTGGAAAAAGATGTGGAAAAATAAAATTTTCGTGTATTGTAGAATTGACACGTGACATGATTTGTTTTGTTTTATTATAATATATAGGTTAATCAACCCATGTATTATATGGGTTGATTTAGAAAATACATATTTTTTACATTTTAATAAATTATTATAAAATTTATATATAATTAAAAAAATTGAAAGCTAGTTAAATTGAAGATAAAAAAAATACTTAGTTGTTTGATATTAAATTAAAAAATATTATTATATTGTATTATTAAAAACAGATAATATGTATTTGCAAAAAAATGTTTCTTTTAATTTTTATCAACTTAAAATATAAGATATTAATGTAAGAAATAAAAAACTTTAATTATGTTAATGTGTGTATATTTTGAAAATGATAAAATATAAAAATGGAATATCTGAAAATCAACAATCAAAATTTATCATATTCACAATTGAAGTTTTATCAATTAAATTTTAAATCTTGTTAGCAAAATAATTAACAAAATTTTTTAAATTTTATACTACACTTCTACATTTAAATCCAGATTTTTACATTTGAATTTAACTATGATTATTATTAAGGATAATCATGACATATATTTATTTTAGGTAAATATTAATTTAATATTAATTCATTAATGAAAAATTAAAACCAAAATCAAAATTTAATGTAATGTAATTAAGTTATTTTAGTAAATTTAAAAAATGAATTAAAAGAATGACATAGGTATAATTATTGATTTTAATTAAGGGTATAAGAGACATTTCATAAATAATTATGAGTTGTCATTATTCAAGACCATTGATTTCTTTCTATCCAATGATCCAGAAACTCCAAGTGGTTTTCTTATTTTATATAGTATAGATTTGTTTAGGACTCTTTTCCTTAACTTTTACTAATCACACATCCCTTACCCATAAGATTTTTGTTAATGACATGAGACTTAATGATTAAAAGTAGGGTTTGTGTGATTAACAATCAAAAGGTGTACATATAGAATTACTTATTGTTTATAGGATTATTCATAGCTAGTTTTACAATTTGAAATTGTGTTGTTGATGACAAGGATCTAATTTTTTTTTTTTTTTGTAAAATTTACGTTGAAAAGAATTTTAATGATAACTTTTAAAATTTGGATTCATCAATCTTATTAACAGTAGTGATAATAATATAATGATACATAATATTTAACCATTAATTTTGTTATAGCTTTCAAACCATATTATTGTTATTTTTTAATAGAAGCAAAATTTTAAAAAAAAAACAACAAAAAACAAAAACTAACAAGGAGCAAGTAAAAATAAGGATGTCAAGATCGAGATCTTATCTAGGATTATTTCGTCTCTACAAGATCGGGATCGTAAGATCCTACCAAAAAATCACTACTTTTTAATTTTTCTTTCTATGTACTATAATTTGTCATTTTATATTATAAATTAATTATAGGGTTAAAGTCGTACAAATGCAACATACATTTCTCAATTTCTCTAAATGACTAATTAACTTTTTTTTTACTGCATGGTAGGTGTACTCCAAAATAACTTGTCGATTTGGTACGTGTAACCAGTAACTATGTTGATACGACAGTTTTTGCTAATTCAAATGTAGAGATGAGCGGTGGGTACCATTTCTCGAACTCGAACCGGTACCGACCGATACTGAATTAATATATTCGGTTCGGTATTTGGTTTTTAAATTATCTAAAATTCGGTATTCGGTACTCTCGGTTCTGTATTCGGTTTTTAAATTAGCTAAAATTCGGTATTCGGTTTTTAAATTAGCTAAAATTCGGTATCCGGAACCGAACCGGCACCATATAAAATTATACGGTTCGGTATTCGGTTCTTTCAAAACTATGAATTCGGTTTCGGTATTTTCGGGATCGGTACCGGTTCAGTACGGTACGGTACCGAGCTCACCCCTATTCAAATGACAACGTGACAGGTTTTTAATGACATGATGCTTACGTGGATTTCCCATACCAACATAGTTACACGTACCATATCGACAAGTTATTTTAGAGTACAATGTGGATTTACGTGGATTTTGATCTATATAAATAGTTTAAAAAATTCACATAAGCATATATATCCTTTTCATACACATATATAAGATCATTACCGGTAGAACCGGTAATCAAAAGTATCATCTCAACAATAAATATTAAGTACACGTATCAATGGGATAATAAAGTAACTAGATTAGTCATTTGAGTAATCTCTGTAAAATAACATACATTTGTACGACTTTAACCCTTAATTATATAACATTTCAAAAAAATATTTATACAACAAATAGAGAAACAACGTACATTCATGTTTAAAATATTTATGGTCATCCAAAAAAGTCAACCAATAATACATCCTATAATTTGACTCACTATCCTAATGGATAAAATGATTGGATTTTGGTAAAAGAATAGATCGAGTCGGTAAACGATTACACGGGAACCGATTAAAAGAGTCCGGACCGAGTAAAAGGTAGGATCAAATCGGTGACTGATCCCACGATCTTACGAACGATCTCACGATCCTACGTCCAATCTTTTTATAAAACGATCCTATATAGATATGGCTCGAAATCACTTGGTATGATCGACCGATCCTACGATCTTACTCGTGATCTTAACAACCATGAGTAAAATATTAAGAAGAGACGAGAAAAAAACATTACATTGAAGACGGAAAAAAAAACACCACCACCAAATATCTTATCTATCTTTCTGTTCAAGTTTACTCTCGAGATCAGCCAAAAGAACGGAAGCCATAGGATAATGACATGAAGGCAAGAGAGGGAGAGAGACACAATTTTCATTGTGAAGTAACTCGTTTTTGAATTTCTAAATCTATCGGTAAAACGTGTATACATCAGTGATGAGAAAATATCAAACTTTTTACCATTGAAGTTTAAAGCAATAGGCGTGATGTCAAATCACGGCCACGTCGGCCAGTCCCCCTCTCTCGTCGTTTGCCTGTGCGGATTGCGAGAAAATTGAATGAGTCAGGGTGAGAACCCCGATGTAACACCCACATTTCTCACGCAAATGCCACGTCAATACAATACACAAGTGGCAATAACGCAGGCGTCTCATAATGCACATGTCATAGGGTTAACTGAAAATCACTATTAATTTAAACTTTAATACACATAAGTCGACATGCATCAAGTCACATGCTGATACAACACATACACACTGAACTAACTGATAATCACTGATTACTGATAACTAACATAATGCTGATCAAGTACAAAATACAGATAACAGTTCTGAAGTCTAGTATCACAATACGATCAGCATACACAACTCTAAACTGCCCGATCTCTACTTCGGCTGCTGCGGCTGTGACTGCGGCCCCAAGGTATGACTGCCTGAGACACGGAAGACTCGAAAACATAAGCTAGACAGCTCGTGAGTACGCGAGGGTTAGACACTACAGGTAAGCACATATAACATACACAACACATATATCTCATCACACATATGCAACTCAATGCATAACACGTATCTCTGCTCAAAAGGGGACGCCGTTCCCCAGCTAACAGGCCGCACACAGCAGCGGTTAGCTACTCAATAGGCACAGGAGCGACCTGGCAATATCACTGCTGTATATATACAGTCTCATATCTTGTGACTTGTTAGGGACAGTCAGCCTGCGCGATCACATATCGCAGATACCTGCAACTCAAACACATATAGCACGCATAGGGTAGAATGGATCATACATGCGTACTATGCTCGGTCTCATACACAATATATCACAACACATATATATGACTCGTAAAAGTTTACGCGCGCTTTGTAAAAGACTCGAGTACTCACCGACTACCCGATTCCGACTTGAAACCCGAAACTCTTAATGCGGCTCGGCACGTGATCGGCTAGAACCCGTAAACACCACGGGTCTTCACATATTAACACAAACCTCAATAACCGAATAACTCAATTTAAACATAGCTATCGCAATTAATTTAAACCCGAAACACATTCCCGAACGGATAGCCGATCCCCGAAACTCTTTTAAGAGATTCCTATCGAAACCCAAAATCCCAAATAATTCAATCCGACAATATCCCGAAGGAACTCGGCACACTAACGACCCCAAACCTCCCCAAATGGATCAAACCGAATTCTCCCTGCAGGCTGCGGCTCGCGCCGCTAGGACCCTGAGGGTCGCGCCGCGACCAAGCGGTGCTCTACACCTTGACCTGCGATTTTCATGGCTGCACCAGGGGATTCAAAACCCTTCACACTCGATTTTAGCAGCATAATAGTACCAAACTCATACATAAACAACTTCTATACTACAGAAATCAATTCCCCCATACAATACAAACATATCTCAAGATTTAACCATCCAAAATCAAATCCTTACCTCTTGAACTTCAAATACAAGAATTGGAGGTTGAAGATGAACTTTCAGCAATCAATTGGAGCTTGAAGATCTCCTTTGCAGCTCCAAAACACACAGCACACACTCACGTTCTATTTTCTTGAGGGTTTGCACAAAAAGGAGAAAGATAAGAATGAAGAAAAGAAGCCCACATATATACGTCTCTATCTTTAACCGGTTCCGAACCCAATAACCCGGACCCGATATCACTTTTTCAACATTAATATCATTAGGACCCATTTAACTCACGAACTCAAGGAGATAATTAATCCGCTAATTATTAGCTCGGAGACACGTATCACTCAATCTTGACACGTTAAATCCACGAAACGGAATTTAATTGGAACAACGCAATAATAATAAATTAATGAGCCAATAAATTAAATCCACGTACCAGGCTCAATTTCGGGATGTTACACCCGACCTGATCAGTTTCATAAATTAAAAAAAAAAAAAAAGAACCAATTGCTTTTCAAATTTATTTTATTATTTTGATAGTTTAAAGTAACAGGGATTTGATTGATGGTTAAGGACTATGAATACCCCACCATATATCAAATCTCATTTAGTAGATTTTAAGCCAAGAACCCATATTTAAAATTTTTGGTAAAGATACATTTATAAGTGGCTTTCGTATTAAACTTCTTTTGATGGAATTTCATTGTAACAACACCAAACAATTAATATGCATTGAAACTTAATTAAAAGTTGAAATAAATACACCAGTAAATTCATGTGTTGTAAGCGTGACATAATTTATTGTAAAATTATGATATTATCAATAATATATATTTGGATTTATAAAGTTATATCAAGATACATGTAATGGTAAATGTGCATGTAATTGTTTGATTGATCATCGGTTCAAAACATATTGTAGTAATTTTTGTCTTATTACTTATTTCAACATGACTTATAATTTTATTTAAAAATATTACTTTACTAATAAATAAACTAATTTAATATTAAACGTAGTTTATTCTTGAGACATTTTTTAAAAACGTCTCTTCTTTATATGCATATAACGCTTTTTAAGAACAAATTAACATTACATATATGCAATTTATTTTAAAAACAATAAGAAAACATTATATAGTTATATACTTTTGTTTTATTTTAAATATAAAAATATATTACTACATCAAATAAAAACATAATTTTTTTTTTTGATCATTTCTAGCATATTATTTCATTATTTTACTATTTATAGTAGTGAATGATTAGTTTATCAATTTTTCATTTACCCCCTAGCTTATAGTAAGGGTAAAATAGACTATTTATATGAAATTGTTATGTATGGAAAATAAAGTGTTGTAAAATATAATTACAACGTACGTACGTCCCACGCAATACATATATAACTTTAGTAACCCAAGTTTTATGATGGATGTATACAAGATTAGTAATAGACAATATCGTATAATTAATTAAGTGTGAATTGAATGTGACCAAAAGAAAATTAGATACGTACGTGGTGTATCACGACCGGCCCCTTATGATTCTAATTCTAAGAATTGGAGGATATATATATATCATGCATAAGTAAAGTACGTACGTATACATTTCTCCACTTGGAAAACTTTTAGAAAACTTTGAAGAATCGTTTCATAAATCCTAATTGAAGAGTAGAAGCCATCCTCCTCCTACTTCTAATCAAAGCCTCTCTCTCTCTCTCTCTCTCTCTCTCTCTCTCTATCTCTCTCTCTCTCTCTCTCTCTCTCTCTCTCTCTCTTCTCTCTCTCTCTCTCTCTCTCTCTCTCTCTCTCTCTCTCTCTCTCTCTCTCTCTCTCTCTCTCTCTCAACTTTAAAAAATAATTTTACGATTGATTCCATCGGTTATACCGATGTATATGTGTGTGTGAAATGTATGGTTCGAGAGAGTACCCCTTACTATACAGTGCACCAGAAAGTACTGCTTTAAAAAATTTTTGCAAATATTTTTTTTTTCATAAACATGTTTTAATTAACATTATGAAAATAATATGTAAATTTCACATGCATTCATATCTCCAAACTTCTTAAAAATGATGTGAACATACACTTACATAATTTTGCATGTATGTGAACATAAATTTATGTGACACATGATTTAATCCACTTAGAATATGTTAATGTGCGTGAATTTTATATATCTTCTCTGTAATGTAAATTAAAACATGTTTATTAAAAAAAAAATTTACAAAAAATTATCTTTAAAGTGATATCTTCTGGTGCGCTTCATTATAAGTGGTACTCTCTTAAACACACACACACACACACACACATATATATATATATATATATATATATATATATATATATATATATAATATGGTTCAAGAGAGTACCACTCATTATGCAGCGCATGAGATAGTAGCACATTTAAAAAAAATTTCATAAACATGTTTAATTAATTATAAAGATGATATATAAATTTCACAAAAATGATGTGAATGTACATTTACAAAAATTTGCATATATGTGAACGTACATTTATATGATACATGATTTCATGCACTTATAATGTGTAAATGTGCGTGAAATTTATATATCATCTTTATAATGTTAATTAAAACGTGTTTATGAAAAAAAATTAAGAACAATTATTTTTAGAATTGGTACATTTTGGTGCGCTACATAACAAGCTAGTATTACCAAAATCTATATATACACACACTCAACTAAATATATGGTTTAGGTTTTAATAAAATTTTACATAGGTTTGCCATTAAACAAAAGTAAGTACTAACTAAAAAGATAATGTAAAAAAACCTTTCAACGCGATAAAAACAGTGAGTCAGTGGGAACTAAAAAAATAGGTGATTCTATCCTCAACATAAAGGTTTATTTTTACCTTGTAATTATTACTATATTATTAAAAACTAGTTTTATATAATTAATTAGCCAATATATTAATGACATATTTTACTATTTCACTTTTCCAGATTAACCCATGCTTTTTCTATCCATCATGAAGTGTAAATAGACTCAAAAAAAAAATATATATATATAAAATTTTGTACGTTGATGTAATACGTAATTTGCAGATTTTTCAAGTGCAAGTTACATAATATTTTTATTTATGTATGCCACTATAAATTGCATATGATACACTCGGAAGCTCAATAAACCTAAAATTAATTCAGAGTCGGTTAAAATTAAAACCTGTAAACTTCACAAATTAAATGGCCGCCACCACCATAAAAAACAAGACATTTTCCGGCGTCGGAAACCTAATAAAACTCCTCCCCACCGGCACCGTCTTCACCTTCCAATTCCTTAACCCCGTCCTAACCAACAATGGTCAATGCACCACGGTCAACAAATATCTCTCCTCCATTCTCATCGCTCTCTGCGGTTTCTCCTGTATCTTCTCTTCCTTCACCGACAGCTACCAAGACGAAGACGGAACCATCCATTACGTAATCGCTACCCCCAACGGTTTCTGGCCGTCACCGCCGATGTCTTCCGGCATCGATATTTCAAAGTACAAGCTTCGAATAGGAGATTTTGCGCATGCGCTGTTTACAGTAGTGGTTTTTGCCGTGGTGGCGTTGTTGGACGATAATACGGTGGAGTGTCTGTACCCGTCGTTTGAAACAAATGAGAAGATGTTGATGATGACGGTGCCGCCGGTGATCGGAGCTGTTTCAGGGACGGTGTTTATGACGTTCCCTAATACACGTCATGGTATTGGGTACCCATCTTCAAGGGAACAAGTAACCCGGCCCACCAATTTATAAACTACATATATGGATAATATTAGTTAGGGTTTATCGTGAAAAATAAGGGTTAATTACTAAAATAGTCACATATTACATCATTTTATCACTTTTTAGCCATTAAATTTTCATTTTACTAAAATAGCCACTTTTTACGTTACCACATTTACGTGATATGTACTTTTTATTCGTATTTTAATGCATTACGTTACAAAAGGTGTTTGATAACGTAAATGCTTGTACTTTACGTGACCACTTTTAAAAATATGCTACTTCCCCATAAAAATGTAATGATTAAAAGTGGTCACGTAAAGTACAAGCAATTACGTTACCAAACACCTTTTGTAAAGTAATGCATTAAAATATGAATAAAAAATACATATCACGTAAATGGTAGCTATCACGTAAATGTGGTAACGTAAAGTGTGACTATTTTGGTAAAATGAAAATTTAATGGCTAAAAAGTGCTAAAGGGGTGTGATATGTGGTTATTTTAGTAATTATCTCAAAAAAAAAAAACCTTTAACATGTTTTCACGTTATTTGTGTTTTCGTCACTTAATGTTATTTTTTTAAATAAAAACCTTAAGTTATTTTTTTTCTTTTTTGTTTAGTGAAATTTGGACATTAGACATCAGTTATAATTTGTGAACCAGGTTTTTAAAAACTGAAAAATCAGGTTCTAGTTTTCTAATTTTATTAAACCAAAAAGGAAAAAATAACTTGAGGACTTATATATAAAAAAATAACATGGAGGGACGAAAATGCAAAAACATGAAAACATGTGGTTTTTTTTTCATGATAAACTCTATTAATTATTGTGTTTTATATTTTTCTTATTGTAAGATTAATAATTTTAAAAAAATTTGAATATATAATTGATAATTAATGGTATATGGATAATTTTGTTTTTGGATTTTATTTGCTTTGTATATAGGTGACTTCTTTTATGGTTTTGGTTTGTTGGTTGGTATGCGTATTGGACATACCAGAATCGTTGTACCTGACCCGTCCCCGTCCCCATTTGGCCATTTCGTCATGGTCGTCAATCGTCATAGAGAAAGTATCATTAATAATATAAAAAGTACCAACAAACTTATAAAATAATAAACTTACAGGTTTATCAAACAGTTATCAATTATATTTTATTTACGTACAGTGTTATAAGTTAATATAGGGTCATACATGCATGATCAAATAGAACACGTAAATTATTGAATGACTTATTGACCAAAATATATTAAGCAGAACTTAATTGTGATATTTCAACAGGGTGTTCAAACCTGATATCCGAAATTTTGGGTAATGATTTTTGATATCTGAATCGGTATCTGAAATTTTGGATTCGGATATGATATCGGATTATCCGAAAATCTAAATTTTTTTTTACAAATTAAATCAAGTGTTAAACATCTAAAGTACAAATTTATATATCTAAATACATATAAAATACAAACATATCACAAGCAGAGCATATTTATTTTTTAACTTAAAATGATAAAATAGCTAAAATATACATAATATTACTTAGTGAATGCATAATATCAAGTTAAAAAACCAAAATTATACGTTTGAAAAACTCAATATCATGTAAATAATTAATGACAATATTGTGAATGGTTTTAGAATCAATGACCTCCAATCAATAGGAGGATATAATTTATAAACAATACATATGAGAGTTACAAGAATGTGAAAGGTGAACAAATAAATATACATAAATGAGAGGTTAAGACATGTGGTTAATATCCCCCCTCAAGCGAGACGGTGGCGGTCCTATGCGAAGCATTGTCCGAAAGTGCTCGAACAGTGGACGAGGGAGACTTTTGGTAAAAATGTCCGCCACTTGAAGCTTGGAAGGTATAAAACGAGTATGAAGTTTTCCTGCAAGAACAAGTTCCCGTAGAAAGTGATAGTCAAGTTCAATGTGCTTGACCCTTTTGTGCGATATAGGATTTTGTGTCAAAAAGATGGCACTTCGATTGTCACATAGCAGAGTAGGTCGAGAAGCTGGTAGAGCGTGAAGTTCCTGAAGGAGATGTGAAATCCATATAAGTTCAGCCGCAGTGGTAGCCATGGCACGATATTCGGATTCACAACTAGACCGTGAGACTGTTGGTTGCTTTTTAGCACTCCATGATACAAGATTGCCACCCAAAAAAATGGAATAACCATAGGTGGAACGTCGAGTCTCCAAGCAGCGAGCCCAATCCGCATCAGAAAAACCCATTAACGCAGACTTAGGTTGTTTAGAAAATGTATGACCATAAGTAAGAGTCCCCTTGATATAGCGAAGAATCCTTTTAACATGTTGAAAATGTTCCGTAGTGGGAGCACTAAGGAACTGACTAACTTGATTTACAGCATAGGAGATATCTGGTCTGGTAATAGTCAGATATTGCAAAGCACCCACTAAAGAACGATAAAGTGAGGCATCAGAAAATGGTTCACCATCTTTGGTGAAAGAAACCGAAGGGGATAAAGGAGTGGCAACCGGCTTTGCTTCAAGCATGGACGCCCGTTGAAGGATGTCATGGGCATATTTTGTCTGACTTAGAAAAAGGCAAGAATTTAGGTGAGACACCTCCAGACCCAAAAAATAATTGAGCGGACCCAAGTCTTTAGTAGCAAATTCCTTATTGAGTTTGTTAATGAAAGCAGCAATCTGGGCTTCATTATTACCTGTAACAATTAAATCATCCACATAGACAAGCATATAAATAATATGAGTGTCCCGTTTAAATATGAATAACGAAGTGTCAGCTCGGCTTGATGTAAAACCATTAGCAAGAAGGAATGAGCTGAGGCGTTGAAACCATGCACGGGGTGCCTGTTTGAGACCATAAAGAGCCCTGTCAAGCTTACAAACATGGTTAGGATATTTGGGATGTACAAAACCCGGTGGTTGCTCAATGAAAATATCTTTGTCAATATGCCCATGTAAAAAGGCATTATTGACATCAAGTTGATGAAGTTTCCAATCATGTATCATAGCAAGGGATATAATAACCCGAATGGTTGTTGCTTTAACCACAGGGCTAAAAGTGTGAGAGAAGTCAAGACCAGCAAGTTGACTGTACCCTTGCGCGACAAGCCGAGCTTTGTATCGCTCAATGGATCCATCAGCACGGTACTTAGTTCGATAAAGCCATTTACAACGAACGATTCTTCGATTAGAAGGTCGTGGGACAAGATGAAAGGTTTTATTCTTGTACAATGCATTTAATTCTTGTTTCATAGCATCAACCCATTTTGAATCTTTTGCTGCAGTGTGAAACGTCTTAGGATCCGAGTGAGCAAACAAGGACACGTGAAAAGAAGAGGACTGAAATTGAGACAAGTCTGCAATATGACGGGGTTTAAAAATACCTGCTTTTGCACGAGTGGTCATATGATGAGTATTAGTTGCAATCGGAACAGCAGGAGCTATGACAATGGGAGGTGGAGGGGACGCAGGTGCAGTGGGTAACATGGGGGTAGTATTGTCGGTTGAGGTTGAGGTACTGGAGGATGGCTGACATAACGTGTCATCGATGCATAAGGTACACGGAGGTGGGTATGGGATCGATTTGGGAGTAGGCAGTGGGGATGGAATTGGTTTGGGTGTAGTTAGCGGGTTAGTAAGACGGGGTATGATTAATGTATCAATAAAAGTGGTGATGGGTAAAGAAGTGGAACTGGTTACGGGATTGTGTGACACTGAGTCAGCAAATGGGAACAATTTTTCATCAAATTGCGCATGACGAGAGACATAAGTGCGAGATGTAATCGGATCCAAGCAACGGAATCCTTTATGAGTGGAACTATAGCCGATAAAGATGCATGGTATGCTTCGTGGTGCAAGTTTGTGTGAAGCATGATGACGAAGATAAGGATAAACTCGGCATCCAAAGACCCTAAAAATGCGATAATCTGGAACCCGATGATATAGAAGTTCAAACGGTGATTTTCCTTTTAAAACCGACGATGGCATGCGGTTGATGATAAACACAGCTGATGTAACAGCTTCAACCCAATACGAGGTCGGAACGTTAGCATTAAACATCATGGCCAAACCCGTCTCAATTATGTGACGATGTTTGCGTTCAGCTCTAGCATTTTGTGGTGGTGTATACGGGCATGAAAACTGATGATGCGTGCCATTTTTATGAAACAGTGCACGGACCCTATGATTTACAAATTCCGTGCCTCCATCACTTTGAAACACTTTAATTTTACGAGAGAATTGTGTCTGAGTAAAGTGTACAAAATTTTCTATTGCCATAAATACATCCGATTTCCTTGCAAGCGGGTAAAGCCATGAAAATCGTGAAAAATCATCAATAAACACAATATAATAACGATAATTATCATGAGACGTAACCGGAGAGGGACCCCAAACATCACAGTGAATTAAGTCAAGTGGATGGAATGCACGTTTGGCGTTAACTTGAAATGGCAATTTATGACTTTTAGCCATTTGACAGAAGGAACAAATAACAGGTTTCGGTAATAAAGCATTAAAAGATAAATGTCCAAATTTTTGCAATAATTTAAGGGTGTCAAAGTTGGAATGTCCCAATCTTGAGTGCCATAATTCAAATGATGCTCGTGGGCACTTATTAGCTGCAAAAAATGCTTCATGCTGATTGTGAAAAACATACAACCCATTTTCACATCTTCCTTGAGCTAGCACCTGTTTTGAGTTCCGATCATGGACAAAAAAGTTAGGATGAGATAACAGCACATCCACACTATTGTCTTTAGTGAGTTTGCTAACAGAGAGCAAATTTTTAGAGAGATTAGGCACCACAAGAATATCCTTGAGAAGTAAATTATTAGGAAGATGAGAAGATCCCGTATGAGAAACGGGGAGAGATTGACCATTCCCGAAGGTGACAACAGAAGTACCTGATGTAGGAGTAACATTACTCAGAGTTTCAGAGGTTGACGACATATGGTCTGAGGCACCCGAATCCACGTACCAATCGGGAATATTTTCGGAGACATGACAGTTTGCCATAAATGCTTGAGCCAAATCTTCACCAGTAGAACTTTGAGATGCAAAGGAGGGAAGTTTAGGACACCCGTTTGCATAATGTCCATTAGTGCGACAAAGCTGACAATGTGGTGGTCGACGACCACGACCACGACCACGACCACCATTATATCCACCACCACGATAGCCGCGGCCACCTCTGCCACGGTTAGGCATAGGCTGAGCAGAAACGGCGGCAGAGAAAGCCACCGCGGGAGTAGATGAGCGATGAATGGTTGCCAGAAACATTTCATGACTTTCTGCCCGAGCTAATAAATCAGAGGACAAAGGTGGTGGACGAGTAGGTCGAATAGATGTAGAAAAATTTTCAAAAGTTGGACCCAAACCACAAAGAAACCAATGAAATTGATCATTTACATCAACGGGATGACCAATAGCCGACAAATGGTCACATAAAGCTTTAAAATTACGACCATATTCACTCACGGTTTGGGCGCCTTTCGTAATAAGACGGAGTTGGTCCCGAAGGGTGTGAACCCTTTCAATAGAGGAGTTGCCATAAGCCGCTTCAAGAGCAACCCAAATACTCCTAGCTGTAGTAAGACCAACAATCACAGAAACAGCTTCTTCAGACAACGAGGCATGAATTATAATAATCGTTTTTTGATCTGCAACACTCCACACGGAAAAGGCCGGATTTTCCACTGGTTTTTCAGCGACAATGATTGTGGGATCGGGAATAGAACCCTTACCATCGACATGAGATAATAAATTTTGGTAAGAAAGAATGGGTATCATTTGATTTTTCCAAAGAAGATAATTGGAAGCACTTAATTTAATGGTGAGCATGTGAATAACTGTGTTAAGAGGGATGGTGGCATCATTGTTGGTAGATGAAGACATGGCAGAAGGGTGATGGGGAAAAAAACGAAGGAGGAGGGAATAGGAGTTACAAAAGAATTGGAGAGGCTTTGATACCATGTGAATGGTTTTAGAATCAATGACCTCCAATCAATAGGAGGATATAATTTATAAACAATACATATGAGAGTTACAAGAATGTGAAAGGTGAACAAATAAATATACATAAATGAGAGGTTAAGACATGTGGTTAATAAATATACATAATTTTAAAAAATAAAAAGATTTTTTTTTTTTTGGATATTTCAGATACCTGAAATTAAAAAATTTCACTATCTAAATCCGAAATTTTAGATGTTTAGACCCCCTACCAACCGGTCACATCGCTAACACAAATTAAATAGTATAACTTATATTTTAAACGCTAAATATTCCTTATAAATTTCATGTCCCAAGAGAGACTTCTCCATATTGTGATAATAGTAGTCACTTTGAACGTGTTTTCATCTTTTATCAACCATCCATCTCTTCCTTTAGCCCATGGAACAAAATACAACCCCACAAACATGACGACATGACGACATGACGCACATGCTTGTAAGGCCATGTCATATATATACACAAATCAACCATCATATAACACATAGTACAACTATGCAAAGCTGGAGTAGTCATTTAGACTCGGGGTGTGTTTGTCGTAAGCTTTTGGGAGTTTTTTGAAGCTTTAGCTTTTGATTTTTTGAAACTCTAAGTTCAAAAGCTCTGTTTGATTAATAAAACCTTAAGCTTTTGATTCGGATTTGAAAGCTACCAAAAGCTTTTCACGAAAAGCTATAGCTTTCAAAACCACCTTAAGTTTTGATCGAACAAAATTACTATTTTACCCTCCAAATAATTATAATCTACAAATTTTAATTAATATCAAGGTATTTTTATTTCATTCGGTATTAAAAACTACAGGTACAACTAGTTTTACCAAACGCATTTATAAAAACAAAAAGTTTCAGTTCTTTTAAAAAACTTATCTCTTGAAAGCAACTCCAACTTGAAAATATAGCTAGTAGTATCAAATATACCCTAAAGTTTATAAATATTATTTTATTAATATATATAATAAAAAAAATATTTTATGCATTTATGAATTTGTTATTTATAAAAAAAATGTTAAATAAGAAAACTAAAAGTAATCATCTTTCATAATTCTTTATTTATTGTAATAAAATATATAATGATATAATTTTATGTAATATTAAAATTGTAAATTATTCCAACAAATTATATTAGATTAAAATAAGCTTTAAAAAGTTTTTAAAAAAAGCAACTATTATTAATATATACTTTATAAAGCTGAAAAAACAATATATATGATAAGTAACAATATTATTCTTGTATTTCTTTAAATAATTAATATTTGTGTGTTTTATTTTTAAGTTTTATTATATTTTATATCAATAAATTTTATTTAAACTAATCACATGTTATATTGATTAATAAACTAGTTATTATTTAAATAGGTTACTCGTATAACATCAATGAATTGAAAGTATTAATCTACCAAAATATATATCATATCGCTTGTTATTTTTCATTGCAACTTCCACGACCTTCTAATTGATCATTATATTATTAGATAAAATGTAATATATTAACTAGGGTTTTAGGGCGCGTTTGACAAAGAGTTTTTGGGAAAAAGATTCAGCTTTGATTATTGAAAGCTTAAGTTTAAAGTCTTCATTTGGTTGATACGAGCTTAAGCTTTTAATTTATAAATGAAAGCTCGTAAAAACTTTTCCATGACAAACTAGTTGAAGTAGCTTTTAAAAGATCTTTGGGCTTTTGGTCTAAATATTACATTTTTATTATCATAATAATTAGAATTACAACTTTAAATTAATATTAATGTCATTTTATGTCATATGATAGTAAAAACTAAAGATACAACTACTTTACCAAACACATTTATACAAATTAAAGCTCTAGTTATTAAAAAAAATACAGTTGTTAAAAGCTCCAGCTACTAAAAGTTTCAATTCAAATGTCCAGTTAGTTGTGTCAAATATACATTTAATATATATAGGTGGTGATTCTAAACGGTAAACACACATATCTCTCATTGCTAATTACACACCTCATTCATTTAATGTGAATGACATGATTAAGTTTAATTAGTGGGTCTCATGTCATTAAAGAAAATCATATGAAAAAAGAATGCATTATTAAAAAAAAAATTAATTATGAGAGGTGTGCGTAGAACGAGACTTTTTTAATATAGCTATTTAAACAATTAAATAGATTGACTTATAATTCATTAGGCTTTTCATGTGTGATTTATACTCTATATAATAAAATTAATATAACATGATGGGCGACATCCACTAACCATGGGAATGAGTTTCGTTCCACATTTATAAAATTGATAAATAGGCAACGACGGGCAATTGACTTTTGTTCTATTGCGTGTAGAATGATATATACTAAGGTAGTGTTTGGTTCGTTTGATGTTTATGAAAGAAATAAGTTTTTTAAAGAAATTAGTATACGTCAACAATCGAAATTGGATTTTTTTATCCTTCAATTAATTATTTTGGATTCTAGCAAATAAAACACCTCTTTCTATTTTTTATGTAGGTTAACCATTATTGTTATTTATATTGTTATTTTTCACATCTCGTGTGATGTAATTAGGGGTGTCCAAAATCGGATATCCGAAATTTTGGATGGTTCCGAATCCGAATATCTGAAAATTCGTATTTTTTATTTTTTTTAAATTAAATCAAATATTTAAATATCTAAAATACAAATTCTAATATCCAAATACATATTAAAGATAAATATATCACAAACTAAATATATCCGGAACCATTTTACTCATAACGACTAAAAACGATTAAAAAACTAAAATATATAAAATATTAGTTAATAAATCTATAATATCAAGATAAAACTAAAAAAATTACATTAGAACAACAATAAACACTCAATATTATGTAAATAGTCAATACTAAAGATATATAATTTTTTTATGATTTTCGGATATCCGAAATTTTGGAATTTTACTATCTGAATCCGAAAATCTGGATATCCGAAATTTCGGATAGTTTCGGATCAGATTCTTATTTCGGATGCTCGGATTCAGATTTTTTAAGATGTAATTGCCTACATAAGTCCGGTCTCTTCTTTGGAAATCAATCCTTGGGTGTATGGCCGTTTCGCCTTTATAATTTCAATGATAATTCATTGCTTGCAAATGGAAAAAAAAAAAAAAAAAAAAAAAAAAGCTACATAAGTAACCATAGGTTTTAGATTTGAAGTAATCGGCAAGGTATGATTAATTAATTAAGTGTGACACAAGAAAATAATTAGGTGTGTAAATAAAGGGATGAAAACCATAGCATATTTTAGTCAAAATTAATATTTGGTATGGCTTTAAAACTGCTTTGGCTTCGTTCTAAATACAAAGATGTACAAAAATATATTTCTAGTAATTTGAGCAAAAATTATCCCAAGTATAAATTATACTGTTCATGATTAATTAAATAGTATCCGTTTATTGAACTTTTTGAATATAATATATATAATTTTGTGTAAAGAAGTTTACATATCAATGCAAGATTATGTGAAGTAAGTGGTAATTAAATAGGGTTTTTATACTTTTATGCTACTACTTTTTTAGATGGACAACCGGAAATTTTGTTAAAAAATTATTTCTCTATTAGATTCATTTTATTTTTAATCAATTATAATATTTTTGTTATTTTTAAGAAATATAATTTTTTGCTGATACACAAAACATGAGATTTTATTTGTGCCTAAACTTTCGTCTTCGAGCACAAAGCTCGTTCAGTTTAAGCACAAATAAAATGTTGTGTTTTATGTATCAACAAAAAATATTTTTTCTCAAAAAATAATAATAAATGTGTACATTGATCAACATTTTAAATACAATTTATGAAAAATAAATTTTAAATTGATACTCTGGTTCAGCAATAAAGTTATTTATATAGATGAATCAAGTGTTTGGTCAACCATTATTCGTCTAAATCATCCGTTCTTAATCCATCAGAAGTGGTAAACTGGTAATCCCACTCTACAGTTCACACCTTTATCGAGTCATCGACACATCACTCCACTTTCTGACAGTTCACAGTCAAACCCCAAAAATGGTCATCAACACAAATTTTAAATAAAAAAGAAAAATGAGATAAACGAAAGAGAGACACATAGTGAAAAGGAAAGAAAGTTTGGTCTAGCCACGGTGAAGGGAAGAAGGGTGGAACGAGAATTGTGTTGGGTGGTGTGCCTTTGTTGCGGAGTGTGGCCACCTAAGCCAAAAATCTTGTGGATTGTGGTTTGGAGTACCACTTTGGATGACCTTATTATTCTCACCAACACTACATTCTCATGTACATAGGTGTGACATCTCTCACATTGGTGGATTGTCGGACCAGCCAACATGATGCATTAAGTGATCGTGATGCATCATCCTCCCAGCATGATCCATCAACTGATCGTGATGCACAATTCTTTTCGAATGATGTATAATCTCTTTTATGTGATGCATTACGATTTTACTAATGATGTAATGTGGTTCTCCAATGTTTTTTTCGATATACAGAGGTTCTTCATTGTACTCATCCCTATGTGTGTGTGTGTAGAATATAGTTCTTGTAAGTACCTAAAAAAATGTGAGATACTGTGAGTACCTGTGAACACACGGGTTTCGGATGTGAACATGTTATGAAAAATGGTTTTTTTTTAATTTTTTATCCATATTCATTTAGATACAAATAATACAAAGCTATTTGTAAAAAAAGTACACAAATTCACACTTTCTAGCATCTTAAAAGTCATGTGAATTTTATAAAAATTACGTGAACATGTTTTGTTTGAATATACGTTCACAATAGTGCAATTCATGTGAATATACACGTTTCATATAGTTTAGTGTGTTTATGTGTGATTTTTTACAAATAATCTTATATTATTAATTTAAACATGATTATGAGAGAGAGAGAGAAATAAAAAAAAGAGATGGGATCATTGCAGAATCTAAATTAAGTGTAGAAATATAAAACCAATATCGTCTATATATATACATTGATCGATCTCGATATGATATGTTGAATGGTCGTTAGAGTAAAAAAAAATCTTACGAAAAATAAACACGTAAATTTTTTTTGAATAAAATATAGCATGACCAGTCTCGTTAACTTAAGGGTAGTCCACCAAGTTTGACTACTAATTTTGATCATTATTTTGACTATTTTAATATTGAATGTATATAAAGTGTTGCATACATGTTATATAGGATTACTTCGACGTTAAACATACGATATAAACTGTTACTTCGACATTGAATGATCTCGATATAATATATTGCATCATGGTCTGGGTAAATTTTTTCTTACAAAAAATAAACACTTTTTTTTCGAAAAAATATATCATGACCGGTCTTGTTTTTATGGTATAATTTTTTGTTTTTAAAATTAATCATATTAATGTTATTTTAATTTTAAAAAATACGATATTCTTTTTACTAATGTCTTTTTTTTTGCTATGCTAATTTTTTCTTTTTTAGTTACAATTTCATTAATATCAATCTTTTTTTCACTAATGTCAAACTTGATTCTTTTAATCAATTCCATTAGATTAATCTAACTTACAGACGATATTTGTTTTACAGTTATATAAATTTTGGTTTTGCAATGATCATATATATATAGGGGTGGCAATTTGAGCCCGTTCAAGCAAACGGGTTGACGACCAAAAGTCATAAAATTTACATAAATTTGAATTTTTTTTCAAATAACAATTTTTTTAATACGTCGTTTTATAAATTTTCATTTTTTTTTTAAAATCATGTTTTATTTTAGTTTTTTACAATGGGTCCATTTAATTGTTCGACCCGTTGGGTCAAGATTGCCACCCCTATATATATATATATCTATATCTATATATATCTATATCTATATATATATATATATATATATATATATATATATATATATATATATATATATATATATAGTTCGAGAGAGTACCACCCATTTTGCAGCGCATCAGAATGTACCTTCTTTAAAAAAACTTTTTTTAATTTTTTTTCATAAACATGTTTTAACAGACATTATGAAGATCATATGTAAATTTCATATGCATTCACATCTTCTAGCTCCTAAAAGTGATGTGAGTACACTTACATAATTTTGAATGTATATGAACATGTATTTATGTGATGCATGTTTTCATGCACTTAGAGTGTTCGGATTTGCATGAAATTCACATATGATCTGTGTAATGTTAATTAGAACATGTTCATGAAAAAAATTTCAAAAAAATTACATTTAAGGGTGGTACCTTCTGGTGCGCTGCATAATGGGTGGTACTCACTTGAAAACACACACACACACACACACACACACACACACACACACACACACATATATATATATATATATATATATATATATATATATATATATAGAGAGAGAGAGAGAGGTTCAATTGAGAACTTTTGTGCATCGAGTTACAAAAGTACATATATCATCCATTAGATCAAAAAATTGTATGGATTAGATTAAATGGCAAAAGGGTAAATAATTGAACAATTTTATGCATCTTGTGCATTACAAAAAAACATGGAAGGGCATTTTGGGTATTGTGCATACCTCATTAAATTTAATATTTTAACAAATAACTAAATAATAAATGTTAAAATAAATTCAATTGATCACTTCCAAATTTAACAAAAGTCACACAAATTCAAAAAAAATGATGACAATATTGATGCATTTCATATTAATCGTTCAATTCGTGATGCATATCGATTTGATCTATACAAAATCTATACAATTCGTGATGCATCACTGTTAATCATCATCTTCATATTCATCGTTTATCATCATCGTTCATCATCTTCGTATTCATCATTTATCATCATCGTTCATCTATGCATAGTTCATCATAGTGCAGCGTTGTTAATTATCAACATCATTGTTCCAATGGATGTATCAACGTGTTCATCATCTTCTTCTTCTTTCATTGTGTTTCATCGTATTGTTCATTATCGGTTGCATCTCTTGTTCATCATGTTCATCATCATCGCGGCGGCGGCGGCGGTAGTGGTTGGCGGGGTTCCTCGATGCATACGGTGGAGAGAGAGAGAGAGAAAGAGATATACGGTGGAGAGGTGGTTACAACAAAGGTGATGGTGGTGGTGGTGGATATGGTGGGGAGAGAGAAAGAGAGAGAGAGAAAGAAATAAAGAAAGAGTGAAATATGATAAGGTGATTATTTTTTTTGAATATTTATTCCTTATTTTATTCTAATTTACCTATTATAATTAATTCCATATATTTTAATTTTACACATTCAATATTCCAGGAATACCCTTAGTGCATCCTTATTTGATTCTTTGGTGCACAAAAGTTCCTAGAGGTGCCTCGGTGCATAAAAGTTCTCAATTGAACCTCCCTATATATATATATATATATAGGGTCAGGTTCTATGGGGCACCTGTATGCATTGTACACTTTGGGAACCTGTATGCACCGTTAGATCTTGAATTTTAATGGTTCAGATTGTAGTGGCAAAAGGGTAATTAACTTGAAAATGGGTGCACGGGTGCATAACTTCTCGCGCACGGAAGGGCAAAATCGGAAGATGCTTTAATTCAGAAAATATTCTATCCGAATCTAAACAAACATGATGCATCTTCATCCAATTTATTGGATTCGTCTTCAAACACGATGCATCCTCATCCAATTCTATTTCAAAAATGATGCATTTCGATCATATTCATCCTCGTCTTTGTTCCATCATTATGCATTCGTGATGCATTTCGGCCATATTCATCCTCGTTTTTGTTCCATCATTATGCATCACCAAAATCGTGATGCATTTCGACATTTAAACGTGGATTTATGGGAAGGTGGTTGATCATTTTATTTAGTTTCCTAAATAAATGATAAATATTAAATTAAAATTTTATAATTTAACAATATATTATTAAGCAATCCCAAAATACCCTTAATGCACCCTTTATAAACAAGCAATGCATTTTTGGTTCCCATTTGGTTCCCGATGCATATGGTGCCCCATAGAACCTCAATATATATATATATATATATATATATATATATATATATATATATATATATATATATATATATATATATATATATATATATATATATATATATATATATATATATATATATATATATTCTACTACACTCGGGATTCTCATAAACCAAAATCAGAGTTAGGAAAACATTAATGGCCACCACTACCATAAAAAACAAGACACTTTCCGGCGTCGGAAAGCTAATAACACACCTCCCCACCGGCACCGTTTTCACCTTCCAATTCCTCAACCCTGTCCTAACCAACAACGGTGACTGCACCACACTCAACAGATATCTCTGCTCCAGTCTCATCGCCCTCTGCGGCCTCTCCTGTATTTTCTCTTCGTTCACTGACAGCTACCAAGACGAAGACGGAACCACCCATTACGGAATTGCCACCACCAACGGTTTCTGGCCGTCTCCACCGTCATCTTCCGGCATAGATGTTTCAAAGTACAAGCTTCGAATAGTTGACTTTGTGCATGCATTATTTACAGTAGTGATTTTTGCGGTGGTGGCGTTGTTGGATGATAATACGGTGCAGTGTCTGTACCCGTCGTTTGAAACAAATGAGAAGAGGCTGATGATGGCGGTGCCGCCTGTGATCGGAGCTGTTTCAGGGACGGTGTTTATGATCTTCCCTAATACACGGCATGGGATTGGGTACCCATTTACAAGCCATGGGAATAAAGTAGCCCATGCATAATATATTATACAGAAAATATTAAGAAAGTGAAATTCGAATGAAAAATATTGAGGTTGCTTACTCTGGTTTTTTTTAATATGATAAGTGATTGTTTGTTTACTTTTTAATGAAATCGTTAAGAAGTTATTTAAAAGTAAAATAATATCTTAATGATTACATTAAACAAAACAAAAGGAGTATATTGATTTTAAGGTGTGTAAATGTTTTTTTTTTCTTATTTTGAATTGTTTTAATATATTTCATAATTATTAATGGAAAGATTGAATTATTTTATTTTTGGATTTTCTTTGCAGCTTGCTTAATTTGTATTTTGAATATGTGAATAGATCGCTTCTTATATTGGTTTTGGTTTGTTGGTTGGTTTGCTTACTACATCCCTTTTATAGGTTTATCTGATTTTATTTGCAATTTTTTCATATTATCTATATCTATATCTATATCTATATCTATATCTATATCTATATCTATATTCTATATCTATCTATACTATTAAAAGAGTAACTAAATGCCACATGGCATGCTCTCATTGAATTTGCCACATGGCATGCTCTCATTGAATTTGCCACATGTCGCTCTCTCCTTTTGCCACGTCATTTACTGATTTTATTTTTAAATTTCAAAACAAATCAAATCTATGTAAATCTAATATGGATTAATTTAATAACTAACTAACTAAAATTAAGCAAACTTTATTATTCATATAATTATTATATTATACATATATAAATATCAATTTCTAAAATTAACTCATGTAATACATGGGTAATAACCTAGTATACTATTAAAAGAGTAACTAAATAACACATGGCAAGCTTTCATTTAATTTGCCACATGGCATGCTCTCATTTAATTTGCCACATGTCGCTCTCTCCTTTTACCACGTCATTTACTGATTTTATTTTTAAATTTTAAAGCAAAATCAAATCTGTGTAAATCTAACATGGATTAATTTTATAACTAACTAACTAAAATTAAGCAAATTTTATTATTCATTTAATTATTATATTATACATATATATAAATATCAATTTCTAAAATTAACACATGTAATACATGGGTAATAACCTAGTTTAAATAATGAAGGGATATAATTGAATCGAGTTAGAGTCCATTAGACTCAAGCCTTACTTATTTATAATTGAAGGACTCGGACTTGGGCTTAGCTTGTGATTGATTTTACAAGTTTAACCATGATCAGGGCACTCTGTTTGTTTTTTATATAAACTTATAATTATATAAAATTAAGAATATATTATATATTTTTGTTATATACTAAACACGTTTAAGCTCGTGAGCTTAATGACTGGAACTCGATCTCTTATAATTCAAGTATTTATCAACACAGGTAGCTTAATTCACATGCAACCCTTTCTTAGCATGTCCCAAATTAGTCATGGATCATTAAAGAGGGTATTGTTAAAAGGTGTAAAGTTGTGTTTGGTAGATAGCTACAAAGAGGAAAAAGTTGCCAAATTTTAGCTTATTAGTTAATTCTCCGTTATTGTTAAAGAAATGAAAGAATTAAATTTTAACATATACAAGTTGAAAGGCATAGAGAATTTATATATATAATTAAAGTCCCCCAACTAATAATTTATCTTCATTTTTTTCTCCGATTCTCTCTACGAAACAAAACCTAAATGTATCGCTAAAACTACAAAGCAACAGAAAAACGTCACTAAAAAGGGATAAATATAGTAAATATTGGATTGTTTGGATCAGGTTCAAACGATCCAATTAATAATAACTAACGTATATAGTTAAAGAAGCGGCTTCTCCACATCGTCGTCATCGCAATAGTCACTTTGAATCGTGTTTTCATCTTCTTGTAAGAATCCCTCTTTTCCTTTAGCCCATAGCACAAAATACAACCCCGTAAACATCACACACATGCCCGTAAGGCTGTATGTATATATACACAAACCAACCATCAAATAATACTCAAATAGCGCATTCTATGACTACACGAAGCACGAGTAGTCGCTCGATCATACAGTACGTACCTTCCGAGAGCCACGGAATGACCTAAAAAACCGGAGATGATAACGGTGATTACAGTTCCAAGGGGATTGAACATGGAAACCAGAACAGGCCCTCTTTTTTTCATAGCCCACCCATTGAAGCTTAGACAAACTCCAGCCACCATTCCGGACTGTTTGATTTCATGTCGATATTAACGATCGTTATACAATATAGAAACCGTTATAACGATATCGAAAATATCAAATTTGAGTAAACAGAAAGGTTTTTAAACCTCAAAATATCAGTTTCTGAGCAAGAAGTGTTCCATATAGTATAGGTATGCATTTTGACTGACTTTTATGGTCAAAGTATTAAATTCTTAACTTCGAAATTAGTCTCTGTTTTTACAATTTTCTTTAAATAAAATACTGATTAGTTTGATCAAAACAGTCAAGCACTACCAAAGAGATCAAATTCAAGGAAATCTTTCGATAAAGTAATAACTTTGCAACTAGAAAAAGCATCAAATTTGACCTCAAAAGTCAAATCATACCGATCATATAGATGATTCATACCATTAGAGCATAGCTCATAAGCTGTTTCAAAGACCATACGGGCCATCCGGTCACGATCTCATGATTTTGAATAAACGCAACCAATGCCGTAAGTATCACACCAATTAAAGACGTTATTGCACACAACGATATCGGCGCCGGCATATCGCCTAAAGTTATAGCCTGCAAAAAAAAAACCACTTTTTTAGCGACGACACTCCCCCGTCACAACGAACTCAATTGATGACTACCCATATCTTATCGGGTTAAGATTCATTTTGATCATCCAACTTTCAGATTTGTCTCATTTAGCCACTAAACTATTTTTTGTCATGATTTAACCATTAAACTTTGTTTAATGTTCTATTTTGGGAAAAATGAATAAAACTAATGGCTAAATCGATACAAAATTTGATAGTTTAGTGGCCAAGTCGAGACAAGTTTTGGTGGCTAAATCAGTATAAAGAAAGTTTAGTGGCTAAATATGTATACAAAAAATAGTTTAGTGGCTAAATCGAGACAAAAAATAGTTTAATGGTTAAAACGAAAAAAATCTAAAAGTTAGATGGTCAAAATAACACTTAATCCATTATCGAGAAGGTATACCTGCAATATGACATTGCTTGATAGAACAATCACGGCAGCAATGAGATACAAGCAGCCGATGGTTCGATCTTTGTCGAAAGTGTAGAAATCTTCGGTTGGTGGAGACACCTCTTCGTGTAAAAAGTTGTCATTTCGAGCGGGCTTCTTTTTAGTACTTTGCATAATGCTCATTGTAACGGCCCCGATTACACATAAGAATGTTCCCACGATCTTGATCCTGCTATACGTGCAACTAACGTCGACTTTCTCTAGGCTGCGAATAAAGAAAAGCAACATTTTTTGTTTAATTACTATTTGATAGCAGCAATAAACGAAACAAGTACATTACCTAAAGGCCCAAGCGATTACAAACACAATGCCTGGTGCAAGATTCGGCATCGCAGTAGCCATCGATGGCGAAGTTAAATCAATCCCTTTCATCGTTAAAGACTGAAACAACGTCACCCTAACACAAGAAAACCCAAAATTTAATTAAAAGGATTAAAACCCTGAAACCATATCGTTTTCGGAAATGCAAACAAGCATATATAATCAAAATATCACTAACCCTGCAAACGATATCAATACCAACTGAAACAATAATTTGGCACCCAATTTCTTCGGCCATGCGTTCCTGCAACGTAAACATCACAAAAACCTCATAATTTTCGATAGAAGTTTAACCTCATTGATCTAAAAACACATTTAAATGATTGTCTTTAGAGGCTCGATATGATTACCTTTCATAGAAGAATGCAAAAGGGGAGAGGATTAGAAAGGTGAAGAAATTTGAAGAGATGATAAGAGGAGGCCGAGAAAGGCCTACGGACATGAGATAACTCAGCAAAACTGAGTTTCCTGCATAAACAAACTGGGCTCCAATCAACCCACATATTATCGCAACATCTTCGATAAAATCTTGCTTGCCCATTGTAAAAAAGATCAGGTTTTTAATACATTGGTGCCTATGTTTTCGACTTATGAGACCGAAAACCCTTTTCGAATTCTTGAATTCTTGAGGTTTGATGCATGGAATGTTGAAGGTTTAGAATTTGAACAATGGGGGAATGTGATTTGGAGGCAAAAAGCATTGGATGTTTCTATGGATTGTTGTTTTTTTATAAAGAAATGTATCAACAAATGAAATCTTTGTTTATAAATTATGGGTATCATCGATTATTATGAAATCTTGTTGTTTCAAGAAACTCGATTCAACATGATTTTAAAACCCTTCTCTCCTATCATTATTCTTAAATCCTTTATCTTTAACGTTAATGAAGAACATATATTCGTAAATTTAAAGGCCTGTCGAATCTGACCGTTGATGCAATGTGTGTGAATAAGGTTATGTCACAAAGTTTATGGAGCCCATATTATTTGGGCTTTTGTTTGCCTTGATGATTGAAGTTATATATATATATATATATATATATATATATATATATATATATATATATATATATATATATATATATATATATATATATATATATATATATATATATATATATATATATAGAATATGGTTCGAGAGAGTACCACCCAAATGCAGCGCACCAGAAGGTACCACCTTTAAAAAAACTTTTTTAAATTTTTTTTTTCATAAACATGTTTTAATTAACATTATGAAGATCGTATGTAAATTTCACATACATTCACATCTCCTAACTCCTAAAAAATGATGTGAACACACACTTACATAATTTTGAAGACATGTGAACATGCATTTATGTGATGTGTGTTTTCATGCACTTAGAGTGTTCGGATTTGCGTCAAATTCACATATGATCTGTGTAATGTTAATTAGAACATGTTCATGAAAAAAAATTTCAAAAAAATTACTTTTAAGGGTGGTACCTTCTGGTGCGCTGCATTAGAGGTGGTACTCACTTGAACCTAAATCTATAGAATATGGTTCGAGAGAGTACCACCCAAATGCAGCGCACCAGAAGGTACCACCTTTAAAAAAACTTTTTTAAATTTTTTTTTTCATAAACATGTTTTAATTAACATTATGAAGATCGTATGTAAATTTCACATACATTCACATCTCCTAGCTCCTAAAAAATGATGTGAACACACACTTACATAATTTTGAAGACATGTGAACGTGCATTTATGTGATGTGTGTTTTCATGCACTTAGAGTGTTCGGATTTGCGTCAAATTCACATATGATCTGTGTAATGTTAATTAGAACATGTTCATGAAAAAAAATTTCAAAAAAATTACTTTTAAGGGTGGTACCTTCTGGTGCGCTGCATTAGAGGTGGTACTCACTTGAACCTATATATATATATATATATATATATATATATATATATATATATATATATATATATATATATATATATATATATATATATATATATAGGGTCAGGTTCTATGAGACACCTGTATGCATTGTGCACTTTGGGAACCTGTATACACCGTTAGATTCTGAATTTTTAATGGTTCAGATTGTAGTGGCAAAAGGGTAATTAACTTAAAAATGGGTGCACAGGTGCATAACTTCTCGCGCGCGGAAAGGCAAAATCGGAAGATGTTTGAATTCAGAAAATATTCTATCGGAATCTAAACAAACATGATGCATCTTCATCCAATTTATTGGATTCGTCTTCAAACACGATGCATCTTCATCCAATTCAATTTCAAACATGATGCATTTCGATCATATTCATCCTCATCTTTGTTCCATCATTATGAATCACCAAAATCGTGATGCATTTCGGTCATATTCATCCTCGTCTTTGTTCCATCATTATGCATCACCAAAATCGTGATGCATTTCGACATTTAAACGTGTTAATTTCGTGATGCATCTCTGAAATTTAAACGTGTTCATCAACGTCTTCAATGTGTTCATCATTGTCGTGATGCATTGTTGTTGTGCATCATGTCTGAAACAACCAATACCATATGCTCCAACTATTTCTTGGAAGCAATAACCACCAACATTAATAAAAAATCTTAGAATTCTTTGACTAGCCATAAGCATGATAAAGAATCGTAGAATGAACTGTTTGTGAAAAAACTGATACTCAAAAACCATGATCAACAGACGCAAACAAATTCTCGTCAACATCGATGCACAGGTATGATGCAGAGTTGCATACCGACGGTGGACAGCGATGGTGGTGCTGGGTCTGGCGGTAGTAGCAGTGGTTGTCTTGTGAAAACTGGTTGAGAAAAAAAGAGATGGAGAGAGGCTAGTCATGAAAGAGAAAGGGAAAGAGAGAGAAAATGAGATTGATTTATGGAAAGGTGATTGATCATTTTATTTAGTTTCCTAAATAAATGATAAATATTAAATTAAATCTTATAATTTAACAATATATTATTAAGCATTTCCAAAATGCCCTTAATGCACCCTCTGTAAAACAAGCAATGCATTTTTGGTTCCCATTTGGTTCCCGATGCATATG
The DNA here is from genome assembly GCA_020465985.1 of Centrapalus pauciflorus. NCBI lineage: Eukaryota > Viridiplantae > Streptophyta > Magnoliopsida > Asterales > Asteraceae > Centrapalus > Centrapalus pauciflorus. The sequence goes on along the minus strand of JAANYP010000100.1, from coordinate 115,356 downwards.
GTGCCCCATAGAACCTCAATATATATATATATATATATATATATATATATATATATATATATATATATATATATATATATATATATATATATATATATAGGTTCGATTGAGAACTTTTGTGCATCGAGGCACCATTGAGAACTTTTGTGCATCGGACTATCTACCAAAGGTGCACAAAGGGCATTTAGGGGATACTAAATGTATGGAAATTATTTTTGAATTTAAATGTTTTTAAGATAATTAATAGCTAAATTTGGTATGAAAATCACCATTAACTTCTTTCCTAAAATCTCTCTCTCTCTCTCTCTCTCTCTCTCTCTCTCTCTCTCTCTCTCTCTCTCTCTCCTCTCTCTTAGCCCCCTCTTGATTTTGGAAGAGATGAACGATATGCATGATTTATGTTTGTATGAACGATTCATGTTTGTATTTTGATGTATTTTGATTTTGGAAGAGATGAACGATATGCATGATTTATTTTTGGAAGAGATGAACGATATGCATGAAGAGATGAACGATATGCATGTATTTTGATGTATTTTGAATTTGTATTATTTTTGTTAATTTTGGAAGTGTAATAATTAAATAAGGATTGCATAATTCCTGTTTTACCCCTCCGCGAATTTCATTATGTGCACTTGATGCATAAACTTTCTATTTAATTACCCTTTTGCCATTTGATCTAACCCACACATTCTTTTCATCCAAGGGCCAATGGAGGTTCTTTTGTGCCTCGATGCACAAAAGTTCTCAATGGAACCTCTCTCTCTCTCTCTCTCTCTCTCTCTCTCTATATATATATATATATATATATATATATATATATATATATATATATATATATATAGAGGTGGGTTCAATGGAGAACCTCCATGCATCAAAAAACCTTGAAGAACCTCAATGCACCACCACAAATGCATCACAATCCCCCCGTGATGCATCAAATTCCTGCATGATGCATCGGTTTCTACGTGATGCATTACGATTTTCTAGCGATTCATTGTGGTTCTCCAAGGTTCTTCGATGCATAGAGGTTCTCCATTGAACCCACCCCTATATATATAATAATTCAACTTGTTTTGGAATACAGTATTGTGAGCTAAACTAAGCCGTCCCAAGGACCGTTTTTTATTTACGATTGGAACCAATTATATATTTGTTAAATTCTTGGTTTTACAATTCAATCCTGACTAATGCCTAATCATTAATACAAAAATCTTGGTTATGAAACTAGTTTTGCATTGCAAACCACCTTCATTTGTACCCCAAATAGTCGCAACCTCCACCAAGACTTGATTTGATACTCTGTGTTTGAAATTTTGATGATTATATAAGAAGGGGACTTATGAAGGTGTTTGCTAAAATAACACAATCATATTTACCAAATTATATGCATACCCAACACATTTTCTTGGAAAAACGCTTCAGATCTTGTTCTAAAGACACTTCAGACTACCATGAATATGGCGACAACAGTGAGATGGCTAACAGTGGTGACAAACCAAATGGGTTTGATTTGGTTTACAAGATTCGAGAATCTACGAACTTGGGTCTCTATAACTATGGCGAACAGCTTCATGGCTACGTTTTGAGATCTGGGTTCATTGCAAACATGTTTGTTTCATCTGCCCTCATCAATTTGTATGTCAAATTGGGTATAGTGAAAGATGCACATAAACTGTTCGATGAAATTCCAGAACCAGGTTTAGTTGCTTGGAACTCATTGATCTCTGGGTATCTTCGTTCTGGGAAGTTTTTTAAGGGTTTGAGTATGTTTCTTCAGCTAGAAAGGTCGGGAATTTGTTCGGATTCATACTCGTTTACTTCTGCTTTAGCTGCTTGTGGCCAGCTAAGTTTGGTACAGTTAGGCAAGTCCGTTCACTCCAGGATCATTAAATCTGGGGTCGAATGTAGTACTTTTGTAGCAAATTGTTTGATCGATATGTATGGAAAATGCAAGCGGGTTGAAGATGCAATCAGGGTTTTTGATGAAATGTGTTTCAAGGATACATTTTCTTGGAACTCAGTGATCGCTGCTAGTACTAGAAATCAAAGAATTGAACAAGCGTTTGGTTTTTTGTATCGAATGCCAAACCCTGATACGATATCGTACAATGAGATGATTGGTGGCATTGCACAGTTTGGAAACATGGAACAAGCCATCGAGGTTCTATTAACAATGCCAAACCCTAATTCGTCTTCATGGAATTCAATTCTAACAGGCTATGTCAACCGAAACTGCCCAAGAAATGGCCTCGAATTCTTCTGTAAGATGCACTCAAACGACATACAGATGGATGAGTTCACATTTTCAAGCATCTTAAGTGGCATAGCATACCTTGGTGCGCTTACATGGGGATCTTTGATCCATTGTTGTGTGGTGAAGTACGGTTTCAGTGAGTCGGTAGTCATTGGCAGCGCTTTGATCGATATGTACTCTAAATGTGGGCGGGTAAACACCGCAGAGATATTGTTCAAAGCGCTACCCAATAAGAATTTAGTAACTTGGAACGCTATGATATCCGGGTACACCCACAACGAGAACTCAACCAAAGTGATTGAAGTGTTTGAACAATTGAAACGCACAAAAGATCTACAACCAGATGAGATCACATTTCTTAATGTTTTATCGGCTTGTTGGCATAACAAGACACCGTTAGAAGTTGCAAACCAGTACTTTGAATCAATGATACATGACTACCAGATAGATCCAACGATCGAGCATTGTTCTTGCATCATTAGGCTCATGGGTCAAGAAGGGGAAGTTTGGAGAGCCAAGCAGATGATATCCCGGCTAGGGTTCGAGTCATGTGGGGTCATTTGGAGGGCATTGCTTGCAGCTTGTGGGGTTTGTGGGGATCTAAAAGTGGCTGAAATCGCAGCTAGAAAGGTGATTGATCTTGAGGGCGATAAGGAGTTTGTTTACGTGATGATGTCGAACATTTACGCACGGTTTGGTAAGTGGGAAGATGCAGGAGCAATGAGGAAGATAATGAGAAACAACAATGTGACCAAAGAGGCTGGTTTAAGCTGGATTGAGATTGAAAATGTGTCTCATCTTCCATGTAAACTGTAAAAATCAAATCCAGTTCATAATTTATATAAGGTTAAGTGTCATTTTGACCATCCAACTTTTAGATTCTTTTTTATTTAGCCACTGAACTATTTTTTGTCCCAATTTAGCCACTGAACTATTTTTTGTATATATATTTAGCCATTAAACTTTCTTTTTACCGATTTAACCACTGAAAAATGTTCCAATTTAGCCAACTATCGTATTTCGTACCGATTTAGCCATTAGTTTTACACATTTTTCCCAAAATAGAACACTTTTTCAGGACAAAAAACAGTTTAATGACTAAATGGGACAAATTTGAAAGTTAAATGGTCAAAATGATACTTAACCCATTTATGTATGCTGGCAGGTTTTGAGTCTTGTTGTCGCAGAGGGACCTAACAGCCACATGAGAATTTGACCTAGTTTAGGTTCTATAAATAAACCCTATACAATCGTAACCTCTACTTTGTGATTAATAATATACCTTACTGGCGTGTTTGTGGACGTACCGACGTAGCTTGATCATGCTAATCAAGTGTGTTCTTTATTTTCTATTATTTTTTGCAATATACTTTACTGTTTCCTTGCTCACGTACGTGTGGCTGCCGTTTCCTAGCTGAAACAAGGTTATCACCTAGTGCTTGTTATACACTTTGAGACCGACAAAAACCAGATAATATAAAGAGAAGATGTCAACAAAAGCAACGTGTCTTTAGCCTTAATCAAGAATAACAATGGTCAATGTAAGACTTCTCAAAGAATTTAGAACTCAGTTGTGCCTTCAAAACCAAGATATGTTGTATTGTTTTGCAGAGGTTTGAGCATCTTTTATGAATTACAGGATAATCAGCACGAATTACAAAACCTGCCTTCTCGTTCAATGAGGCAACATTTCTCAGTCCAAATGTCTGCTAACAGGTCACCTTGGAACCGATAAACCCAGCTCTAATTCAAACAAAAAGAACCCATATCAGATACGGATAGGAGCTTCTGTGCAGTCATTGTTCTACCAAAATACTTGCAATGCACATAGAAATAACGGAAAAAAAAAAAACTTGTCTTGTTGCGTATCTATCTAAAATGTTTTTACTTCCTAATACTTTTGAAAGTGAATAAAAGCATTATATATTATCCAAAGTAGAGTTCCATCTTATTAGCATGATGAAGCAAGCCCACCTCTAGAAACAGCAAAATGTATCACGTTCCATCAAATTCATCTGGGGAAAAGGAGAATCTCATGTTACTATAACATTCTAGTGTTGAGCTACATGCAATAACTTCAAATTCTTCACAGCATGAATGTAATGTTTTATAGATTTAAATTAGTTCCACAATTATGTTGCAGCGACATTCTGAGTTGTTAGATGTTAAAACAACTTCAAATCTCGAGTATCCTACTTCATACAATTGAAAAGGTTCAACAAGCAATCAATACAAATATGGTGGCTCAGTGAATCATTAAATGCATCATGTATTGTCGAGTAAATTTCCTTGATATTAGGATGATGACGCAAGCCCACCTCTACAAACAGCAAAATCTATTACGTATTCACGATCCATCAAGTGCATCTGGGGAAAGGAGAATTTTTGTTACTGTTAAACTCTAATTTCAGCTATATGCAAGAAGTCAAACTCAGAAACCTTATTCCAAAAATAGAAATATTTGTAGATGTGGACCAAGTTTCCTCTATGTTTCTTGCCAAGAAGGCATAATTAGGTCTAATCTTCATATTTGAGTACAAATATGTGTTTGTTGCACCACAAAAGAAGAAATCTTAAGATATAACACATTTAATGGTAAGCACACACATCTTTGATTATGATGTACATTGTTCGTAATATTCAATAATTTGCTTACAGTAGCTATAAGTAAGATGACACACCATGCACTCGTCCTTAGTCTGATCCTACAACACCATTTTAGGATGAAACCACCACCATCATGATTAGAGAATATTAGAACTATATGCTTCAACAAAAATTGGTGTGGTAAGTTGATGAGCCAAAACTCAAGTAAAAAGGCAAAAAAAAAATTATAATGTCATAATTTCGCACAAAAAAAGCAAATTAATCATACACCGAACACTCAAAATTCCTCACGGACTTCTAGGCAGAAGTGTTAAGAACAAATACAACTGTGATTGTATCTCGGTCTATTTATAAGCCTAAAACTTTTAAGATGCTAGACAGAGCACTCATACTTGATTTGACGACAGGTCTTGTAATTCCCAGTTCATTTCTTTCATGCATTGGGGAACTCATGTGCCTGCAGGAACCAAACTCTAGTCAGATACCTGATCAATGCATCTCCCTCCCACAAATAGCCCAATGTCTAAACTAGTTGGGTTCTACGACAAGTTCATACAACAATCAAAATTTTCTAACAAAAGAGAATCAACTTCTCAATCGTAAGCTAAGATGATTTCAATTTTAAGTATATGTGTTATTCTGGAATAATTCCTATAGTTCAATTTGTTACAATGAAGAAATTGAATAACTATCTAAGGAGTTCATCATCAACTTCAAGCCCCCTATACACTGTACACGATTAAGACCAGACCTACATGTGAGGTCCAAATAGCAGGTACCAAAGTTTGCTTTTGCTTACTCATTGGCACATATTTCTTCGAACCTAAAAACAATTTACTTAGATGTTTTCTAGTTATGAAACACTAATTTCCACTCACATAATGCATTTCAACTGTACGTGCAGTTTTGACTAACTTGAAGGTACACAATAAACATACATGTGTCTAACTTGAGAGTACATTGGGCACCTGACCTTCTCCTCAAATTAACTGAAATCTAGTTCAGAAAGCATCCTCTCGCAGAGTCGCAGTTTAGATATCAGCATAGTTGTAAAAGACTCAAGGCGCAGGCGCGAGCCTCATGAATGTGAGGCGGATCAAATTGGAAAGTTTAAAAAAATATGTATGACATCTAGTTGTCTACACAACTCAAAAAGTATTAAAACATTTATAATATCAAAGAAAAACTATGTTTCATGTTGCCTAGTTGCATAGAGAGTAAAGACATGTATAGTATCAACTATATAGTTATCTAGTTGCACAAAAACATATGCATGATGCTTAGTTACATAAAAACATTTTTAATATGAAGAAAATATATGTATGATGGCTAGTTTCGTGGTTGTCTACCATCTTAACTTGCCATGTAAGCGACGCTCACTTTAGTCAAGAAAAAGCCTCACATGTTGAGCCTTATCCGCCTCGGAGCCTAGGGTCGCTTTTAATAACTATGGATATCAGATCAACTGGGAAATGTGTTTTCCAACTATCAGAAGTGCAAGGATTTCAATTACACTCACTTTCATACGAGATGCATGCATGTGTGTATGTGTGTTTTTATGTTCTGATTGAATATCAACACAGCTACTGATTCACAATCTTACCTCATATGACCAAGTGGCATATCCTAATGTGTTAAGATGCGACATCAACCACGCAAGAAAAGAATGGATTGAATCCTCTTGATACAATTGTGGCGGCATTTATCATGATAAATACTTCTATAACATATAAAATAAGAGATCTACTCAACATATAGACTCATCAGCTTATCTCATATCAGAGATACAAACAACTCAAAAGTAACATCTTCTAGATTATTTAGTTATTTACATGTAAATACTATTATAAACTATGCTAAAGCACTGAGCTTTGCACTACAGGAATCCAAACAGAAGAGACTGGTCTCATAAGACACTTATAAGAAAAAAGAAAGAGAACCAAAAATTATGCTTATGTTCGTCTCTATCATCCCCTTCATGTTGAGACATGCTTTGTTCCATATGTCATGCACCAAAAAAAAATATGGATGAAGTTCACATGCATTAAACAATCATATGCATGCACAAGCATTCAAAGAAAAATATAGTGGTTCTATCATGAACATCATCACCTCTTGGAGAAAACACTACAAAAATTGAACAAAAGGAATGAACATGCAAAGCTTGCACGAGAGAAGTTGTGACTCACAATCAAATAACAAAAAACATATTAGAGGCCGGGAGAGGTACGGCAGAGTGTACCCTGTGAAAGTGATCTGGAACTCCTTGAAGTTGTGCTCAGGCAGGATGTCATTCTTGCTGCAGAAACTGCATTATGTAGGGGTAACAGTGACTGCACACATCCAAGCTCTGACGGACACCTATCAAGCACATTTGTGCAAACTCTTTAATTGCTGCTTCTACTTAATGCTATTAAACTTCTCAGAGTTTCTTAGCCCTCTACAGTAAACTCAACCATAACATGTGAAAAGGGACAATTTTAATCATATCGACGTGAAATATTCCACAAGATATACGTTTATATTTAAAAAGGTTTAAACACGGGACTATGAAGTCCAGGATATCTGTACCTCTACCTCTATTTCAGAGGTAGAGAAATACAGTGTCCCGATTTGGCCACTGTGACCATAAACTAGCATGATTTAAGTCTCATCATCATTTCAGGGCTTGGCCCAATTTCGTTTTGAGATGTAACTTGATACTAATTTAACTTTTCCATGATGGCAGTAAACTCTATCAAAACTATAATATGATCGGTCCATCTGTTTTCCAGAACAATTCTTTCACTCTTGAATTCATAGCACATTTGACAAAATTTCTAAACGACATGGTGTCAAAGAGTATGTTTTTAGCCATTCACGTTTTTTGTTTCATAGTTAACTTGTACTTCATTCAACAATCAAGCACCATTTTCTATAACTCACAAAGATTACGGTCTCTGGTAAACATTATAACTCACAAAGATTACCATTTTCTATTTAAGAGTTCTTTTCTTCCAAAATAATATTCCAACTTCACATACCAAACCCTAATTTCCATTTATTGGATTGCACTCACAAGTCATATCAACTGTAAATCTTAATTTGATATCAATTAGATCTTGCTAAAAAGAACAAGTCGTGTACCTTGATACTGAGAAGCGAGGAACCCTTGAGGCAGTGGACCTGGTTGGAAGAGGGAAAGTTGGGGACGAAGGCGCCGATTTAGGCATGGAAGCAGACTTAAAAGCCGATTTGAGATTTGAAAAGGAAGCTTTATTCATGAATCTGTTGCATCTTGAAGCCATAGCCAATATCGCGAGATAGGAGATCTGATGAAAAACTTCAAAAATCCAATCCAATTGATTGATTTTTAGGGTTTAGGGTTTTATGGTGATCGACGGACGACCATTAAAATTCGGTTCGGATCCTATCGTCAATACCTGTTACCCGGATAAAATCTCACCCGAACGGGTACCTAGCTACCTTTGTAGCCAGGGATGGAAAAAAAACGAAACGGGAAAACCGAAAACTGATCTAATTGGGGCGGGATTCCCCGAACCCGATTAAGTTAAACGGGGGATGGGGCGGGTATGGTATTGATAATACTCGTCTCGTATACCCGATCACATAACACGTTTAAATCTCCGATCACTTTATTAATAGCAATATGCTATCTATATTGTATATATATTATATATAAAAGATGAATAGTTTTATCTATGTTATGTATTATACATAAAAAATATATTTTGTATAATTTAAAGAACTTATTTACTTACATATAATTTATTGAAATGATGTTTTTTTCGTTATCATTTGATAAAGATACGAATTTAATTTAATATTAATATATGTAATTTTAACATACATGGACGTTTTAAACTTAAATTATGAACAATGTGGTTAAATTTCATATCATTGATTTATAAATGGGTTACCCGATTCCCCGTGGGTTTCCCCGCATACCCGATAGGAATCCCTGCGGTTTTTTTAAACGGAAACGGGATTTTCATTCCACGCCTCGAACCCGCCCTGTTGTCATCCCTATTTGTAGCTTGTTTACCCAAATATTATTTCTTTTATTTATTCTTTTTTAGAAGAATTACCATACTTTATGATAAAAGATGCCACAATTAAAAGTATTATCCAACAGCTTAATCGTGTTTCGGGTTATTTAGGTTTTAGGGTGTCAATCACATAAGGTAATTTTTACTTATACAATTTAATGTTTTTTATATCAAAACAAGCCAAAATATCAAATATAACAAAGTCATATAAGAAACAAAAAACATGAGATATATCAAAATTATGACACATATTTCTTGTCATCATCCTCATGTTTCCTAAGTTATAAAACTTGCTAAATCCTCAAAGGTTCCTTAAAGTTTAGAGGGTTAAAAAAAATCCTATATATAAGTTAGATTCATCTCAACTTTGATGACACGATGAGTGTGTACATGACAATTGTTTTCTTCAGCAAAATGGTGAAACCAAAAGCAACTAGTAGGTGAACAAGAATATATAGTAGTATTAACTAGTCAAACTTGAAATCGAGTAGGAATAGGTTGGAATCGTCGAACCTTAATAGTGCCTCTAGATCATTTACCCTAGGTTTAGTCTTTCAAAGCTGAAGTGTCGTCATAAACCCATAACCAAACAATATATAGTTAGTCGGTTTGGTCTAAACCGAATAAACAACCAAATAACTGAATAAGCCAAATAACGTTCGGTTCAGACAGGGTTTTTGGTTTTGATTTTCTTCACACGCCCTTGCCATAATATTAACAAATTAATCATGTTGTAGATTATCTACAGTTGATGAATACAAAAGATTTTATTAAAATTTGTTCAAATTATGTTTATGATGTACACTTTGAATGAGTATAACTTACATTTCTATTAACCAATTAAAAAAATAACTCGTTCTCTCGTGAGCCACCTCTAGCAAAGCCTCATCCTTCACTTGCTACACACCCATTCTAAAGTATCAATCATTATTTCAATTGTGTGGTCTAACTTGATCATCATAGTACACTCCATGAATTTTTGCCTTTGGGGACCTATGATGACTTGTTTCTTGAATGGCATTAGACTCTTTTCTTGACACATCAAGCTTCAATACAATCCACAGTTGATGTTATTTTTATATTAACTTTATACAATTCATTATAATTTGATGAACTAATGTTAGATTTTGAATATTTTAATTTATAGTTGTACTACTATAGATAACAAATTTATAATTACATGATTTGATTTGAATTTAGAATATCTTTAATATTATAGTGTTACATCATGTTATTTTATATCTTTGGTCTTTCCCAACCATCATATACCAAAAATAGTTAGTTGTTTGTCTGACTAGTCATTTTTGTCATCTAGCCAAAGTTGGAACCCGTGGATTCACCACTCAAATATAAACAATTATCAACACCTTAATTTACAAATTGATGTATTAAGCTTTGATTAATGTAAACTGGGACTTGATTATGAAAGTTAATTGCCAACTCATGAGATTTAAGACCATACATGATGATGATGATGATGCTTATTTAAATTAATAAATCTTAATATAAAAGAGTTTTAAGAATAGCATTGTAAAAGAAATTTATTTACAAGGGTTAAATTGACAAGTTTTTATAAGTTTAATTAAGTCAAGGGTGTATTGTGTCAAATGCAAAAACTTAAACATTGTTAGCCATGAACATATTCATTCTCAATTACACACTTCTCTCTGCTCTCTCTGTCGTCTCTCTAAAACGAAATCGAACAAGAAATTAGACATTTTGTAACCTTGCAATCACTAAGAACGAAGCTAAGCACAAATTCGAGGTAAGATTGACATTATTTGGGATTTTGCCAAGTATTGGCCAAGGTTCTTCAAGAACCGATTCAAAGCAAATATGTTGGATTATTAATGCATCTGTTATTTACTGGTTTGGAAATGTTATTGGGTACAAACTTAAGCTATAACAACAAGAATCAACTTCAGTGTAGTCTTTTATGTATGTTTATTTGATTTGTGTCGTGTGCGTGCACTATGTTCATGATAATGTATTCATTTGGCCAACTTTGGCCCAAGTTCGTGTAATAAACATCAAATTGTTAATAAAAACACATTGCAAATACATTTGGCATATTTACCATATATTTCAATAATAGGGTTGGTACAATCGGGTATTGGTTTAAAAGTTGGAAAATCATGAACTGATGCACTAAAGTTGTATCAGACCTAAGTCTGAATCTCAGAATAATCTTTAATTCTAACTTCGGATGGGATTTTACCCAAAGTTGGACTGTTACTTATCCATTATAATACTAAGTATTGGATGTCGGACGACAGAATGTTGGATTAGATCAAGACAACTCGGACCACAGTACGACAATTAACAAAGTCAAATCCTCTATCCGACAATAAATAAAGTTGGATCATCTGCACGAAATCCCGAAAGTCGTATCCCAACTGGATTCAGCATTTGAGTTTGAATTTATGTTAAATTGCCCAAAATGCAACATATCTCAGCATAGTTACTTAGAGACTTCACTGTTATACATGCACATTATATGCAATAAATAGAGTCATAGCCTTTTTGCAAACACGTGAAGCATAATTAAAACTAATTAACATCTTAAGCAAACAAGAATTCACAGCTTAAAAGCATATTAGAGCCTAGTTAAAGCAAATTAAAGTCATAACAACTTAATCAGCATAGGTCTGCGCTGTGAGTAGTATATTTTACTATTTACTTGTACTTTATCTAATTTGAGACTTCTTCTGGAGCGTATAACTTCTATAGCAATCTTTTAAAAATAAAAATTGTATAAATGTTGTCTAGCATAATTTCCTGATACAATATCAGCAACATATATTTGGCATTCCTTCAAATTAGCAGCTTCATATTCATTTCATGGCTATTTATCTTGCAAAAGCTTAGCATCAATACCTTAATTGAGTATTGGGTAGTAGTCTAAACATTAAAATGTGTTAATTTACATGATGATAAGCATATATAATAGAGCATTCTGATGTTACACATGTTGTTTTACTGGTAGTTATCCCAGTATGTGGTTAATCCTCATAAAATGCATGTGCGTGTTCTAACATTATCCTATTGCTATTGTCTTTTGTCTCCATCGAGGTAACAATTTTAAATTGTTTAGCAAATCACTAATTAGCAAAGCAAAGCATACGACCGTCCCTTAAAGTATAGCACAACAAAGCACATCACACACGTAAAGGCATATAAATTATAAATATTTGCTAACTCACTAAGCATTAGCTTATAATTGTTTCAGGCAAAGACAAGAATAATGTAGGACCTTCCAACTAAGTTCAAGCTTTGAAGCTAAAAGATTTATCTCATTATCAGTTTTGGTATTAGCCTTGTGTTAATTGCATTGGGATGTATGAGGTAGTAGCTTTGTGTACAAGGATGGTGTATTAGCAATGTAAACTGTTTCATTTAGCACGTGTAGTGCGAGACACTTATATTGTATTTCTTAGACATGTATGTATGCTTTAGTTTGGTTTAATTTTCTTAACGATGACTTTGCAAGATGATTGTTTAGCTTGATCTTGAGAGTTATATGTGATTATAAGAAGTATGTTACAATCATGGTCAAGATAATCATAAATATATCTCAACCTTAAAGGGTAGCCTTTCCAATATGAAGTTTTCACTCATGTAAAAGTTGGCGTTTGAGAACATAAAAAGTGTAAAATTATAAAGCATACATCACACATGTTTTCATTTTAAAACGACATTGACAAAAATAAATTGTAGATGTTTTAGAATTTGTAATTTTATGTTATGTTTGTTCTTTCTTGAGCATTATTTTCTAAGTCACAAACACATATGGATACAAGACCTCAATAGAACGAAGCTCCAACCAACCCTAGGGCTTTAAATCAACCTTAACTCCAACATATCATGACAATGGTGATGGTGTTCACCAAAACCAGTTGCCATTGTTTTTCTTTGTTTGTCACCAAAAAGCTTAAATCATATAACATAAATAAATAGTGATGATGGTTATGGTGTGCCACACCATTAAACCCATCGATAGACCGATTGTAGTCTGTTAAAGTTTTGCAAATATCTAAAATTGATCATGTACTCCTTAACCCAGGGTATTTAATGCAAACCAACTCTCCACATAATTAAACCAAGTAAATATTTGGTTTTTTTGGTAAGTAACAAACATGTAGTCATATAGATACAAGACACTAGTATAACTAAGCTCCAACAAACCCTACCACTTTAAAATCAATCCTAAATCTAAACATCTACGACAATGGTGATTGTGTTGACCTAAACTAGTTGTCATTGTTTTTGTTTTGTTTGCCATCAAGAACCCTAAGTCATAACATAAATAAATCACGATGAGGGTTATGGTTTACTTCAACATTGAGACATGTACAAAATATAATTATTTAAACCATCAAAAAATAATTATAATCGCTTTTAGTTTGGTTTTACAAACACTGAAAAATTATCCATATGTATGAAAAAATCCAATCTCAAACGCCTTTTTATATAAATGAAATAATGATGTCTTGGATTTCATTAACGCAAAGTATCTAATGCAAACAACCCTCTACATGATTGAACCGAGTAAACATTCATTTTTTTCATAAGTTAGACATGATCATACATTCATCCATGGTGATCAATCTTTGTAATCAAACATGTCTTCTCAACTCTCTAATATATGCAAGATGTTTTTTTCGGAGATAAATCTATCTTCTAGAGTTTGATTTGTTTCTAAAAAATCAGATTTTAAATAAACTTTTAAAAGAAATGAAATAAATAAATAAATAAAATGTGTCATCAAAATAAAAACCCGATAAGTAACACCAACGAAGTCACCCACTTGACCCTGCTTCCTATCTCGGGTCGGAAACACGAGGAAATATCCGATTCCATAGATGGAGTATACCTAAAGTTCGGGTTTGACCCATATAAAGCCTGGATTCCCTTTATGTCATCAATTTTAAGATCCAATTTTTTAGTTCTCGGACCCAAATTCGGGTACATAATCGCCTCTTTAACCGAGGAATGGGCCAACCCGAGAATATGCCCAATTTCATGCGTCGCAACAGACTCCAAATCAACGGCCACATTTGATTTACTTGATTTAAAATCAATGGCCCATGTTTCAGCTTTGTCTAAATGAAGCCTCCCGTTTTCCGGCGAGAAAGCGTGAGCCAACACCCCTAAAACGCCGTCGAACGACACTCCGTCACCATGATCTCCTTGGAAAAATGCTATTTTTATATCTGCTTTCCGGTAATCGTCTACCTCCGTGAAGTTCACCGGAATCGTAGACGCCCACCGTGAGAAAGAACGCTGAAAAACAGCTTGTATGTCGGAGTAACTCAGGTAATCAATCGTATGAATGTCGGAAAAAGCGTACGTCAGTGTCATCGTCTCCGACTTTGGCGGTTTCCTCCACCTCGGCTCGCCATAAAAGAATGCATAATGTTTACTGACGTGGAATTTGTTATTATGTCTCCAATTGAGATCGTCGGAGACACCACACCGTGGCGACATGATCTGAGTGACAGTATCAGAGTCGAGTTTTCCGGTGATCGGTAAACCGAGCTTTTCCTGGTAATTCAAGACGGCGATTTCAAGATTGTCGTCGAAGGTGTCGGTAAAGTTGTCAACGACGTCGAGGTAACCAAATCGGTGGAAGTATTTTTTGAGCTCTGACATGCCAGAGAAGTTAGAACCCTTGCCGGCGTCCATAAACTTGGAGAAGTTGTGCCACGTGGCGCCAGCGGAGAGCTCTTTGACTAATACTTCCGGTGGTGACGTCGGAGGAACGATTCTGGCGGGAAAAACATAATGGATGAGAGAGAGAAAGAGAAAGAGAAAGAGAAGTATGTTGTAACAGAAAAACCGGTACATGGTCGTTAATTAAGTTTGTCTAAGGATTTTACACATTTATACAAGACTTTAGAGTAAATACGAAGTAACGTACAACTTTCATTGCATCATGTATCATTGATTAAAATCGTATTTCTTTCCTATGGTAAATAATGCACATCTTATAATTGGTCAATAAAGTTGTTAATTATTTATTAAGATAAGATAACCAAATGTTGTAACCTTATAACGTAAGTACGTAACCAAATATATATGGCACATACCAATGAGGTTTAGCCCATTTGGTAAGAGACTAAGAGTGATGTTATGTAAGTGAGAGGTCACGGCCCGTTCAAAAAATATATATATGGCACATATACATAAAAATTTTGATTTGTTTTTTTTTAATTAATTTATCGTGATATATTTATAATGTAAAAAAAATTTATTATTATGTTGTATATATTTAATAGATTATGATATTAACAACAACCAATGGTTTTTATATAAAACAATATAACACATTCGGGTATGAGATTAATAATAATTATGAATAAATACATTTTGTCTTATAATGATAACTAGTTTATTACCCGCGTATTACGCGGATATTTTTAATATATATAATATATAATAAATAAAAAGATAAAGATATAAATATTATTTATAAACAAAAGTATATAATATGATATTATTAATTATTATGACCTATTAATTTTGTATATTTCTAAATATATATGAAGAGTATTTATTTTCTTATATATTTTTTAAAGTTTTATTATATTATCTTTATAATTAATAAGTTAGTAGATTATTAGATTTTGTTTGATTTGATTTGATTTGAATTTAAAAGTGGATTATATTAGATTTGGATAGGTTTAATTAATAAGTTAATAAAGTATTAGATTTTGTTTGATTTGAATTTGATTTGAATTTAAAAGTGGATTATATTAGATTTGGATAGATTTGATTTAAATTTTTTTTATTCTTTTTAAAATCTATAACTGCCACGTGTCAATTCATGGTGACGACACGTGGCTTCACCAGAAATGAGTATAGTTACTCTTTTAATAGTATAGATAGATTTAATGGCTAAGCCTTGAAATTATTCAATGGTTGTCTTGTGTTACTGTTTATATGTGTGGTGTGATCTGTAATGTGTGTGCATGTATATGTATACGTATATGTATATGTATATGTGAGAGAGATAATTTGTAGGTTGGCTAAGATTGCTAATTTGTTTTGAATTTTTGATATTAAAATTTATAAAACGGGTTATTGTTTTTGAATGAATATGTATATGTATATGGGACAACATAAAATACAAAATTAAGGGCAATTTCAATGTTGATAAGCTTGCATTGTGGAACAAGGGAGAGTTTGGACAAAAATGAATGCTACAAGAGAATGAAATGGGAGGAGAAAGTTAGGAACATTCTTTGGTTCAAACGTAACCATTTTCAATATTCTAACTTGCTTCTTTCTCGCCTTCATTTGACATTTGGGTCAACCACTTTGGTGGGCTTCTATTTCTATACATTAATATTCACGACTATAAAACAACGTATAAAAAATATAATCGTATAAAGGTATTTAAAACACGACTAAAACCGATCTATTGCATAAAGCACAAAATATGTGTAAAAACTCAATGTAGACCGATAAATTAAAGCCTACATTGGATTATGACTAAGAGTCTAAAACTTATTATATCTTATATTGTATTGATTTTAATTTTTTCAATGGAAATATCACTTTGGTTCATGTATAAATCCAACGAAACCGTGTTCGTAGCTTAGAGTACTTATTTAATCAGCATTCAAAAAATGTCACTGAAATTGTTTGAATTTTCACAATTATCAAATTCTATGGCTCTAAGAAAACATACAAAATAGTCTTAAAATAAAACATAAATATATCTTTACACATTTTAAAATATTACAAAATATTCGTAAAATTAATACATGATTTAATATTATCAAGTTAAATTTGTTAATAATCTTTTCAAATAAGATAACATGATCTAGAAAAAAAAAAAACAGTAGTATAGTAGATTTGTAGTACTTTATAGAATAGGGCTTAATTATATGGAAGAGCAGCCTGCTATTTTTTTAAAGCCCAGTGTACTTTATACCAATTCCCTTACCCATTGGGCCATGGGCCTTAATGGGTTTAGGTGGTTCTCTACATCTTCGGCTTTCTGAAAAGTTTGTCAAATCGATTATCTAATATTGTTTTACTAGTTTATAAACCCATGTATAACATGGGTATATATTTAAAAACTTAATTTCATTAATCTTGTAGGATAATTTTCAAATATATTTTATCAAATTTATAATGTCTATTTATATAATACAATAAATATAAATATAAATATATAAAAAGAAAAATTATCATTCAAATTCAAATTTGAGTTTTATGTTAGATAAGATTTAGATTTGATTAGATATTATTTAAATTATTTATTATAGATAGATTAGAAAAAACAAATTTTAGAAGCAAATTAATAGGAAATTGTTAGGTACACGTGACAATCTCATGTTAAGCCAATTGGCGCTCTATCTAGATGTCATGTGGCATCTAGTTACTCATATAATAGAATAGATAGATTTATTAGTTAAGCCAAGCTAGATTATGAATTACGGATGATGAATTTCGACGATGTGTCGGTATTATATACGTCTAGCTGATCAAGTCTTTGCAAGGTAAATGATTTTCAACAGACTTTTCTTGCAATTTTATTTTGAAAAAGCTAAAGATCCTATAAACCCGAAGAAGAAAAAATCCAAGAAAAGTAACAGAGCTCAATTTAGAAGATAGAGAACATCTAAACGACTAATATGATAAACCCCAAAACTTACATGTCTAACAACGAACATTGATCTGTAATTCAAGTTTTACCGATTTTGATTCCTCTTCAAACTTTTATTTTTCATCCATGGGAGCATATATTTCAAAATGGTTAGAAAACTGTTTTCATTTTGCACCTTTGTTTGACAGTCATCCAAAGAAAGAGAGTTCATTTGCAATTGATTTTAAAAGTTCTACTTTTCATTAATATATATACATGACATAAGGTGATAAGGGACCAAAATGTACAAGCATTGGATTATAATGACCAGTAAACCATATATTTCAAAATAAAAAATTTCTTTTTAGGGTATCTCGAAATAATTGGTAGTTTTAATTTAAATTAACTAACTCTTCTCGTTCTTAGAATTCAGATTATAATTGTTTATTAATACATGCATACATACACACACACATATATATACATACTAATAGAAAAAGAAAAATGAAAAACTAAAATTTATATATTTCTAATAATGTAATAGGTAACAATAGGATCCAAAAACCCTAAATGTTAGTGCTTTAAGTGTAAATTTGTTTACCGTTTCGGAAATTTCCTTTGGAACTAAAATGTGTTGTTGATGATGATTTTGAGCTCCTATATTGATGTTGATTTTAATTGATTTTCACGAATGTTGAAGTTGATACTAATCAACTATTGTTGATGTTGGACCTTCACATCATGACCTAGAGTTTCATTGTTGGTGTAGCCACAACTAACCGTTAATGAAACAGTTATTGACATTTTATTTAATGGTTGTATGCAAAACTTATTTGTAATGTGTTACACTTTAGAAAATATATTTAAAAATCTTGTTTTCACAAGAAAAGATGGATGATTCAAAATCATCCGTTTCTAGTACAAAATCTTGTATATTACCACATTACAAAATTAGGAAATCCGATATGCGCTAATTGTCATACCCATGATTTTGGATTCCAAATCCATTAGTTTCTACATATAGATCTCTCTAACAAGTTTAATGTAAATTAAAGATCTCAAACTAACAATTAAAGTTAATAGTTCATAACTTTAATTTGAGATTAATTAATTTTATCAAACACGTTATAATAAAAATTAAAAAGAAATTAGAATCCTGAAAACATAGACTAGTTAAGAAAAGTTATTGATTTAAATATATATATATATATGACCTTTTAAATTAAATGAAAACACAGAATTACAAGAAAAGTTGAAGTAAATATAATTAAAGCATGAACATAAAACATGTAAGGTGTCTCATTTAATGCACACATGGGCTCCAGAAGGTATGTTTTAATATACTACAAACAAATGCACCGAATAAATATAAATAAATAAGAAAAATCCCTGAAAATCCAGAGTGTTCTTATTCCTATTTATTTATTTACTTGAAAATGTATTGTTGTAATGAAGAATGCACAATTGTACGAAGTATACGAAAGATACCTGGAATTGGTGACCGATATAATCATTATAATAATATTTGAGTTGGATCGAGTATTTTGATTTGATCTATAATGTAATTTGGTAATGAAAAAATACAAACATGTTTTCATGTTTTTTGCGTTTTCGTTACTCCATGTTATTTTTTTCATAAAAGTCCTTAAGTTAATTTTTTTTTTGTTTAGTGAAATTTGGACATTAGAACCCGATTTTTCAGTTTTTAAAAACTCAGTTCACTAATTATAACCGGATTCTATATTTAAAATTTCATTAAACCAAAAAGAAAAACTTAACTTGAAAACTTTTATAGAAAAAAATAAAATGGAGGGACGAAAAGGCAAGAAAACGTGAAAACATGTTGTTTTTTTTTCATAATAGACCCTTTAGTAAATCATTAATTATTTATTTATCAAATGCGATGATCCAATTATAGCTCATTAATTAAATTACATATTCCTCGAATAGTGCTTGGGCCTTGGTGTATTATAAGTTATAATAATTGATTTACTTTTTATTAGGTGGTTTCATTTTTTTAAAGTGGGTAATCGATATTATTTTAAAAAATGGAAATAATGAAATATCAATTATCATTGTACCATATTTCGATTTCCATTATTAAAAACAAACGGTTATTGATTACTAAGTTAAAAATATGTATATAAACATTCCGATTATTATGGTTCAAACTTTAAATAATTTAAGTTCTAAAACCATAAAGAGTGAGTAATATCTTGAATTTTTTTAGCTTACGAAGACATATGCATTGGTTAAACTGGAATCATCTATCAAAGGAATGAAGGATGTATTGGTTTTATAGATATTTTCTCTACTTGCAAAGCATGATTAGTGTCTACTAATTAATTCCGAATCCTTTTAGGCTCACATTCTTAGAGGCTTATATTTTCTACTGGAAATTTTCTTACAGACTGAAAATGTCCTCGTCCATCATGGTTATGGCCAAGCTTACTTATAGGTCTTGAATTACTCCTTCAAGGGATCCGATGGCAAGCTGGAAATGGCAAAAATATTATATTTTGGACACAAGTATGGGTTCCATACGATACAGATTTTTATGTCTGCAAGCCTCATGGTCCTTTTAAGAAAATTTCTCGGGTTTCTGATTTTCATCATTGAATTGAAGGCAAATGGGATGGTAGTTGACTACAAGCTCATATCAATTCCAAGAAGACAAATTTTATATCGTGCATCCTAATTTAAACCACCAGAGCTGAAGATAAGTTTGTTTGACAATTTAATAGTATAGGCAATTACTTTGTTCGATTAGGATATTGTCAGCCTCTTCTTTTGCAAGATAATGAGGAAACTTGTGTCTCTTTAATCTTTATCAAATAGACCATTGGTAAGTTTTGATAGAAGATTTGGAGCCTAAAGGTTGTTCAAAAAATAATTCAAATGTTCTTGCACACGCGATGCTTTGTTTCGAAGAAAATGTTTACCTTCTCTGTTTTATCCAGTATGTCAAGAATCTCCCAAGACTACGAAACATCTATTATTTGAATGCAATCAGACTAAACCAATCTGGTTTAGGTGTAGCTTAGGACTCTGCATTGGGAAATCAAAGGTGGTATCTGTAGGGATATTGTGTCCGATACCAATTATAAAATATAAGAAATGTATTACGAATTACAATTCAAGAAATGAAATTACAATACACGGAAATAAATAAAGTACGGAAATTAAAATTACAAATAAAAGAAATAATAATACGGAAAGTAAATTACAATACGGAAAATAAAGGCTGAGTCTCGTGTTTGACACGATTCCCTTAAAACAGATTCGAAGTCTGTTTCCCAGGGTACAACAGCCAAAGCAGCGTGTACTGCCGGAGGTAACCAACTTGCCTGAAAAACACGTGAATTGAAGTGATCTTCGTTCTTGGAAGCAGCAACGTCTTGCCGTTAAAGTGCAAAAAATTTCAAGAATGCAAAGTGTTTCCAAGTCTTTCAAGTGTTTCAAGTGTTTTGGTGTTTGCATCTCCATCCCTTTTATAGGAGATGAGTTGTAACAACAATTAATTAATTCAATTGTAATAATAATAAAAAACCATTTTTTATTAATAATTAAATATAATAATTTTATCATTAACCATGAGTTGTAACAACAAATTAATTATACTTAATTGTAATAAAAAATATTTTTTATTAATAATTAAATATAATAATTCTATCATTAAACCATTTCTTTCGGCTCTGTCTAGATTCGTTTCGTGTTGCGAGTGCACACATGATTTGCTATTGCTTGGACCCAAGTTTTGTCTTAGTAACAATCATGCTTGTCAACACTCCCTTATAAACCACTCATGGTTTCATCTTCCTTCCTATGTGGGACTCTCTTCACCCACTTAGAAGCAGTTTCAATCATTCCAAACACCAATCTTTGAGCATCGATATCTCATTCATCTTAGCTCCGTTTTGGACGTTCTTTATATCGTTGTAATCCTCTCTTCAAGGAGAATACAAACCCACAAAATATTCATTATATATATCACAATTATATATAATTATATTTGGTCCAAAAACATGGAAAATACACTTTTTCCTTTGAAAAATTTACACTTTTTTCCAACAATCCCCCACATGAATGAGAGATCGATCGAAAACACATTCCAATCATCCCCCACATGTATGAGATTGATCGAAGACACATAAAATTCCAATGAATTTTCAATGGTTGAAATCTTGCATAGGATAGGTAGGTGTAAACCTTTGAACCTTCCCTTATGAAATGCACTTAGCCTTCTAGCCGTCAGTAGAACTCGATGTCTTTGAACTGAGCTGCCATTTGTGAAGACGACAATACACTTCACACAAGAATCTCC
Organism: Centrapalus pauciflorus; assembly: GCA_020465985.1. NCBI lineage: Eukaryota > Viridiplantae > Streptophyta > Magnoliopsida > Asterales > Asteraceae > Centrapalus > Centrapalus pauciflorus. The sequence continues at coordinate 93,523 of JAANYP010000100.1, read as the reverse complement.
CTAACAAGGTTAACTCCTCATAGTCGTGTCCGTTATGGTCATGGAACACTAGCCTGGTTCTGCGAGAGCTACTAAGAATTGTGCCCCTACAATTCCACTCGAAGCGACCCCACTTCTCTCTCACATAGGTGATTTCTCCCGAATCATTAAAAGCATAAATGATTTCGACCGAATCATTATAAAATGCTTAACCTCATTGTCACTAAAATGATTTTCTTCTAGAAATCATATAGGAATGGACTAGGAGTTTTTCACAACCCCCCACAGTGACCACACTTTATTCATACAAATAGGTTGTCCTTTTGAACCAAGATCTTGGGATCTCCAGTCAACAAGGTAAGGTTTTCCTTCGTATGAATTTATTCATTCATGGGCTTTAGTCCCATTCCTTTTGACGACTTCAAAACTAACTCTCTATTTAGGCCTTTCGTAAGCGGATCCGCAATGTTATCTTTTGACTTCACATAGTCAATAGTGATAACACCTGTTGAGAGTAGTTGTCGTATCGAATTATGCCGACGTCTAATATGTCTTGACTTACCATTATACATTATGCTATGCGCTCTACCAATCGCTGATTGGCTATCACAATGTATAGTAACGGCTGAAACGGGTTTCGGCCACTTTGGTATGTCTTCAATAAATTGACGTAACCATTCGGCTTCTTCACCACATTTATCTAATGCGATGAATTCAGATTCCATCGTAGATCTAGCTATCACTGTTTGCTTGGAAGACTTCCAAGAAATAGCAGCACCACCAAGTGTAAATACATATCCACTTGTAGATCTAGAATCTTTTATATCGGATATCCAATTCGCATCGCTGTATCCTTCTATCACAGCTGGATATCTCTCATAACGCAGTCCGTACTCTCGAGTATATCTCAAATACCGAAGTACTCGTATCACACTTTTCCAATGAATCCGACTCGGATTACTCGTGTACCTACTTAGCCTGCTTACAGCATATGCTATGTCCGGTCTGGTACAAGACATTAGATACATTAGACTGCCTATAATTCTTGAGTATTCTAGTTGATTAACACTTTCACCTCTATTTTTTGATAGATGTTGACTAGTGTCAATCGGAGTTCTAGCTATACTAGAATCACCATTACTAAATTTCTCAAGAATTTTATCCACATAATGAGTTTGACTTAACACAAGACTATCTTGGGTTCGTGTGATTTTAATACCAAGAATCACTTCCGCTAAACCCATGTCTTTCATGTCAAATTTGGATTTCAACATCTCTTTCGTTGAATTAATCATTCTTTCGTTACTACCAACGATAAGCATATCGTCTACGTATAAACAAAGAATGACATATCCATGTTTTGTATCTTTCATGTACACACACTTGTCGCACTCATTAATTTTGAATCCACATTCTAGCATGACGTGGTCAAACTTTTGATGCCATTGTTTGGGAGCTTGCTTCAAGCCATATAATGACTTAACAAGCCTACAAACTTTCTTTCCACATCCAGGAGCACTAAAACCCTCGGGTTGCTCCATGTAGATTTCCTCTTCTAAATCACCGTTTAGAAAAGCCGTCTTCACATCCATTTGGTGCACTTCTAGATTTCTTATTGCGGCAATCGCAAGCACCAATCTAATGGATGTTATTCGCGTCACCGGCGAATATGTATCAAAGTAATCAACACCCTCCTTTTGTTTGTAACCTTTGATTACCAACCGTGCTTTATATTTATCAATGGAACCATCAGGTTTCATTTTCCTCTTAAAAAGCCATCGGTAACCTAGTGGTTTACAACCTTCAGGAAGGTCCACTAGTTCCCAAGTATGATTTTGTAAAATTGACTCAATTTCACTCTTGATGGCTTCTTTCCATTGAGGTCCTTCAGAAGAAGTTACCGCTTCTCGGTAAGTTTTGGGTTCACTTTCAACCATGTAAGTGACAAAATCATCTCCATATGATTTTTCAACCCTTTTCCTTTTACTTCTTCTAGGCTCAACCTCTTCTCTTTCAGGTTGTTCTAATGTCTCATCTTGGACATTTTCGTCAATTGATTTAGACGAACTAGCACGATCCTTTTGTAAACAAGGAAATATATTCTCAAAGAAGGATGCATTCCTTGATTCCATGATGGTATTCTTGTGAATTTCTGGATTTTTAGACTCATACACAAGAAACCGATAGGCACTACTATGATGTGCATAACCAATAAATATGCAATCAACCGTTTTAGGTCCTATCTTTTGAGCCTTAGGTGCCGGTACAACAACCTTTGCTAGGCACCCCCACACTCGTAAGTACTTATAGGATGGCTCTCTTCCCATCCAAAGTTCATACGGTGTTTTATCCATTTTCTTGCGGGGTATCTTATTCAAAAGATAAGTAGCCGAGAGGATAGCTTCCCCCCACATTTCTTGGCTCATTCCCGAACTTATTAACATGGCATTCACCATTTCTTTCAATGTTCGGTTTTTTCTTTCCGCAATACCATTTTGTTGAGGTGAGTAAGGAGCGGTGAATTCGTGTCGGATTCCATGTTGAGCACATAAATCCGCAAACGGTGACACATATTCACCACCTCGATCACTTCTTACAACCTTAATCTTTTTGTTGAGTTGGTTCTCAACCTCTTGTTTGTATAAAACAAACTTCTCGATTGCTTCATCTTTACTTTTCATCAAGTAAACATAGCAATATCTTGTACAATCATCAATAAACGTGATGAAGTACTTATTACCACCTCTCGTAGGAATGGATTTTAAATCACACACATCCGTGTGAATCATATCAAGTGGTTCGGTTATTCTTTCAACCGATTGGAAAGACGATCTTGTAAGTTTGGCTTCAACACAAGTTTGGCATTTATAATTTGAATCAATATGAAAAGATGGAATGCAATTTAACTTGATTAAACGACGTAAAGAATTAAAATTGACATGTCCAAGACGACCATGCCATACGTTAGAAGACTCTGTCAAATAAACCGAATTTCTAGTCGTTTTATTAAAATTGCTTTTCAAAATCATCAAATTTATTTTGAACATTCCATTCAAAGCAAAACCTTCTCCAACAAAATGACCATTCTTGGTCAAAACAAATTTATTAGATTCAAAAACCATTTTAAATCCAAACTTGTTTAACAGCCATCCGGAAACCAAATTCTTTCGAATTTCCGGTACATACAAAACATTTGTCAACTTAAGATCTTTCCCGGATGTCATCTTCAAGATCACATCACCTTCACCTTTGACATCAACCGTATCAAAGTTTCCCATGAAGATCTTTTTTCCATTAACTACTTTCAAAGTAGTAAACAAACTTTTCTCCGAACACACATGTCGGGTAGAACCAGTGTCAATCCACCATTCATTCGGTTCAGATTTTACCAATTCTACATCAGAAACCATAGCGGTGATATTCACATTCATCACACTTGCAACTTCACCGTTGCCTTCAAGAACCACGCATGGTTCAAGATCTAAATCAGAAAGCAATTCTGATTTCTCACTATGATTGGCAAAATTATTCTCATTTTGACCTCCAATCAAATTAACCATCTTCTTAATCGATGGTTTAGCAATAGATGTTAAAATTGAAATCATCGGCCGTGACACAATTCCATCTAACACTTCCATTTTTCTTTAACGTCTAAAGAAAATAAACTCTTTATAATTTTAAATAAAGAAAATTTTCCACTTTATAATAAAATTACACTTTTATTATAAACAAAGTCAAATCCTTTAATTGATCAAGCTTGATTCAACCGTTCAATTTAATCTCTTTATAACAAAATTAAATCTTTTGTTATAAACAATGTCAAATACTTCAATTGACAAAACTTGAATCAACCGTTCAATTTAATCACTTTATAACAAAATTAAATCTTTTGTTATAAACAATGTCAAATACTTCAATTGACAAAACTTGAATCAACCGTTCAAGTTAATCACTTTATAACAAAATTAAATCTTTTGTTATAAACAATGTCAAATACTTCAATTGACAAAACTTGAATCAACCGTTCAAGTTAATCACTTTATAACAAAAGTAAATCCTTTTTATTATAACCGATTTTATCACTAAAATTGAATCTGCCGTTCAATTTAACACCAAAGTGATAACACCAAAGTGAAGAATGAATCAACCGTTCATTCAAACACTTGTAACCCGAACGAGAATAGTAACAAATTTTATATTCAAAGTTAAAATTGAATCATCCGTTCAATGTTTAAGAAACCAAAAGTGAATAATCGAATCTGCCGTTCAAATTAAACACTTAATCAAGGCTGTTGCAAAAATTAAATCCGTCTCGAAACCAAAACTCGTTTGTAACGAAACAGAAATAATTAAATGAAATGGAAACACAATTGCTTCGAGACAAAACTCGTTTGAATCGAAACAATAATGTAATAGAAACTTTTACTTCGAGACAAAACTTGTTTGAATCGAAGAAAAACAATTTCTCTAAAATTCCTAAATTTTATAACCGGTATCGTGGTTGTAAAATCTGTTTTAAGATTGTAGGGATATTGTGTCCGATACCAATTATAAAATATAAGAAATGTATTACGAATTACAATTCAAGAAATGAAATTACAATACACGGAAATAAATAAAGTACGGAAATTAAAATTACAAATAAAAGAAATAATAATACGGAAAGTAAATTACAATACGGAAAATAAAGGCTGAGTCTCGTGTTTGACACGATTCCCTTAAAACAGATTCGAAGTCTGTTTCCCAGGGTACAACAGCCAAAGCAGCGTGTACTGCCGGAGGTAACCAACTTGCCTGGAAAAACACGTGAATTCTAAGTGATCTTCGTTCTTGGAAGCAGCAACGTCTTGCCGTTAAAGTGTAAAACCTTTTCAAATATCTCAAGTGTTTCCAGAATTGTTTCAAGTCTTTCAAGTAGTTTGGTGTGTTGAATCTCCAATTATTTTATAGGAAATTGGAGTTGAAACAACAAAATTAATCATCTTTTTAATTACAAAAACCGTTTTGTAATATTCCATTATTACAAGGTTTATTGTCAATTAATGATGAGTAATTATGTGTTGAAACCAAATAGTAACAGCTCATTAAATCAGTCAGCCGCTGATTTAATTATCAATTCTGGTACGAAACCTGCTCGCCGGACAGCTTGGCCTCGGGTTGCTGATCAGGTTTGGCCGAACAGCTTGAGCCTCACGCTGCTGCTGACCAGCCTGGACCGCTACAGACCAGCTTTGGCCGAAACCTGCTCACAGGTTGACCCGAACAGCTTAGAGCTGTTGACCAGCTTTCACGAAACCTGCTCTCACCCGGAGTAAAAAGGTTGTCTCGCACGAGCCCTGATTTTCGGAGCTGCATTCGTGTCCGCAGGTGGGCATTGGAGTAAAACCACAAACAATCTTGCCATAGCTTTGAACACTCCTCCTTATAAACCCACTTTGGTTTCATCTTCCTTCCTATGTGGGACTCTCTTCACCCACTTAGAAGAAGTTTCAATCATTCCAAACACCAATTTTTGAGCATCGATATCTCATTCATCTTAGCTCCGTTTTGGACGTTCTTTATATCGTTGGAATCCTCTCTTCAAGGAGAATACAAACCCACAAAATATTCATTATATATATCACAATTATATATAATTATATTTGGTCCAAAACCATGGAAAAACCATTTTTTCCTTTGAAAAATTTACACTTTTTTCCAACAGTATCTTAGTCGTTGTTAGTTCGTTATTGTTCCACATCAAGTCAAATTTAGCTCAAAATATCTTTTTATTCTCCTTTGCTTCCACGACATGGTCTATTTGGAAAGCGAACTATCAGATTATTTTTTATCAATCCCCGCTTTCCCTAATTAAAGTTATTTTGGAATCTTAAGCAATCAAGAATGATTTCAAAATCGATACAACTCCTGATTCTTCAACAATTATATCGGCTAACAATGATGTCTCACATGACAGTTCACCAAAGTGGATCCCCCCACTTCAAATTTCGTGAAACTTAACTACGTGCCTTTTTCAAAAAGCAGAATGTTGCTATCGGAGTTGTTGCGAGAAACTCTTTGGGAGCCTTACTAGTCTACTTTGGTGAGAAATGTTAATGGAAATCTGTTTTAACTGCAAAACTTCAAGCAATCTGCTCAGGTTGTTTATATGCATCTAAGAAAAGGTTGGACTCATGCAATCATTGAAATTGATTCATGATTGGTGATCTCACTGGCCTCCACAAGAAATACCCCCCATAAACACTAGCAGTGTTAGTTTCCGATATCCGGTATTGGACCTCTCAAATGAATTTTCAGCTTCTGTGGACATAACGTTTGGGTAACTTCGCGAACACATTATGTTGCAAAAGTTGCTTATAATTCATCGTTAAATTTTATTTGGAATCAAACTTTTTGGTTTAAATTACCTCCATTGTAAGGAGTGATATTACTTAACAATATCTACCTTTTCGTTCAGAAATGTTGTATGTTATTGTCTATAGGTATGAGCAAACGATGATTTGATTTTCCTTAAAAACAAAAGTCCAAACCAGAAATTTAGGTTTTGGATTTTAGTTTTTTAGATTTTTTTTAATTTTCTCAAAAAAAAAAAAAAATCTCCCGTAAAACTTATCGTGTATATAATATGTAAGTTTAACAACAAGAAAAAATGATTATTACCTAAAATCCAAGAAAATTATGTTTTTTTATACTTGTAAATAACAAAACCAAAAACAATTAAAATTGATACTATAAGGAAAAGCAAAACAAAAACAAATGAATAAAACAAGAAAACAACTTTTTTTTTTTGGAAAAGTAATCAGATATTCAAATTAATAAAGTTAAAATATTTATACAATTTTCAGTTTAATTGGGGTTTTTTTTATATTTTTATATGATCCAACCGAAACCAAATAAAAAACTTTGATTTTCAATTAAAAATTCAAAATCTAAACTGAAGTTCAAACCATGCTTTTAATTTTTTCCAGTTTCTGTTCAGTTTTTAGTTTTTTACACATTTTTAATTGTTGGGTTAAAAGTTAAATATGAGTTTGTTGACATGTCTAAAAAATGGATCTATCAAATATGAGAAATAAAGCAACTATAAGTGAGCAATTCAAATGATATTTTCGTAAAAGAAATTATCATAATTTAAAAATATTTAAAAAAAAACTACTATATCTTCTTGTTTAGAAGTTAAAAAGGTTTTAAATTAAATAATATTATTGCATTTATATATAAAACATAATAGATTGTAATCACTTTTTAAATTTGATGATTTTGATAATTAAAAATTAGTAGGTTTCATAAGTTGTCTTAAAAGAATTGACAAAAAAGCTTGGTGAAGTATTATTACATATTTATATAAAGGAAAATAAATTGTTTTTAGGAATTCACAATCACATGCTTAAACTGGTTAAAGTCTCTCACATCTCACATGTTCAAAGGTAATAAAGTATTTGACTATCACACTCAACCCCAATACCACTCATTCTATGTGATTGATTCCATAGTCATTATCAATTTGCATCCATCTATCTATCTACCTATCATATTAATTAATTAATTAATTTTATGCTCATCACTTGTAAAGTTGTAATCACTTTTTAATTGAAGCCAAAAACACATTATATGTTTGAAAAAGTACTTGCTTTATGATTTCAATCACAATCATCACTATAAATATATATATTTATTATCTCAAGTAATAATGATATATCAATATTTTTAAAGAATGAAATTGTACACAACAATATTTTGTCATACACAACAATTACATTTAAAATGGTTATATTATCCTTACTAACTTTTTTATTATTGAAATACTCAAAAGTTACTCTTAAGGGTATGATAGTGTCATTTTATAATGAAATTGTTATGTATGAAATAAATTTGTTGTGTACAAATCATCTCCTATATTTTTATCTTATATTAATTTTCATGATTTAAATTATCTATGGATCATTTTCTCCTATTGATTCTATATGTATTGTCTTATTATTAAAATTTCTTTTTTCTAATTTTCGTACTCGTCTGATGTGATTATGCTTTCTCATTTTTCTATATCTCTAGAGATGTGCAAATCCGATAACATACGAACAGCATAATTTAAGTCAATAATTATTTTAAGCAACATAACTTTAAATGAAATAATGATAAACTTTATTGTTCTAGTGACTTTAATCACATTGTTCACAAAAATTTACAATATGCTTGAAGTTTTCTTCCATTAATGATAAACTTTTTTTAAACTGGAAAAAGGTAACAACTTACTTTACGAAAATCACTTAAGCAATGTAGCCTAGAAGTTATATATATTTTGTCTTTAAGACATATCTTTGTATAACTGTTTTTAAAAAAAAATGTTATGAATGTGCTTGGTTCACGAAATAAAATTTTAAAAAAATGAAATTAAAATTGTAGTTATTAATGTGTTTGATATGAAGGGGTAAAATATAGTTTATTAGGGTTGGATAAAGGTTTAGGTGGTGAAACATTGGAATTTAAAATTTTTTTATTTATAATTAGGAATGACAAATTTCTTTAACTAAAGATTTCAAATGAACGAAAACAAATTTAACTTCATATTTTCATGGAAAACTAAAGTACATATGTTATATATGTAAAAAAGTTCATATACATATCAGTACATTTCAAAACTTACATTGTTATTGTACAGTCTAAATCCTTTTTTAAGACACATCGTTATATCAAAAAAAACCTTAGGGTGTGTTTGCCTCGTAAAATATAAGTAAAAAAAAAAATTAAATTTAAATTGTATGTATTAATATGTTTGGTCTGGAGGGATTAAAGATAGTTATTGAAGTTGGGTTAAAAGTTTTAATAGTGAAATAATGGTATCTAAATTCGTTCATCTATGACTAGAAATAAAAAATTTCTTTTAGTAGAAGAAAACAAAATTTAACTTCTTATTTTTACATGGGTTTATTATGAATAAAAAACTAATATGTCTTTACGGTTTTTGCCTTTTTGTGTCTCATTGTTATTTTCTTCCGGAAAAAACCTCAAGTTAATTTTTGTGAAATTGACTATTAGAACTCGGTTATAATTGATAAACACTGGGTTTTTTAAAAACTGAAATCGAGTATCTAATAAACAAATATCACTAAACCGGAAATAAAACTATGTACACCTTAGTCAATTATGGTGTTTATTGAATGGATCATAGCCTTAATTAATACTAAATATTAAATGTAACAACTATAAACCGTACCAAATAATGTGTTATATCTTCAACTATATATCTCCGGAATAAATCCGGCTTAAAACACGATGCTTCTTTGATATTCAAATAAATACTACATATTAGTTGTATATATCATCCTACCAATAGTTGGTCTCTTGGATGTGGATGGTTGGAAATTTCAACAATTCTAAATTTCTATCTAATTAGCTAGAAATTTAGAATTGTTAAAATTTTCTGTATTTGGTGAAATTAAACGCAACTCGTTCTTCTGTATTTAGTTATACCACATACAAATGTAGTGAGTGGTATTCCATAACTTCTAATACTAAAGTAAAACAACTCATTGTGGTATGCCATTATTATTATTATTATTATTATTATTATTATTATTATTATTATTATTTTTTATTTTTTTTGTGGTTTGAGAATTCACTTTATTAATGTATAAATAAATATAATAGAAAACTCAACGATTGAATGAATTTATTAATTCATTGTGGACAAGTTGGAGGTTGCATTGAATTCACAATTCATAAAAGCTCTGACTTCCAATATATATCCGTTTTTAATGGCTTTAAACTTGGTCAATTACCCCTTTTGGAAATGAATCCTTCTAATTGATATATAATTATTTAATGCATTCTATTAAATTACATTTTTATAACATTAAATATTATAAGTCGTAATAGGTTTCTTCACAATAAATTAATTAAAAGAGAAGTTATACACATAGCAGTTATTAGTTGTAGGTCCCGAAAGGTTCCCAAAGTATATAGTTATAAGCTGTAGAGGGGGGGTGAATACAGCACTTTAAAAACTACACACTCTTTTTCTCAATGTTTGTATGTATTATCAACAATTGTTAATTACAAACAAGCTTGAATGCGGAATAGTTCAAGCTGAGATGACAGAATACAACAGTATGTTTACTAGTCTAAGACAGACTCGAACTAGTATACAATGAATACACTCACTAAGATGCACTCACTGTGTTTTACAAGACTTTTAAGGAACAGCTTAGGTAAAACAGCTTTGACACACAGATGCTGATTTACAGAAGACTTGCATGCATGAATATCACACTTGCACGTTCACTCTTGGTTTAAGCACTTAGCTTTCTTCACTCTTCTTTCTGACCTTGGAAGCTTCCTTTTATACTCACTTAGAGGATCTAAGAGAAACATCTTCATTGGACGGAATGAAAAAGGAGAAGTCTTGTTTGAAAAGACAATATAACTTTTCTGCACTTTTCTGAAAAGCAGACTTGCAGAACTTTTGTCTTTTTACTTTGTCTACTGTTGCATTGCCTTTAACTAATTTAGGAATGTCAACTTTGCGTCTTTCTTCCTATTTTGATATAAGAAAAAGGTCTGTCACCCTTTTTCTATTTTGGCAGTTCTGTTCTGCTTTCCACTTTGTCTTCGACTTGTAAACTGATCTTGTAGTCAAAAACAATACATGATGACTTGGAAACAAATTCCATAAAGTGTTTAGCCTGTTCACAAAGAACAGGTTCTGTTCACAAAGAACAGAACACTTTAAAAATGCCCAAGCTGCTCAACAGTGTAGAGCAGCGTAGACAGTTTATGTCCAGCCTGATCAGCAGACTGAGCAGCTTGGACAAACTGTCTTGGTTGCAACACATGCAACATTATAGAACAGCTTTAGACTGATATTGCAAATCATTTTCAGGTTTCAATAAGGCATATAACAGGCCTTAAATTCAACCTTCAAATGCATCAACAGGTTTGATTATAAAATCTCCCCCTCAGATGTAGAACAGGTTTGACTGAGGCCTTTTTGTGCCTAACAATCTCCCCCTATTTGCAATAACCAGTCCAAGCTGGTCTTGTCAAAAATCACTATATATTTTTACAGTACATTTGCTGAAATAAAATTACAACATTACAGTAAAGTAAAAGATCAGTTTATATATACACTGATTCTTGACTATACTAGAACAACACATGTTCTTACAAAAGTACAACTAATGTGCTAATGTATTTTACAACTAATGTAAAAGCAGAAATTACAACTTATGTAATAATGTACAACTAATGTACTTATGTAATAATGTACAACTAATGTACAGAATGTTTGGACTGTTTGAGATGGGAGCAGATAATGGCAAGCCTGTCCAACTGATGGACAGCTTCCATTCTTCACCTACCCAGATGGCAGGTGGACTTCATTCGACAGGAGGTGGTATCCCTTCTTTGAATCTTTTTACAAGTTCTTCCCTTGTTTCTTCGTGTTCTTCAATTTCAGCTGTAAGAAACATAAAGTTAGAACTTTGAAGTTCACCTCTGTCATAAAAACCTTTCAGCTCTTCCCAGATAGCTGCTCTCCATAGGCTGGACTGATTGAAGGAGGTGGCAATTCTGAAGGCTGCAAGCTGCTTAAGACCAACTTTGTGTAGGTCTTAAGCTCTTTGAAAACATTTCTTCTGAGATAGGGGATCTACAAAAAATGCCCCTAACTCAGGCTCTTCAATCACTTTGCCATCTTCAAATTCAACTCCTTCAGGCAGGCTGTGGTCAACTCCTTTAATTTCCACAGCATAATCTCCTTGTTCAATCATCATAAGGAGTTCTTCCAGCTCTGTATCCCTCTTTGTTCTCCTGGCCTTTATCTTTGGATGTGTCACAGAGACACCTTCACTTATTTCTTTTGGAATCAGGCCCAGCTCCTTACTCTTTCCATCAGCTTCTTGATGTATGCCCTGATAGTCTTAGCCGTTTCTGACTTAGACTGGCTTAGGGCAACTGCCAGTTCCACCCATTCCCTGTATCCCATTTGAGCAACATCAGTGTGATCATATGATTCCATTTCAGGGCCTGTTGCACCCATCCTGGTGATCTGAAGTTTCCACTGTGTGCCTTTTCTTGCTATGGGAACAGCTTTGACAATTGCTTCCTTGGCAAGCCTTCTAGTAGCAACATCATGAAATTTCTTTCTGGCCAAGTTGTCAAAGTGGAATTTGGCTCTGGCAGAAGGTACTGTTGATTTGGTCACAGAGACCTGAGTACCCTTTTCTCCTTCCTTCTCTTTCTCTTCTGCTGATTTCTTGGCAGCTTCCATTATTTTCTTTTGCACCTCCAAGGTAGACATTTTTATTTTCTTTGCTTCTTGGAGGGCAAGAGACTTAGCAGCTTTGGCAGATTCTTCTTCTTTTCTTAACTCTTCCAGAGCCTTAAGCTGTTCTTCCCTAAACTCAAAGTACTTGTGCATAGGAGGCCCATCTCTTTGGCTCTGGCTTTGTGAAACTGTGTATCTGCCTGTTTCTGCTCAATAGGATCCTCAGCTGCCTTTTCTTTGCCTTTAGCTGCTGCTTTAGTGACAGCAGCTTCAGAAGTTTCTTCTTCTTAGTCTCGGCAGGATAAGGTGCCTCCTTTTGCTGGCGAGGGGCCTTTCCTCAGGAATGACTTTTTTCCTCCCCCTTAGCCTGAGCAGGGTTTGGAGGCCAGCCTGAGTAGGCATAGCAGCTTGAGAAAAACCTTCAAGCTGCACCTGTTTCTGCTGGTTGATCAGTTTGGGTGCAGAACACTGTATCTCCTTAGGAGAAGGAATCTTATCCCCGTAACTTAGTCTTCGAGGCAGATGATTTCTCCCCCCTTTGAAGGAGATGAGGCAGCACTTCAAAAACCCCCGGTCTGCCTGAAAAGACACAAAGTCAGCAGGCTTGCCAGCGAGGTTTGGAAGGTTTAAGGACCAACAAGGTGTTCCGTAAGTTAGCCAAGTTATCCTTCCCTCACCAAGTTGGGAAAAGACAGTTTTGAAGAGAAGAAGCTTGAGAACAGCAAAAGTGGTCAAAAAACTTAAAACAATGTTGTCTCTATCAGGAAGCTGTGATAACAAACTTTTGAGTGTGCAAGATGAAAGTTCAAGAGAACTTGCACATCAGCAAGGTTTGATGACACAGAATTGATAGAGAACCTATAAGAGTGTTCAGGCTGGCCAATGTGGAAGGAATGGTAGTTATTACAGGAACGTGAGGAGAGAGGACAGCTGTTGAAATAGCTGTCATAGAGGACACAGAGTCCTTGTGAGGAGAGGATAGAGGAAAGAGAGTTGGTTACATTTTGCAGCTGTGCAGTGAGTGCAAGCAGCTGTGGAGAGTGGTCAGCTTGTGGAGTAACTGGGAAGGATTCTTTAAACGTAATCAAGAATCTTTGAGCTGCTCGCAACAGAGTCTGAGATATGGTGGGTAGGATGCATGGTATGTTCCAAAGAACCAACTTTTTGGTCAGCAATGAACAGCTGATCCTTCAAAGGCAGGTCTTTGGGAGATGGTGGTGTATGGGTGGACTGTTTGGAGTGAGTAGATGGAGAAGATGATGCTGAGGCTGGTGTTTGGAGGATGAGAGGGAGAGGAAGAGAAACTTTGGACAATAGTTCCATAGCCTGGGCCAAAGTAAGGTGGCCCAGGTTAGAGGGATCAAGGGGTCCTTCACAGCGGCTGTAGCTGCATCATTAGGAGAAGGAGATATGTTTGGGGCCTCTCAGATGCTGCTTGGTGTTGCAAGCACCCTCATGAAGACCAGTGGTGGTTCCCTCTGCAGTGCCTTGGTCTAAAGGCACCTCATCATGGGGAATGGGATGTGCATTTCAACCATCAGCAGTGGTGAAACTGCTGATGGAATTTGCATTGAGGGATCAGCCTCACCAGAGGGATGGTATGATCCCTGAGGTTCATCAGCTTGTGTTTGTTGGCCCCTCAGCAGCTGTTTGGTGTTGAACAGCTGAACATGGGGAACAGAAGTTTGAGGCTGAGCCTCTATTGGTCTATATCAGCAGCGTGGGCACGCTCTGCAGACTCAGGTGTAAGGAGATATGAGTGGGGGACAGTGTGACTCAGTGTGGCGTGGAGAGGGCTCCTGTCTTTCAATATCCTCCTCAGCCTGTGTGGGAGGCTGGGATAGTTGATGTGGGTATCTCCCATTTGTACAACTGGTTCCTGTTGGAGGAACCAGAGGGTCTAGGCTTGACTCAAGGGTGACTCAGGCTGGAGTGAAGCAGGCTCCCAATGAGCTGACCTTCTCCCAAAATAGGAGAGGCAGCTTGGGTTGCTTCTTTTACAACTGAACCCTGTTGAGAGGGAACAGAGGAGACTGTTTTCTGGGGCTAGTTTTCTTTTTGGCTAAGGATTTTCTTTGATAACGAATGGCTGAAGTGGGTGATTGTGGAGGGAGAGGGGATCGGTTTTGGGACTGTATGGAGCTGGGTCAGGACAGTGGGGCTGGACTGTTCCAGTCTCTTGTGCCACAGAGGCACCAGCCACAAAGGCTTCAGGCTCAACAGATGAGCCAGCGTGAGAGAATCTGCTCTTCCTCAGCCACAGAGGCTAAGGGAGCAACTCTGCTTGAGCGTTTTGGCCTTCTTTTTAGCAGCCCAGCTTCAGCTGCCAAGGTCCTTTTTACCAACTAGACCGGCTTTGGATTGTCCATGGCACCGGGAGCAGCGGACTGGATCCCACCCTACACAGAGGGTCCTTCCCTAAACCCAACAGCCTCCTCATTGGTGTTGAGAGAGGAGGCTCATTTTCCATACAGGAGTATGAAACACCCTATTCCCTATCACAGGGAATGCAGCAGTTTAAGTAGGGGTTGAGATGCTATAGATGCTCACCACAGACATGGCAGAAGATGAACTCAGGAACCTGGGATATCTGACAGCTGCTGGTCTTGTCTCTGTTGTACCAGGTTTCTCATGTTCAAGAGATCCATTTGGCCATGTCAAGTGTAGTCCCATCCACCAGCTGAAGGACTATCGGCACTTCATCTCTACTAAGTTGGTCAAAGGAACCAACCCTTGCTGCTGAAGACGACATTGCCACAGAGGCAATAAAAGTTGTAAGTAGGTGATAACTCCTTCCTGTACAAAGTAGCTCCACCTTGGGTTCGCCAACCACAGAAGCGTAGCAGATTGCCATTTGCTCATTTTCAGGCTGAGGGAGATCATAGTTCTCGAGCCACTGGAAGATGAAGAACTTCCCTCAAAGATCGACTGTAATTCAATGGTTTGAGTCCCATTGAGAATAGTACCTCTGATAACCTTAGTGTTTGGATTGTAATAGCAGGTGTACCAGAACTCGTTACCCATCTCTTGGTACAGGAACACCAGGAGATGCATGTCAGGGCATAGTTCAACGGATGAACTTGCAGGCATTCCACCATTTGATCGTAACCCTTCCCACCACATAGTTTTTGGGGATTGTTGAGGTTTGCTATGTAGTTGGTGGGTTTCAGGGTCAGCATCGTGGTGACAGAAGGATGTTTAACAACATCCTCACCAACGAAAACTGGCAGAAAGGGATTGGGTCTGTGAGCCATTTGAGAAATTGAAGTTTGAGGAAGCAAAAGACACTTAGTCGATTTTAGGGTTCTTGAGAATTTCTGGGAATGATGAGGAAACGAAGATGAAACAGATGATGGTATTTATAGGATTTTTGAATGGTCGTGTGCATGATAGAGAAAGAGTGGGCGGTTGATTTGAATTGTTGTTAACGGAAAACGGAACGGTTGTCCATGTCGAAACATTGTCAGGACCACTTGACCTTTTTGATCACTAACACACGTAACATACATTATCCGCAGTAATTAAGTTAAATAAACATATTTAAGAAACTTAAGTGAAGAAGGTAATTAAACTGTTGGTCACGCTGATGGTCAAACCTGTGAGATCAGGGTCAACAAGGTTCTCAGT
Organism: Centrapalus pauciflorus; assembly: GCA_020465985.1. Taxonomy (NCBI): domain Eukaryota; kingdom Viridiplantae; phylum Streptophyta; class Magnoliopsida; order Asterales; family Asteraceae; genus Centrapalus; species Centrapalus pauciflorus. Next base: position 77,652 of record JAANYP010000100.1, on the reverse strand, counting down.
CTCAAGCTGTTCTTCCTTCAAACTGTTCCTTCAGCCTTGCTCTCCTTTGTGAGAACAGTTGAGTTCAATAGATGAACAGGTTACAGTGTGAAGAAGTGAACAGGTTGAAGACTGAACCATCAGAGCAGGCTGGACGATAAACAGGTTAAACTGTTGTTGTTCAGCCTGTTGTATGTTCAGCTGTTCAAGTGTTTTCAGACAAAGGACTAAGTACAGAACATGTATTAACCTGTTCTGTCTAAAGCTGTTCAGAGAAACTTGAGCAGTGTGAGACATACGAATTATTAGACCGTTGAGAGACACTTAGTCGACTTGTTTAACATGCCCAGCTTGCTGAAAGGAATTAAAACCTTGTTTCATCCAGAGGTTTGTGAAACATGTCTGCAAGCGTTCATTGTGGAAATAAAACTTACCTCCACATTACCTTTTTGGATGTGATCCCTGATGAAGTGATGTCGACTTCAATATGTGCTTTGTCTTGAGTGAAATACTGGATTGTTGGAGATGGCTATAGCACTGTGTTATCACACAGATAGGAGTTTTCCTATACACAAGCCCATAGTCTTCAGCTGATGCTGCATCCACAGAATCTGCCCACAAGCAGCTTCCAGCAGCAATGTATTCTCGTTCAGCGTAGAAGTGGACACTGAGTTCTGCTTCTTGCTACTCCAACGATCAACTTGCCACCAAGGAGGTTGACATCACCCTGTTGTGCTTTTCCTGTCTAACCTGCGCACTGCCAAAATCAGATCTGAATAACTTGTTAGTTCAGCTTGAGTCTTGGGATACCAAAGACCTAAACCTGGGTACCCTTCAGGTATCTGAGAGTCTTTAACAGCTGCAAGTGTGATTCTTTGGATTAGCTTGGAACCTAGCAATAAACAGGTGGAAAACATAATATCAGGTCTACTAAGCCAAGTCAAGTATGAGTAAGCTCCCAATCATGCCTCTGTAAGCTGTTACTGAAACAGCTTTGCCCTGGCATAAGCATCCAATTTAACATTGGTTGCCATTGGGTTTTAAAGGAGAACTTTGATCAAATTTAAACTTTTTCAAAAGATGCTAAATGTACTTTCTTTGATTTATAAAAATTCCAGTTGAGGTTTGTTTAACCTGTCAATCCTAAAAAGAAGTTAGTTCCCATCATACCATTCATACTGGATTTCATAGTAGATGAAAAATTTCTTGCATAGTTGCTCATAGTAAGAACCAAATATTATGTCATCCACATAAAGTTTGAACAAGCATAATACAGACTTCACTCTTCTTATGAACATGTGGTATCCACTTACCTCGGAGTACCCATTGCTCATAAGGAATGTCAGTAGAGTGTCATCCAGGCTCTAGGGGCTTGTTTGAGACCATAGAGAAGCTTGTCCACTTAGAGACAAAACCTGGTGTTGTTTCATTTCAAAACCTGGAGGCTGCTTGACATATACTCTTCTTGCAGCTTCCCATTCAAAATGCACTCTTCACATCCATTTGAAATACCTTTATGTCTCATGAGGCAGCGTGAGGCTATGTACAAACGAATTGCTTACTAGCCTGGCCACAGGAGCAATGTCTCATCATAGTCAATGCCTTCCTCCTGTCTGTAGCCCTGAGCAACCAGTCTTGCCTTATTTCTAATGACATGACCTTGCTCATCCATTTGTTCCTGAAAACCCATTTTGTGCCAATTATTGTTTGTTCCTTAGGGGCAGGGACCAGTTCCATACTTTGTTTCTCTCAAAACTGATTGAGTTCTTCTTGCATGGCAGTTATCATTGGCATCTTTTAGTGCTTCATCCACCTTCTTTGGCTCCATCAGTGAAACAAAACTAGGAGAACATACAAAAGTTCCCTAACTGTCCCACCGAGTTTGTATCCCTTTATTGATGTCACCCATGCATTGTGATCATTGGGTGACACCTGATCCACTTAGGATCATTTTTCATGATGACTTACCAGAGTTGTTAAACATGCTTCAGCATGTCCTGTTGAACAGCTCTCAAGATTTTCAGACACACTGTTGACTGAGCCTGTTCACTTGTTGAACATGTCTGACCACTGTTTGCATTCAGCAGAGGAACTGGGGAATCAGCGTGATAGGTTCTGGCATGCAGTTGTAATTAAGTCAGTACACTTTATTCACACAGGTGTATTGACATATCATCATGCATGTCCATTGATTAGCAGGTTCCCACATGGTGGTAGTGGTGAAGCTTTTAATCCTCTTCAATTGATTGAATGCATCAGATCATCAAAGTTGAGGTCTCCTGAAACTGATTCAGGAACAGCTTTGGTGGAGGCATTCTTGCCTCTTCAAAGGTGACATGATAGATTCATCTATCACCTTTCTTTGTTGTTGTAACTCTGTAGGCTTTGGAGATAGAAGAGTAGCCAACAAACACCTTCATCAGCTTTAGGTTCAAATTTTGACAGCTGGTCCTCTTTGATTCAGAATGAAACAGGGACATCCAAACACATGGAAATAGCTGACATTTGGCTTCTCCCGTTGAGCAGCTCATAGGGGGTCTTGTTGAACCCTTCACCACTAAGGATCTGTTTTGAGTGAAGCGGCAGTGTTGACTGCTCAGCCCAAAATGATGAAGGCAATCTGATGCACACAGCATGGTTCTGGCAGCTCAATGAGAGTTCGGTTTCTCTCTCTTTCAGCAACTCCATTTTGGTTGAGGAGTTCTTACTGCTGAAAAGTTGACTGATACCTTCTCTTCACAGAAGTCTTCAAGAGTACTGTTTCTGAATCAGTACCATGACACTTCTAGCTGCTTTACTTGGGCAGAGTTAGCAATTGTCCACTTTTTAACAAATCCAATAATTCTCTCGCAGCCTCTATCCTTTGCTCTTCAAAAAGATCACCCAGTGTGTACTGGAGAACATCAACCATTACAAGAGTGTTCTTCCTCCTCTAACTGGGGACATTAATAGGTCCAAACAAGTCCATAGGATTAAGAAGAGTGGAGTATCAATAGAGAAAGTTGGTTTGGATTTAAAAAGATGTTTTTCTCTCTGCCTTTCTCACAAGCTGTGCAAATCTACTTTGGCAAAAGTAATAGAAGGCAAACCTGTCACCAACTCTTTCTTACAGAGTTTATTGATGTTCTTGAAGTTCAGGTGTGACAGTCTCTATGCCAAACCAGTTAGATCAGCATTGGTTCTTGTGAGAAAACAGGTTTCCAGTTGTGGGATCAGCAGAATGCATACCACAACATATACACCTTTCTTCGTTGAGCACACAGCACAACTTGCCTTGGGAATCCAATATGTAACCCAGGTGCTCACAAAGTTAACCTTGTAGCCAGCATCACACCAGTTGACTTATGCTACAGTTATGTTTTAGCCCAACCACCTAGGCTACCCTTTTGAACACTGCCAGCACCAGCTTTAAGAGTTCCATATCCCTCAGTGGATCCCTGTACATTGTCACCAAAGGTGACTTTGGCCCTTTTTCAGGCCTGAGCATCACTCAGCAGTTCTTTACAACTGTCATGTGCCCTGAGCAGCCACTGTCCAAGTACCAAACCTGGGAAGGTTGTTTTCCTGCAAGTGAGAAGAGAATTATTAGTTATTTTTAGGGGAACTCATCACACAGATGAGTTCTCCTACTTCATCAACACTTGTGATGGATTTTGAATGTCTCACACTAATATTCCCTTTTGAATGGTATCAGTTTAATACCATCCTCAGTGACATGTCATTTCCACCACGGCTTGTAACAGCTGTGAGGGAAACAGAGCCAACGGCCTCAAGTCCTCAGGTTCAGGACAATCCTTGGCCAGATGTTGTCTTTTCCCACACTTGTAGCATTTTCTCTTTTAGTACTTTTGGAAGAAGGACCTTCAGAAACACATCTCTGGCTGTTTTTTGTTGATCTTTCAGGTTTAGCATTTTTTGTAAAATCAACAGCTTGTGTGGTAAGTTCAAAGGCCACAGCTTTGACTGTCTCTTCTTTCCTCTTTTTGGGAGGACAGATGTCAAAGACAGGAAGCTTGATTGGCTTTTGAGCTCCACAGGTTTGGGAAAACTTATTCCCAGTTGTCTCAGTTTGAGCAATGGCTTTGCCTTGCCCCCTACTGAGTTGTGATTTTGCTGCCTATCAGCATACTCACTGTGTTGGTTTTGAAAAACTTATTTCATTAAAACCAACTTACCACCATGATTGAAAACTTATTTGAAATCACAGCAGTTTTGTTTTCAACCTGAGACTTACCCTTGTTGAAAACAGGCTGCTTACTTTTTGAAAACTTATTTTCAAAATGTTTAGCATCAAAAGGATTAACATGCTTTTTACCAACAGCTTTGGACTCTGAACCTGTTTTGTCAACAGGCTTAGCATCCACAGCTTTAGTTTGAGCATGTTTTCCTTTCTTCTGCTTGTGTGAGCTAGCAGAGCACTTAGCAGGCTGTTTGGGAGAACAAACTCCAACATCAGCTTTTGAGCTGAGTTACACAAGCTGTCAGTATTTTGAGGCCTGACCAAACCTGTTGTTGAAATAAGTTTACCATCACATTTTGGATGAATGTATTTGGAAGTTCACCAAGAGTGGACAAGTCTTCTCAAATTATTATTCAACAATGGAAGCGGCTGTGTCAAGATCCCCTCCAAGATGGCTTGGATTTAGCAGGAATCTGTTGACTGATACAAGGCGACTTTTTGTGCAGATTGGCACCAAGAGTCAACATCTTTTGAAGCTTAGCATGCTTATATCTTTCTCTCTTTTCTTCCAGTAAAATGGAGTTGAGTGTGTTTATAATTCATCAAGCTCAGTTTCCAACTTATGGAAACTGTCCAGTTTACTGGATTTAGTTTTAAATCAGCTTTAAGCTTAGAGATTCAGATAAAACGCATCATGCTTCTAAACACAGCTTTCAGATCAACAAGCAATATTCAAACATTTTAACTTTTTCTTCAGAACTGTAAGCCATAAAATTTTGTACCTTATACATCATTGTAGGATTCCAGTTCTCCAAGCTGCTGAAGGCTTCAGCTTCAGCCATGTCCTGTTTGAAACTGCTTGTTGATGGTAACATCAGAGGTGGCCATCAGACACGATTATCTTCTCATCAGATGATCAGATTCCTCCTCCTCAGTCACATGTCTCAGCCATGATCCCTCTGGCGATTGGAAACACAGAGTTTCCAATTCCTCAGCTTAGCATGGCCATAAGGTACTTAACCCTATAGCATCATCCCTGTTAGTCTTGATAGGTTTGGATGACTGACCAACAGCTTTTGACACACAGTCAGCAGCTATATGGCCAGTTTTGCCACACTTGAAGCACTCAGCCTTGGATTTGTCAAATGCTTTCTTTTTGCCAGCACTTGCACCTCCTTGCAGCATACTTCTTCCAAACCTTCTCTTGCTGAACTTTTTGACAAGCATAGCTATCATTTGCTCATCATCTTGTTCAGTAAGATCTGCACCTCTTCTTCTTCACGCACCCCTCCTTCTATCATCATCCTGTTGACAGGTTGAGTGAACACATCCTCACCTGATTAACAGACTGTCTCACATTAGCCACAAAGGCTGTACCTCTTCTGGACATTTCCAAGGCATTCCTCTTTGCTGCCTTGATTGTTCATCATTCAGTAAGGATCCATACAGATTGACCAGATCCATACTTCTGATAGTACCTGAGTTTCTTAGGATGGTTGAGAAATAGTTCCACTCCTCAGGTAAAAATGTCCAGAAACTTGTTCACACAAAGTAAGACTGTCCTTGGTGATCCCAACACTTTGAGATCATTCACCAGAGCAGTGAACCTGGTGTAGTTTCTGTGAGAGACTCTTTGGTTTGCAAAAGAAAGTTCATACTGTCTAACAAGATTGTTAATCCTGTTGTCCAGTGTGATTGGTGGGTCCATCATAGACGGTACACAGAGTATCCACACTCCTTTGCAGTCTTCATCTTCTCAACCTGCTTGAACACATCATCAGGAAGAGAAATGACCAGGTTATTTCTGGCCTTTGCATCCAGAGCTACCATTCTCTTGTCTTCATCAGACCATTGAGCTTTTGCTTTCTCAAAGGTCCTGATTTCAGGAGCAGCTCCTTCAACCGCTGAGTTTTGTAGTAACAGAGGTTGGCACATGGGACCCTCCATCACTATCTCTGGCAGTGTGTACATCCAGATTCTCTAAATAGAGCATCATTCTGCACTTCCAACCAGAGAAGTTTTGATGATTAAATTTGGAGGCTTGCCCATAGAGCCATTGTCATAGTAAGAAGAGTTTGCAGCACTGTTGTCCATGGAAATTGGGATTATGAGAGATCTAGAAGAGACACACACTCTAAACGTCTCTCTGATACCAGTTTTAGGTCCCGAAAGGTTCCCAAGTATATAGATAAACTGTAGAGGGGGGGTGAATACAGTATTTAAAAACTACACACTCTTTTTCTCAATGTTTGTATGTATTATCAACAAATGTTAATTACAAACAAGCTTGACTGCGGAATTGTTCAAGCTGAGATGACAGAATACAACAGTATGTTTCAGTCTAAGACACACTCAAACTAGATTACAATGAACACACTCACTAAGATGCACTCACTGTTATTTTACAAGACTTTAAGGAACAGCTTGGTAAACAGCTTAGACACACAGAAGCTTGTTTACAGAAGATTTGCATGCATGAATATCACACTTGCACGTTCACTCTTGGTTTAAGCACTTAGCTTCTTCACATTCTTTCTGACCTTAGAAGCTTCCTTTTATACTCACTTAGGAGCTAAGAGAACATCTTCATTGGGCAGAATGAAAAGGAGAAGTCTTGTTTGAAAAGACATATAACTTTTCTGCACTTTTCTGAAAGCAGACTTGCCTTCTCTTGTGCAGAACTTTGTCTTTTTACTTTCTTACTGTTGCATTGCCTTTAACCATTTTAGGAATGTCAACTTTGCGTCTTTCTTCTTCTTTGATAAGGCCTATTTTGATATAAAAAGGTCTGTCACCCTTTTTCAAAATCCGTTTGTCTTCATGTAACAGAACGCTTGGGCAGGCTGAGCGGTTCTGCTTTCCACTTTGTCTTCAACTGTGTAACCTGATCTGGTAGTTAAAAACAATACATGATGACTTGGAAACAAATTCCATAAAGGTTTTAGCCTGTTCACAAAGAACAGGTTCTGTTCACAAAGAACAGAACACTTTAAAAAGCCCAAGCTGCCAACAGTGTAGAGCAGCGTGAGACAGTTTATGTCCAGCCTGATCAGCAGACTGATCAGTTTGGACAACTGTCTGGTTGCAACACATGCAACGTATAGAACAGCTTTAGACTGATATTGCAAACCATTTTCAGGTTTCAATAAGGCATATAACAGGCCTTAAATTCAACCTTCAAATGTATCAACAGGTTTGATTATAAAATCTCCCCCTCAGATGTAGAGCAGGTTTGACTGAGGCCTTTTTGTGCCTAACAATAGTCCAACCTATTTAATTCTATACAACAATAAGTAGTAACCACGTATTGCTGGAACAACTTACCTGCTCTTGGTAGCAAACCATAAATGCTAAACCGATCATGTAGTACGTAAGAATAGTACATGTTCATTGTCAACCTTCTAGCTCTCTCAGATTTATTTCCATTCAAGTTCTTTGATTTCAGTGATGCATGAAGACCTGATTGGCCATAGATCAAAATAAGAGGGAACTGAAGCGACATATACAAATGGTGCAACTTGTTAATTCTTTGAGGTATCCCGTCCTTTACCTCAATAATTACATTCAAATTTGTTTCACTTTTTTTCCCACTCTCAAACACTATGGCTCCAAGTCTATCAGAAGTCGGCAGCTCATATTGTCGATCTCCAAGCACACTATATAATCAAATTTTGAATTCAGGTACGTTCGTTTCTTCATATTTGTCTCGGGCCATCTTGAACAACTTCACTACTTTATTATGTTCATTTAAGAAACTGATCAATCCTTGGACAATTTCAGGGCTCAAAACACAAGAATCTTCTCCACCAAAATGATGCATTCTATTAGCCACCTCATTCTGTGTATAATGTATATATAATTGTAAAACCGGGGTGGATCTCCTTCCCTTGGCCATAACATTCTGTCAAGACCTCCCCTTACGAGGTAGTCCTGAATGACTAGATCCCAAGGAGCAATACAGCATCAATCACAACTATGATAGAATTAATAAAGTGCGGATTTAAGTCATTACAGAAATCAGGATTATTTTACAATAAGTTTAAAAGTAAACTATTAAGGGCACAACGACACTAATTAGTACATAACCACAATTCGTGTCACTGCTTCTACCCAAACCACCACCATAATCTTTCATATTCGGTACCAACTGCAGATTCAGTAGTGGTCTAATGTCTTCAATTTCAAGCTTGCAGATCCTAAGGACTTGGTTCTGCTGGACCTTTTCCTTTGATTAAACCTGTAAAAAGATTCAACAACAACTGTAAGCGGAGTTTAGTGAGATTATAGATTTAACAGTTAACATGCCATGACAATTTTAAGCGGAGACTTGACTTTGACTTTTGACTTTAATCTCTGACTTTGTCTTTAAGCGCGATTTTGACATGACTGCCGCTATCAGCCAGACATTGTGAGACATAAGACTTAAGATCGGATGATGTTTAATCCCACGCACACACTTTAAATTGTGGGGATCAGCCACATACTAGGCTAGCTACCAGTAAGACAACGTGGGCAAACATCGGAGTAGACTTAATCATAGACTGACATAGACTTACTCAGACTTGAATTGTGCGGAAGCATATGATAGCATTGATATCAAGGCAAATGACTGAAAGCATTCAAAGTAATGAATCAAGATAGCAACAACAATATATATCCAGGACTAATTCAGACTGTAAAGACATTTGTGCAGGATGATATATTTAAAGCTATCATGATCCACAGGGCATCACTATACCAAGGTGTGCACAGGTCACATTCTATCTAAGCATATTAGACTTTCAAATAAAGCTACGTCTCACAGGAAGACAAGCATGTATACAGTTATATCTATAACTCACAGTTACTGTTTTATTGCATGACTGTTGACTTTGACTTTCGCAAGCGGATTTATATCCACCACCTGAGTTATCTCAGGATTTAGCTTTTGACTTTACTGACTTTGGCTCTGACTTTACTGAATTTGGCTCTGACTTGCTTTTCTGACTTTGGCTTTTATTGACTTGGCTATATAACATAGTTCACATTTTGCTGAACCTGTTAATTGTATGACAATTCAGTTTACATAAGCTTTTATGGACTTTACACAACTTAATTGTGTAATTCTGTTAAATTCTTGAACTTTCTGTAGCTTCTATATGTAGTCATGGACATGTGTGACCTTATTTTAGTATTTCTTTGGCTTTCAATTGCACTATAAACTCACATGATTACATGAATTGTCATTTTATGCATAATCATCTTTTGTCAATTTACATTATTGATTTATGCCACATACAATGAAAATAGATATCTGGGCCTTGATTCTTGTTCATCTCATGTGTATGCAAATCAATTATCTCAATATGTATTCAATCGAATGTTCTCATCATGTAATATATTCATAACCATGGTACTTTATTCTATTCATTATAAATTATGAACATCAATATACTTTCATATGAATTATATAACTTAATTCATATATACATATGCTTAGTTATGCCTTTATATTAAGATGACTTGGTTCCAAAATTATAAGCTAAGTGTTTATGAACTTTAAGTGATTTAATCGGCTTAAAACTCTTATTTTCATCAATTACATGTCTTTGATTTCTATTATTTGATCATCCATATACACATGTTTACGTTCCCAATATTGTATAATATTTACATGTAAAATGTATGTATATTTATATAATAAAGGCTGCTACATGATGTACTTTTACACAGATTGCCCACATACATACTATATTTATGATAATGAAAGGCCAGCTACTCATTGGACATACACACATGTATATATATCTGAGAAACAAAACAAAAGAAACAAAAAAAACAAAAAGGAAGGATGTTGTTTCTGTTTTATGTTTTGTAGCTGATCACACTCACTTATATATCTATACATACATTCGAGGGTTTATAGTGAGAAAGGAAATGCTGGACTGTTGTATTTGTTTTCAACATGCATGTGTTCATTTTCTAATTTCAAACACTAAAGGTTGTCTAATTTCATGGTTGTTGAATGGTTTGAAGTGTATATAAAAAGAAAATCCAGAAACCATGGGCTTAACATACATGCAACTATATAAAGTGATGGATTTACCTTGTTTCTTGATGCTATCTTGATGCTCTTTGGTTTACTTTGATGATTTCATCTTGACGTCTTTGATTCTTGATTTTTGATTGAAGAATTTTGTAAACAACGTGACTTTAGAGGAAGGGAGAGAGTTGCAATTTCTTTTCTTTGCAAAATATATGAGAGCAGGCAACTCATTTGGGTATTTTATTTGACTAAGTTTTCATATCTTACAATTTGGCCCCAAAAGTATGTTTTCTCTAAATTTCAACTTGATTTAACATTACAAACTAATATTTTACTTCCTTTCTTTCATTTCTTTTATTACATCACCAATATTATCTTTTAAAACTCATAATTTAATTGTAACACTTATTAATTTTCTTTTTAAATTGCTTAGTACAAACTTTAATTAAACTTAATTATTAGCGTAATTGAAATTACATAGCTAATATATGTAATTAAAATTACATTTAACATATTAATTAACATTAAGTTGGTTAATTTATGCTAATCATGATTATCATTGTTAATTAAAGTTTAGGTTGTTACAAAATGGGCTCCACCACGCATAACTTCGTCCCCGAAGTTGTCTATGTTTAGATAAATGTAACTGAGGAAAAACAAAGTAGCTATGTATTCCCATAATCTGACATAAACTTTCTGGCGTTTATTGAGCACCATCTGCATTTCATAGCTTTTGCCTATTTGGCTTTTGTAATCAGTACATATTCTGATTTTTCAATATCATGTAACTTATAAGCTGACTTATGCGATGACATAAGTAAATTTTAGGATTTCTGCTTATCGCATATACTTTTCTTTGTTGACTTATGCTTCGAGATTCAATATAGCTTTCAATTAAATCGGATATCAATTTGAATAGCAACTCAATATATTAGTTATCTCATATCTCTTTTCGTTTAGTCTTATACCAATTGTGGCTTTTTGAGTCTCACATTTGTTCTATTGAACATTTTCACTCATTGATGATGTTATTATCATCAATCGCTTAACAGACTTTTTAGTTTGCGTTGACTAATTTCAAGACTTGAGATGACTATTCATTTGTAATCCCTGAGTCCAGGGTTACTTTATTTTGCTTCAGCCAAGACTTTTATTGACAAGACAATGGAATATGAATTCCCTGTATACATGAGTAAAGAATTTTAATTGACTTTCATTGGTCTTTCAAGACCATATTCCTAATGCTTATAAGAATTTCTCTTTATTTCTTGTGTGACTCTAGCTTTGTGCCTCTAACTTCTTTGATTTCAATCGAATATGTCATTGGGTGTTTGACAATCTGGTACGTGGACCATTTTCTCATTTAATTGGATCAGCAACTTCTACCTCTGTCTCATTAAGAGACACGTTGTAATCATTCAGATTACTAGGCTTTAAGAAGAAGCTTGTATTTAGGATTTCAGTTTGTGGGTTTCCTTAAAGCTTTTGAATCATACATGATTCAAACATTGATACCTATATAGCTTATAGGTAAAATTTCTGATTGAAGGAGAAATTTAAATCATAGCTTCAACTGATACTACTTATATGTCATCCGCTCATTCACAATTGATGACAAATGTTGGGAAATAGTTTAAGTACATTCAAACTGTTAGTTGGACTTCTCAGACTGTTAGTAGATTTTTCATGTAAATACAAAGTTCATGCTGCTAGTTGAAGAAACTCGAGCTGCCAGTGTAAAAGTTCAAGCTGCCAGAGCAAAACAACTCAAGCTGCTCAGTTCATGCTGTTAAGATATTCAAGCTGCTCAACAGTTTTATAAACAGAAAGTGCTGATTTTCAGGAAAGATATCTACACGAAGATTCCAGCATATCTACTATCAGAGAAGTCATAGTCCTTCAAGGAAACAAGTCCAAAAAGCAATATAAATACAGAGAATAGGTCATTCTATTGTATAGAAGTTTATAGAAGTTTTCTGCATATTTTGAGTCTGTAATTGCTTTGTTGATTAAGTTTTCATAAGCCTCTAAGGTTGTAAAACCCTAAGAACAGTCTGTGTTCTTCGTCTAATCAAAACAGATTAGAGGTGATTGTAATCATTGAATTCAGCAATACAAACAGTCTTGATTACTTCTTATGTTTTATGCTTCATTGGTTCTGAAAGTTTTTTGTTAAAATAATTAAGTGTTATTCCGCAAACTTCTTAATTAAACTTTGATTCAAAGCAAGATTATTGATTTATACTCTGATAAATTTCAAATCAGTTAATCTTGGTTATTCATATTTTAGATCCTGACAAGTGGTATCAGAGACAGGTTGTTCTTTGTTTTTCAAAGTCGAAAACTTTCTTCAAAATTTTTAATCTTTTACAATGGAATTTGAAAATAGCAGCAGTGGATCTGGGCAAGGACTCAAAGTGCCTATGCTCAAGCCCACTGAGTTTGAGATGTGGAAACTCAGGATTCAACAGCATATTCAATTCATTGATTATGCCATATGGGAAGCTGTTGAATTTCCTCCTGTAGTTGATCCAGAACTTGATGCTGAGGGGAAACCAGTCAAAACTCCTCCAAAAACTGAACTTGAAAGGAAGGCTAGAATGAATGAAGTGAAAGCACTCACACTATTACAAATAGCCATTCCTAATGCTTATCAACATCAGTTCAAAAAGTTTTATACTGCTCACTCTCTTTGGAATGCCTTAGAGAAGAGGTTTGCTGGTAATGCCAGTACCAAGAGAAATCAAAAAGACCTCTTGAAACAGCAGTATGAAAACTTTTCTGGTGGCAAGAATGAAAACCTCACTCAAATCTTTGACAGGTTCAACAAACTGATAAGTGAACTGGAAAGTGCAAAAGTCAATCTGGATCAAGATGAAGTCAACAGAAAGTTTCTCAGATCTCTTGGAGAAGAATGGACAGTCTATGCTGCACAGTGGAGAACAAAAGACACACTTGATGAGATAGAATTGGATGATCTGTATAACAGTTTAAGAGTGTTTGAGACTGAGATTGATGCTAAAAAGAAATCCTTTTCTTATAATCACAACACTGCTCTTCTGTCCTCTGAAAAATCTAATAACTGTGATTCTTTTTCAGGTGGTGATGGCAATTCTGCTGAAACTCATTATGAAGCTTTTGTTGCCAATGATGGATTATTTGCTCTAAATGTTGAAGACTTGGAACAAATTCATCCAGATGATCTTGAAGAGATGGATTTAAAGTGGCAACATGCAATGCTGACCATGAGAGCCAAAAGATTTCTGAAAAGAACTGGTAGGGCCAACTTTCAAGCCAAGACAGAAGGCAAACCATCTTTTGATAAATCAAAGTGGAATGCTATAAATGCCATAAGCTTGGTCACTTTGCCAGAGAATGTAGATCTCAAGGTCAACAGCCATCAAGGACTTCACAGCCCATCCAAGCGTCCTCATCAACAGCACTTGTCTCTCAAGAAGACAATGTGTTTGACTGGAGTGATCAGACAGAGGAAGAATTCCAAAATCAAGCACTTATGGCAGAAACATCAAATGTCTCCTCCACTGAACTACCATCTGAGGTAAATTCTAAACTCTGCTCTCACTCATGCAAAAATATGGTTAAAAAGTACAGAGATCATAATGAGAGCATGTGCAAAACTCTAGCTAAGATGGAAGAAAGGATATATGAATATATGCAAGCCATAGAAGATCTGGAAAAACAGATCAATGATTATAAGGATAATGAGATTCAAATGGGGTATGATAGAAACTATCATGAATGGGAGAAAAAGGAACTCAATAAGAAAATAGAATCTCTGAATAAAAAGGTAGAAGAAACTGAACAGAAGGTGTTAGAGGCTAATGAGAAACTGGAATCTGTTAACATAGATCTAGGTAACTTCAAGTTAGCAAATCAAAAGCTAGAACACCTAATGGAAGTTCAATTCAAATATAGAGTCAAATCTCAGGTCAATCCCAAAGAAGGAATAGGATACAGAGCTACTCCACCTCCATATAATAACAAGTACATTCATCCAATGAGTGAAGTTGCTGATAGACTTGTCAATGAACCACTAGATGAGTCTATGACTATTGTAGATCCTATCCTTGATAACAGTCCTGAATTAAAAGAAGATAAGAGTCAAAATAGAGACTGTGACACAAAGAGTGCACCCATAGAAGTCCAAGTTCCCAGTAAGAAAGGAAAAGAGAAGATGAGTGTATGCAATGCTACTCCACAAGTTTCTGTACATTCTAACTGTAATACTGCATCTTCATCAAAAGGAACTAAAAGAGGTAAAACTGTTTCTATCTGCACATGCCAAAAGCATGGTGTTCAAAAGTTTCCTAAACAACAGCAGGTAAGAGGAAACCAGAGAAACAAGAACCAGAAATTGACAGAAAAGTCTGGTGTTCCAATTCAAACTGTCAAAAGATGCTTTCACTGTGGAAGGAAGAATCACTTAGCCAAGGATTGTTTTTACAAACCAGCTGTTGCAAAACAGACTGTGCATCACACAAAATCAAATCCTAATCAGGCAAAGCACTCAAAAGTGAAACCTTCCACAGCAGCTCCAAAGAAAACAGTTGATCACAGATTCTCAAAAGTTAATAAAAAACAGTCCACACATCAAAAACAAGTTTTGGCAAAGCCTAAATCAAGTTTTAAACAAATATGGTGTGTCAAGGACAAATCTGTTGCTCAAACTGCTAATGCAAAAGATCAGACTGCTAAGTCAAAATCTGATGCTGTTAGTGCAAAAACTGAAACTGTTAGCACTACAAACACAGCTCAAGCTGCTGGGCATCCAACTGGAGCTGCTAGTGAATCATCTGAGACTGTCAGAAGAAAAGATGATCAAAATAGTTGGATACCTCATATTATCACTAAATACTCTTCAAAGACTCCATCAGTAGATCTCACCAAATATAAGAAGTCAAAAACAGCTTTTAGTTATGTCAATGTACAAGGCCAACCCAAAACCAATTTGGTTTGGGTTTACTCCACTACTAACTAAGCTGTTATTTGTGCAGGGCAACCACAGGTCTCCTCAGAGATTGTAATGAAAAGAAATTAATCCAAGTTACCAAAATACATACAGATGATCAGCTAGCTGATCTATTTACAAAACCTTTTGATGTGGGAAGGTTCACTTTCCTAATATCAAATATTGGTATGGTAAACATGGATTAATTGGTTTTCATTATTATCGACTCAGTATGCTAATTTAAGGGGGAGACACTGTTCCATTGAAAAGTTGCACAATTTTACACTAACAGCATGAGTATTTTCTCATGCTGCTAGTTCATTTTCTCGGACTGCTAGTTATTTTCACTTGATCTGTCAAAGTGTGCAGGGTATTTGGGTAATTTTTCAAATGTGTGCGCGGGACCCAACCTTTTCGAAACCTTTAAAGGTCCCAGTTTCGTTCAGTTGTAACTACCAGTTACATATTTTTCTTCCACGGCCTTCTACTTTCTCTCTGAACGAATCACACATTCTTCTTTCAAACCCTAAAACCATCGTTTGTTCATCCATGGAGTTCGTAAAAGAACACAACTGTCTCCCATACACTCTGAAACATGCTGAACTCCAACCGTTCCATACAATGATGGATTTCCTCAGGCACTCCCATATTCATTATGCCCTAACCATAAACCCCACTATATACATCTCCCATATAGAACAGTTTTGGAACCATGCATCTGTTAAAACCATCAATGGAGTGCCTACCCTTCTATCCAAAATTGATGGCACTCCCATCACCATCACTGAGGAATCCATTCGGCACCATTTGCATCTTCAAGATGCCTCAGGTATAACAGACCTATCCCTTCAAGCTTTACATTTTGGTCTTCAAAACATTGGTTATAGGGGCCCTGCTGATTCTTTTACTTTTCTTAAGGCACATTTTTCTCCTAAATGGAAATACCTTGTGCACATTATTCAGCAATGTTTAAGCCCCAAAAGAACTGGTTGGTCTGAGTTTTCTTCAAATATTGCCACTGCCTTAGTGTGCTTTTCTACTGGCCAACAGTTCAATTTTTCAAACATGATCTTTCAAGGAATGTTAAGGCATCATTCCCTAAAGAATGGGAAATTTTTGATGTATCCTCGGTTTTTGGCAGACATTATTGCACACACCTGCACAACTCCACATTTACATAAACGGATACATGTTTCCCATAGGCACTCATTGTCTTCAATCAAAAGGCTGATAAAGTCAAGTGCCAATTTTCTCAGTGTAGATGTTCCATTGCCCTCTGCAATGATGAACATCATTTCAGGAAACAGAGGAGAGGGTCTTGAGCAGGCTCAGCCTAACATCACTGCTACACCCCCAAGACCCCAACCCACTCCTCATGATACACAAACTCCCACTGATCCTTTTGTACAGCCAACACGCCCACTCAGAAATATATACAAAAGATAAAGGGGACCAGGAGCTCCTTCCTCCTCCTCCCATCAGCAAGAGCCATATATCCCTGTGCAGGAGGATACTCCTGCACAGCATATCCAAAGGGAACCACTAGAGGAAACTCCCATCCTCACTCAGGAGGTGAACATCTCTTCAGAGATGGTTCATATGGGTTCTGTGGCTGGCACTACTGATGTCTCTGCAAAAGAGGCACAGGACAGTGCCAACATAGCTAAGACCACGCCCATGGCAATAGCAAGTGTGCCAACACAAGCTGGAAGTCCCCAGAACCAAGAAAAGAGGGGCCCAGAGGTTTCTACTTCTGGTATTAATGTCAGTGATAGATCACAAGCACCACAGGTGTTTTCTGATCTTGAGACTAGTCTGCAACTTATGCTTTTGACGGATCCCAAGCTGAAACCTGTTGTAGCTATGTTGGAATACCAAATGTCCATCATTGCTGCACAGGGTGCACAAATAATGGCCCTAAAGCAATCAGAAATGGCTCAAAATCAGAGGATGGATTATCTTCATAAGGGGTTTACCCTTTGTGGAAATAAGCTCATTCAATTAGAGCGTTTGATTCAAACCCAAGGGGTAAAGGTTGTAGGTCCTTCTGACCAAACCAATGCTTCCAAAAAGGGGGAGAATCAGGAGGTTCCTACATCAGTCCAAGCAGCTCCAACAACAACAACAGTCCAAGTAGCACCAACAGTCCCAGTTTCTAGGCTAGCAGTCCCAACAGCTTCTCAAGCTGTTAGCCTAGAAACTCAAGCTGCTCCTTCAAAAGTCACTGGAGTTGTGATCAGAGAAGGAATTCAAGCTCCATCAAGTACAGTCCAAGCAACATTCTCTTCTGCAAAAGACAAAGGCAAGGGCATTCTTATTGAATCTCCAAAGCACAAATTCTCCTCCAAAGAAGCCCAGATTGCCTTTGATGCTGAAATTGCCAAAAGGTTAGCAGAAGAACAGGATAAAGAATTAGATCAGCAAGCCCAGCCCCCAATAGATGATGATGAGACATTAGGTGATTACCTAAAGGGGTTTGTAGGCAAACAAGGTGAAAAGAAGAGAAAGATGCCAACAGGGCACTCCAAGGCTGAGCATAGAAGATTTCTTATCAATTTTGCCTTTGCAGCAGGTATTCCAAAGAAAATGGCTCAGTCCATGTCTACTGAAAGGCTGCAGGAGATTCATGACAAGGAGATGGACAAAAGAAAGAGAACAAAAGTCTCTCCAGAAGCTCAACCATCCCAAGAAGTCCAAGAACCAGCTCAACCTACTACAAGTCATAGTCAAGCTGCTGCCAGTGCTCCTGTTCCTACTGATCAAGCAGTTGTCTCTATTCCTTCATCAGTTAAAAGGGTGCTCTTTGAGCAACAACTACAAAAGGCCATGGAGATAGAGAAGTTGATTGATCAACATGATTTTACAAAGCCTCAAATCAACTACTGGTTTGCTAAGTCACTGGATGACCGTGACTTGAGAATTAAGTTTGTGGTAAGAAGGGAGTCTGGACCAGAAGAAGAATATGATACATTTTGGCAGATGGTTCAGAAGTTGACCAGAGATGAGCTTATCAGAATGCACAACATTGGGTCTGTATCACAAGTTAGATCTGCTCTACCACAAGTGAAGCAAGTAATTAAAGATCTAAAATCAATTGTTGACCCTGAATCTGCAAGGAAAGAAATAGAGGATGCTGTGAAGAAGGGGAAGAAGGTCAAGCAAGTTGATCTGTTTGTCAAGTCAAGGACATACAGAATCAAATTTTCAGATGGACCTGGTATATTCTTCAATCTCGAATTTTATGATCTACCAAAAGATATGCTGCTTCAGATAAAATCTGTTAGGGTATCTTGTGATAGAGATGAGCTAAAAAGAGAATTTTTGAAGGTTGTAGATCAGAAACTTGCACAGTTGTAAGTTTTTGAAAGCCTTGGTTTGTAAATAACAGTTTACTTATTCATTTCCATTTTTGTATAGAACTTAAAGTCTTGTGTAAAGAATTTAAGTTAGGGGGAGATTGTTGGGAAATAGTTTAAGTACATTCAAACTGTTAGTTAGACTTCTCAGACTGTTAGTAGATTTTTCATGTAAATACAAAGTTCATGCTGCTAGTTGAAGAAACTCGAGCTGCCAGTGTAAAAGTTCAAGCTGCCAGAGCAAAACAACTCAAGCTGCTCAGTTCATGCTGTTAAGACATTCAAGCTGCTCAACAGTTTCATAAACAGAAAGTGCTGATTTTCAGGAAAGATATCTACACGAAGATTCCAGCATATCTACTATCAGAGAAGTCATAGTCCTTCAAGGAAACAAGTCCAAAAAGCAATATAAATACAGAGAATAGGTCATTCTATTGTATAGAAGTTTATAGAAGTATTCTGCATATTTTGAGTCTGTAATTGCTTTGTTGATTAAGTTTTCATAAGCCTCTAAGGTTGTAAAACCCTAAGAACAGTCTGTGTTCTTCGTTTAATCAAACAGATTAGAGGTGATTGTAATCATTGAATTCAGCAATACAAACAGTCTTGATTACTTCTTATGTTTTATGCTTCATTGGTTCTGAAAGTTTTTGTTAAAATAATTAAGTGTTATTCCACAAACTTCTTAATTAAACTTTGATTCAAAGCAAGATTATTGATTTATACTCTGATAAATTTCAAATCAGTTAATCTTGGTTATTCATATTTTAGATCCTGACAACAAAGTAGTACAGTCGAACTCAAGACTTATTTTGAAATCACAAGTCAATTTAAATCAAGGATAGAAAATCTTTCTCCTGATCTCCTTAGCGATCCTATTTTTAAATGTTTCTATGGAATCAGAATGAGGTCGAGATTGAGGACAGTGTTATTAACAAGCACATCATGTTTATTTGTGGCTGTTTCATTATCAAGGGTAGCAGAAGGCCGGGCAAGTGACTTGGTTGACTGACATGCAAAGGTTGTAGAGATAATTGAATAGTTTGTAGTAAAATCAAATGATACACGACAGGTATTTAATTAGCAAACGTACTCATAGCTGCATCTGGCATATCCTCTGTTTCCTCGGCTATGATATGATAAGCACGG
Source organism: Centrapalus pauciflorus (assembly GCA_020465985.1). NCBI lineage: Eukaryota > Viridiplantae > Streptophyta > Magnoliopsida > Asterales > Asteraceae > Centrapalus > Centrapalus pauciflorus. The sequence continues at coordinate 57,994 of JAANYP010000100.1, read as the reverse complement.
GCCCTAGCTGATGGAGTTGCAGCAGTGCTCTTCATTGTTGAACCTCCGGCATATGACTGGGATTGACTGTTGCTTCTCATTGGACATTGATGATTAAAGTGTCCCGGTTTTCCACACGTGGAACAACCAAGACCCTTCGTTGGGCATCCCTCGCTACTATGACCGACTTTGCTGCAAACATAGCATATCATGGATTACATAACCCAGTGTGTGATTTCCTACACCTTTTGCACACTCGTTGTTCTGATTGAATCGCGTAAGACTTGGCCTTCTGAGGAGAGCTATATTGATCAGTCTGTTGAGACTGGTTCCTTCCTGTCTTGAAGAATCTACTGAACTGTTGTTTCTTTGGTGGAGAAGGGCATGTAGGATTGGTCTGAGTTACGCCTAATTGTTCACTATACTCCAGTTATTCGCTTTCAATTTGTCTGGCTGCTTCCACCATCTCCAAGTACATCTTGTATTTGTTACCACTCATCGGCTGACGATACTTTGGGTTTAATCCTCTACGAAAGCGATTCTTTTTTCCTTCTTCTGTAGCAACTTGATAAGATGAATAGCCACACAGTCGTGAGAACTCATGCTCGTATTCATCGACCGTCTTGTCGCCTTGAGTCAGTTGCATCAATTGAACTTCCATTCTATCTTGCTGATCTGCGGGACAGTACTTAGCGTTGAACATGTCGAGGAATTGCTCCCATTCAAGTGTTTGGATGACGTCCTCTCCGTAGATACTCCTCTGTGTCTTCCACCATGCGCGGGCAGCTCCGACAAACAGAGTAGTAGCATACTTGACTCTTTGTGAATCTAAACACTCAGAGATATTGAAAATCTCTTCTGTGTGACAAATCCAGTCCAATGCCTGGATAGGGTCTACAGTACCCTCAAATGTCAAGGCACCACTAGATTTACAGTCTTTGAATCGGCAGCCCTTTGGCTGTTCAGTTTGGACATTTTCTTTGTAGTTATTAGAATCAGACTCATCATTATGGATTTGCTTATCTTTTCTTTTGTTCCTTTTATCGGCCATACGTTTTGCTTCAGCCTCATCACGAGCCTGAAACTGTTCTTGGATTAGTTTGACATGTTGTTCATTTTGTTGTGCCAACAGTTGTTATCTCATCTCAAATAGTTGTTGAGGCGTGACATTATCAGGAATTCCTCCTTGTCCTCAAAGGTCCTTTCATCGGTACCATTGACTTGGTACGTTTTTTTTGCGCCGCTTCATTTTATATTAATAGGTACAAAAGTATATTGTGTATTTGGAATTTTACATTTTCAATTTATGGATGGTCATTTTTGTAAAGCAACCATTCAAATAGCCACAGTTAATCATGAAACATAAGATAAGTAAGACATAAATTATTGGAATAATAAACAAAATGAAACTTTACTACTAAAACCAATAAATTACCTTAGCAACCAAGTATGAAGTCACACATCAGGTTAAGCAAAAGAGATCCTGTTATTTTAATGGATAATGTCCAAAAGTAAGATAACATTCAAAATGCTAGAAAATCAAGGAAGAGAGTATTTATGTCATCAAACAACTTAAAAAAATTTTTAGAATGGTAAAAGGTAATGACCTGTATGAAAGAAAAGTGATTTATGTCATTATTTACAAATGCGATTATAACGAAAAGATGAGTCATTGATAACTCCAAATAACCTGATAATATATCAAAAGCTAATGATTGTCAAAGACATGGCCAAAGCAAAGAAATAAACATTCGAATAATATTTTTATTTGCAAAAGAAATTGAGTGTTGAAGATGCAAATGGAAAATTTCAGATAGGAAAAATTGCAAATATTAGCTCAATTCTGAAACATACAAAAATGATTGATGAAGATATGAAGTAGGCAAATATAATGTATATCTATGGCAAAATAAAAATTTTCAAACGTGAAAAATTGCAAATATTAGCTCAACTCTCAAGCATACAAAAACGATTGATGAAGATATGAAGTAGACAAATATAATGTATGTCTATGGCTCAGGTGTATATTCATATATTGACAAAAAAAATTTAGAAGCCTAACAAAAGAAACAAAACCATGAAAAAAGTTTCCCAAAAGAACAATATGAGCTTAAAACCAAAAAAATTAAACCAAGATATCAAAAAAAAACAATGAAAAAGTACATCAGGTTTGTTAAAAGAAAAATGCAACTGAAGAAATAGATTTTATTTATGGACACCCTATATCAAGCATTTAAGAATGAGAAAAAACACATAGGAACCAAATGATGAAATAGTCATAAATGCTACAATCAAATGTAATAAAAACAATGATGGAAAACTACTTTTATTCTTCAAGCCAAATAGGAAACTCAAAGTACGTAACTTGAAATTGGTGTTTGTTGAATCTGTGGGTATGAAGAAATATACATTAACAGTGAATGAAAAAGTAGTTACTGAATACCAATGAGACGTGATAAAATAGTCACAAAGTCTACTATTAAATACCAAAGAGAATGAACAAACTTTTCTTCTTTACTCTAAAGGGAAGCACAACTGAAGTAACTTGAAGTGGATAAGTGGTGAATTTGGGGATAATCAGAAACCTGCATTAACATTAAATAAAAAGCAGTACTGTTGTTAGAAAAGATAGCATCATGATAGTAGCTGGATTGTAAAAAATGACATTTTTACCCTCTTAAAAATATCCAGTCTTATGTGTTTAAAATAAAGGATTAAGAAAAAAAAATCTTCAAACAAATGATTTTTTTTACTCCTAAAATGAGGTGGGAAATCTTATTCCATGGACCATCCTGCATATCTTCAAGGTGTAGCAATTGAACATGCATAGGACGTGACTATCTATTTTCCTTCCTAACCTACAATCACCACATTCAACTATTAAACCTACATATATTAAACGTTTATACATTATTCATGATAACCGAAAGCTGAATTTACTTTGCACAGCCAACATCCTAACAACGGACCATTGGTTGACTCAATAATGAAAGGCAACTAACCTCTGTTTTTCATTTAGGCATTTCATCAAATGCATGGTGGATAACATTGACGAAACTGATTTGGGAAACACAGACATGATGTTTCAAAGAGGAAAATGTTTAATTAGAGTAGGATGTTGAAGTAGAGCAAGATGGAATGAGAAGCGCAAGCAAACAAAGAAAAAAAGAGCACCCTTACCAGTTTATGAATACGAATGGAAAGTGAAGGAAATTGTTGAGCAATTCGGTTTTTGTTGATCAGTTTATCGACAATTGATCCATCGGTAGAATAGTTATTCTGATCAGTTTATCCACAATTGTTGAGAGATAAAGACCACACAGATACAGAGGGGAGTCGGAGAAAGATGGCAGTGGAGAAATGTTTCCAGATGAAGGCAATGTAGAAATGTTTCCAGATGAACAGTCTTTTACAATCACACACTCATATTCATCGTCGTTTTAATTCCGCCGGCACCCTCTGCTTGATCAAGCCGCCGACGGCAGAGGCCTCGCAGGTCTCGCAGCATCGTCTGTAAAGTTGAAGCCGGCGCATTATATAAAACCCCTAAAACCCAATAGAAGCAAAGTGCGCACAATACTAAATCTCAGTTTTGAACAGTAATTTTTTTTGTGGTTAATGTATAAAGGGTTAATTACATAGATGAAAATATAATCTACCCGTTAATATTAGTTGGTTGTATACATGTAGAATTAAATATGTTGTAACTTTAATGTAAAAACACGACGACAATATAAAATTTCATCCAATGTCGCATATTTTGTATTCAATGTTGAATTTAACACTACATTTAATATTCGTGACTAAATCATATGTAAAACTGTGGCCATATCCTAAAACTGTGACTATATGGTAACAATTTCTATAAAGTTGAGGTCTATATTTTTTAGTAACCGTGACCATAAAATACTTTTAGTCACAGTTTCTTTTAACACCATGACAGTTGGATACATTTAGACACACATAAACAATTAATCCGTGGCGTTAACATTTTTACAGACACGCATAAACAAATAAACCGTGGCCACCTGATATATTTAAAGACGCACAAAATTTTAATCGTGACCATTGGATAAATTTATACACACATAATCAGCTAAACAGTAACTATTTGAGACATTTAAACACACCCCATGAATGAAACCGTGACAATTGGTTATATTTTGACGCACATAAACTATTAAGTGTGACCATTGGTACATTTAGACATGCATAAACAATTAAACCGTGACCGTCGGGTACACTTAGACACATATAATTAATTAAAATGTGACCATTGGTTGCAATTGGACATACATAAAGTATTAAACCGTGGCAATTGATACATTTTGACACACAAAAATAATTACACCGTGACCTTACCATTATTTTAGTCACATAATAATTCGTTTATTCATTACAATTGCTTACTTTTAGACACATATAATAAACAACACCGTGACTATAAAGTATTTATAGTTACTTATTTACTCCTAATCGTGGCAACTGGTAACTTTTAGACACATGCAACAATATAATCTGTGACCATTAAATACTTTTTTTAACGGCAAACTATCCTACTCCTACTCATACTCCTAAACTACTCATTTACCACAAGACTTATGTTCACCACCTAAATATCAACTTGTCTCCGACGGGAGTCGAACCCGTGACCTCTCCCTTGTATCTCCACCCTCTTACCGCCAGGCCAAAGGCCCTTTGGTGACCATCAAATACTTGTTGTCACATTATATTTCTTTTAGAATCACTATTGTTCCTTTTAGATACGTGTAAAAAATTAAACTGTGACAATAAGTTACTTACAGCCACATGTGTTTTCTTTTATCGTTATTGTTGTTTACTTTTACACACACATAACATTTATAATACTGATCGTAAAATATTTATAGTATCATGTTGTTTCATAAACGGTGATCGTTGATTCCTTTTAGTCATACAAAATAAAATAAAGTGTGACCATAAAATACATATACTCACATTCTTTTCCTTTAATTATTACAATTAATTACTTTTAGCCATTAAAATAAGACATGACCATAAACTACTTGTAGTCATGGTTTGTTTTCTTTTATCGTGATTAATATTTAGTTTTTAACACATATAAGACATTTAATCATGACCATTAAATATTTATACTGACACATTGTTTTTTAAACTGTGACAATTGATAAATGTAACCATACAAAACAAACTAAATTATGACCATAAAAAACTTATAGGTACACTTTGCCTCTTTTATTATGACAATTAATTACTTTTAGTCACATAAAATAAAATAAGACATGACCATAAACTTCTTGTAGTCGTGGTTGTTTTCTTTAATCATAATTAATGTTTACTTTTTGACACATGTAAGACATTTAACCATGACCACAAAAATACTAATTAGTGATAAGTTTTTTCTTAAACTGTGACAATTAATAACCTTTAACCACACAAAACTAACTAAATCGTGACCATAAAGTAGTTATAGCCACATTTTGCTGCTTTTATTTTGACAATTAATAACATTTAGCAACTGATAAAAAAATAAGTCGTGACCATAAACTACTTGTAGTCACGATATTTTTTCTTTTATCATGGTTAATGTTTAGTTTTTGACACACATAACACAATTAACCATGACCACAAAATACTTATATTAACAAGTTTTTTTTAACTATTACAATTGATAACCTTTAACCACACAAAACAAAATAAATTGTGACCATAAAATACTTATAAATACATTTTTGTTCTTTTATCATGGTTAATGTTTAGTTTCAGACACAATAATTTATTAAACTGTGACGATAAAATACTTATAGGGACATTTTTTTTCACTTAAACCATGACCACCGATTACTTTTAGTCACACAAACCAATTCTTGTGTGACCATAAAATACTTATAGTCACTGGTTTTTTATTTGATCATGAAAACTGTTACTTTTACACACTAATAAGAAATTAATTAAACCATGATCATTAAAAAAAATATAGTCACAACATTTTTTTAGCATGACCATTGTTTAGTTTTAGTTACATAAAAACAATAAACTGTCACCTTTAAATATTAATAGTCACAAATTTGTTAATCCGTGACAAAAAAAAAAACTCCTTATATTGAATTTTTTTTTTATGTGTGAGATTGATAGCTTTTAGTCACAAAACAAATTAAATCGTGACGTAAATATACTTATAATCATATCTTTTTCATTTTACTATTACTATTGTTTACATTTAGACACACATAAAAACTTAATATGTCACCTTTAAATATTAATAGTCACATGCTTTTGTGTCTTAAACTGTGACCAAAACATAATTATGGTGATATGTTTTTTTCTTAAACCGTGATTATTAATTACTTTTATATACATAATAGAAATTAAATCGTGACCAAAAAATACTTAGTCATATTTTTCTCTTTTATCATGAATATTGTATACTTTTAGACACACATAAGAAACTAAACCGTGACTGTAAAATACTTATAGTCACAATAATTTTCTTATTTCATGACAATTGTTTACTTTTGGACACACTTAATCAACTAAATCATGACAATTAAATACTTATAGTCACAATATTTTTCTTTTACCATACGTGGCTAATGAACTCCACCCTTTGGTCACACAAAGCGATTTCGTGACATATAAGTTAGCCTTCTGTCACTGTTTATTCATGTGACGAATTCCACCATATAATTTAGAGTCATACAATTAGACTTCAGGGTGTCCCTTTTGTTGGAAAATATTCTAAGTATGTCAAGCTGTTAGTTAGATATCTCAAGCTGTTAGTAGATTTTCTGTGTAATTAGAAAGTTCAAGCTGTTAGTTGAGTAAGTTCGAGCTGCTAGTTCAAAAGTTCAAGCTGCCAGTGTTTAAGTTCAAGCTGCTCAACAGATAGTCTTCAAGCTGCTCAACAGTTCAATAAACAGAAAGTGCTGAAATTCAGGAAAAGATTTATATTCTAAGATTCAAGCATATTTACTACCAGAGAAATCAGAGTTTTCCAAGAAAACAAATCAGAAGGCTTTATATATACATAGAATAGGTTTTTCTATTGTAAGTCTGCACGTACAAGTTTTGATTCAATTGTAATTGCCTTTTGATTGAGTTTTCATAAGCCTCTAAGGTTGTAAAACCCTAAGAACAATCTGTGTTCTTCGTCTAATCAAACAGATTGGAGGTGATTGTAATCATTGTGTTTGGCAATACAAAAGATTTGACTGTTGATTATATTTATGTGTTATTTGATTTGAAAGCTTTTCTTAATACAGTTAAGTGTTATTCCGCAAACTTCTTAATTGGACTTTGATTTAATACAAGGTTATTGGTTTTATATTCTGATTGATTCAAACCAGTTAATCTTAGGTAGTGATTTTGATTCTGACAAGTGGTATCAGAGCCACATGTTTTTATTTGTTTTCAAAGTCATAAGCTTTCTTTTAAAATTTTAAATTTTCTGCAATGGAATTTGATAATAGCAGTAGTGGATCTGGGCAAGGACTCAAAGTGCCTATGCTCAAACTCACTGAGTTCGAGATGTGGAAACTCAGGATTCAACAGCACATTCAATTTATTGATTATGCCATATGGGAAGCTGTTGAATTTCCTCCTGTAGTTGATTCTGAACTTGATGCTGAGGGAAAGCCCATAAAAACACCTCCAAAGACTGAACTTGAAAGAAAGGCTAGAATGAATGAAGTGAAAGCTCTTACACTTTTACAGATAGCCATTCCTGATGCTTATCAACACCAGTTTAAAAAGTTCTATACTGCTCATTCTCTTTGGATTGCCTTAGAGAAAAGATTTGCTGGCAATGCTAGCACCAAAAGAAATCAAAAAGATCTTCTGAAACAGCAGTATGAAAACTTTTCTGGTGGCAAGAATGAAAACCTTACTCAAATCTTTGACAGGTTTAATAAATTGATAGGTGAATTGGAGAGTGCCAAAGTCAGCTTGGATCAAGATGAAGTAAACTATTAAATTCCTTAGATCCCTTGGTGAAGAGTGGACAGTCTATGCTGCCTAATGGAGAACAAAAGATACTCTTGATGAAATAGAGTTGCATGACCTTTACAACAGTCTGAGAGTGTTTGAAACTGAGATTGAAAATAAAAAGAAACCCTTTTCATACAATCATAACACTGCTCTGCTGTCATCAGCATCATCTGATAAATCTAACTGTTGTGATTCCTTTTCAGGTGCTGATGGTAATTCTACTGAAGTTCATTATGAAGCTTTTGTTGCCAATGATGGACTTTTTGCTCTAAATGTTGAAGATTTAGAACAAATATCCATCCAGCTGGTCAAGAAGAGATGGACTTAAAATGGCAACATGCTATGTTGACTATGAGGGCTAAAAGGTTTCTGAAAAGAACTGGCAGATCAAACTTCCAAGCCAGACCAGAAGGAAAACCAGCATTTGATAAATCAAAAGTTGAATGCTTTAAATGCCACAAGCTTGGTCACTTTGCCAGAGAATGCAGATCCCAAGGTCAACAGCCACCAAGACCCCAGCAAACTAATCAAGCTTCATCATCACAAGCACTTGTTTCTCAAGAAGACAATGTGTTTGACTGAGTGATCAGACAGAAGAGGAGTTTCAAAATCAAGCTCTCGTGGCAGAAACATCTCATGTCACTTCCACTGAACTCCCATCTGAGGTAAATGCTAAACTCTGCTCTCAGACATGCAAAAATATAGATAAATAGTACAGAGATCATAATGAGAGCATGTGCAAAACTCTAGCTAAGATGGAAGAAAGGATATATGAGTACATGCAGGGCATAGAAGATCTTGAAAAACAGATCAATGACTATAAAGATAATGAGATTCAAATGGGACATGATAGAACATATCATGAGTGGGAGAAAAAGGAACTGAATAAGAAAATAGAGTCCTTAAATAGAAGGTGTTAGAAGCTAACAAGAAAATAGAATCTATCAATATAGATTTAGGGAACTTCAAACTGGCAAATCAAAAACTGGAACGCCTAATGGAAGTTCAATTTAAAGATAGGGTAAAATCTCAGCTCAATCCCAAAGAAGGTATAGGATACAGAGCCACTCCACCCCCACACAACAACATATATATTCATCCCATGAGTAAAGTTGCTGATAGGCTTGTTAATGAACCATTAGATGACTCAATGACAACTGTAGATCCTATCCTTGAAAACAGTCCGGAATCTAAAGAAGAACTGATTCCAAATGAAGGCTGTGAGTGTAAAGAAGTTGAGAGAGAACCCAAAACAATGAGTGCACCTATAGAAACCCTTACCCTCAGTAAGAAAGGAAAAGAGAAGATGAGTGTATGCAATTCTGCTCCACATTTTTCTGTACCTTCTAACTGTAACATTGCATCTTCCTCAAAAGGTAATAAAAGGGGTAAGACTGTTCCAATCTGCACATGTGAAAAGCATGGTGTCCAAAAGTTTCCCAAACAACAGCAGGTAAGGGGAAATCAAAGGAACAAGAACCAGTTATGGTCCAACAAAACTGGTTCTCCAATCAAAATAGTCAAAAGATGTTTCCATTGTGGCAGGAAAAACCATTTGGCCAGACATTGTTTGTATAAACCATCTGTTGCAAAATAGACTGTGGTTCAGAAACAGGCATTTGTTCAAAACACAAAAAATTCAAAGGCTAAACCTCCTGTTGCACCAGTTCCAAAGAAGACAGTTGATCACAGGTTCTTAAAAATTAATAAAAAACAGTCTACACACCAAAAACAAGTTTTGGCAAAACCCAAATCAAATTTTAAACAGATATGGTGTGTTAAAGGCAAAAAATCAGATCAAACTGTTGATACAAATGTTGAAACTGCTAGGCCTAAAGTTGGAACTAGTAGTGCAAACTCTGAAGCTGTTAGCACTAAAAACCCAGTTCAAACTGCTAAGCATAAAACTGGAACTGGTAATGGATCATCCGAGACTGTTAATGAAAAGGTTGGAAAGAACACCTGGATACCTCATGTCATAACTAAATATTCTTCACAGAAATCCACCAGTGGATCTCACTAAGTATAAAAAGTCACAAACAGTGTTTAGTTATGTCAATGCACAAGGACAACCCAAAACCAACTTGGTTTGGGTTTACTCCACTACTAACTAAGCTTTTATTTGTGCAGGGCACCCACAGGTCATAACATAAAACAAGATGGCATTTGGACAGTGTATGCTCTAGGCACATGACAGGTAATTCTGAATGCCTGTCAAATTTCAAAGGCTTTGAAGGAGGGTTTGTTGCATTTAGAGGAAATTCCAAGGGAGGTAAGGTAACAGGTAAAGGTACTGTTAAAGCAGACAATATGATCTTCAATGATGTTTTGTATGTTGAACAGCTGAAGTACAATTTACTAAGTGTGTCTCAAATATGTGATAAACAAAATATTGTCGTATTCACAGATTCTGAGTGCATTGTTCTTTCAAAAGATTTTAAAATACCTGAAAATCTTGTTTTACTTAGAACACCAAGAAAGGACAATGTTTACTGTTTGGACACAGAACTTTTATCCAAATCAAGTACTTTAAGCTGTTTGATATCCAAAGCATCATCTAATGAGTCTGCTCTTTGGCACAGAAGGATGTGTCACATGAACTTCAAATCTATGAATGTTTTAGTCAAAAAGAATTTGGTAAGAGGACTACCACAAAAGGAGTTCATCTGTGATGATCACTGTGTAGCATGCCTTAAAGGCAAGCAACACAAAACTTCTCATAAGGCCAAAGAAGTAAATTCAATCTCAACTACTCTTCATCTTATTCATATGGATCTCTTTGGTCCAACATCTGTTTTGAGTTTGAATAAAAGAGCTTACTGTTTAGTCATTGTTGATGATCTCGCCAGATTTACATGGGTCTACTTTCTTAGGACTAAAGATGAAACTGCTGAGCTAGTTAAATCCATTTATTCTGAAGATAGAAAACCAATCCAACTTAAAAGTTAAGGTGATCAGGTCAAACAATGGAACTGAGTTTAAAAATCATATCCTAAACAGTTTCTGTGAGTCTAAAGGTATTGCAAGGCAATATAGTGCACCAAGAACACCACAACAAAATGGTGTAGCTGAAAGAAAGAACAGAACTTTAATTGAGGCTGCTAGAACCATGCTAGGTGATTCCAAACTGCCAATGACCTTTTGGGCAGAGGCAGTCAATACAGCTTGTTATGTGCTAAATAGGGTTCAGGTTGTTCAATCACAAGGGAAAACTCCATATGAGTTATTCCATCATAAAGTCCCCTTAATAGCCTTTCTAAAGTCTTTTGGCTGTTCATGCACTATTCTTCACACTAAGACTCACTTAGGAAAGTTTGAAAGTAAGGCTGACGAAGGTTTCTTTGTAGGATGCTCTACTCAAAGCAAAGCCTATAGGGTATATAACAGTGTGTCTAAAACCATTGAAGAAAGTGCCAATGTTGAGTTTAATGAAAACACTGCAAATGTCAAAGGCACTGGTCCTGATTGGTTGTTTGATTTAGATTCACTAACAAATTCTCTGAGCTTTGTTGAGTATACTGCAGAAACTGATGAAAACAGGGTTGAAGTTGCCAACACAAATTCTCATGTTGGTAACACAAATGTATACTGTTCTACCACTTCTATCTTGTCACCCACCAGGGGTACTGGATGCTCAACATGATTCAAATCTAAATTATGAAGTGTAAATCCCAAGTCCTGAGGTAACAGCTCCATCACATAGGGAAACAGTCCCATCTTCTGGTCAAGCTGTTCCTGAAGCTGAACTATCAAGTGGTCCTGAAGGAGATGATACAAATCTAGGAACATCATTTCAGACAGACATAGAGCCCACACTCAGAGTTCACAAGTGTCACCCTCTCAATCAGATAATGGGTGATCCACGCACTCCTGTACAGACAAGGACAATGGTTCACAAGGAGTCTACTATTGCTGAATCAGCAGTTCCTGAATTCAGTCTAGCTGCCTTTGAACATGCATGTTTCATGTCACAGTTAGAACCTAAGAAGGCATCTGAGGCTTTGAAAGATCCATCTTTGATTGAAGCAATGCAGGAAGAACTACTGCAATTCAAGATTCAGAATGTCTGGACTCTAGTTGATCTTCCTAAAGGAAAGAGAGCAATTGGTACAAGATGGGTGTTCAGAAACAAGAAGGATGAGAGAGGGATAGTAATCAAGAACAAAGCAAGACTGGTAGCACAAGGATACACTCAAGAAGAAGGAATAGATTATGATGATGTCTTTTCTCCAGTAGCAAGAATAGAAGCCATCAGACTGTTCCTAACCTATGCAAGCTTCAAAGGATTTAAAGTATACCAAATGGATGTGAAGTCTGCATTCCTGTATGGTACAATTGAAGAAGAGGTCTATGTGTGTCAAACCCCTGGATTTGAGGACTACAAGTATCCAAACAAAGTCTACAAATTAGACAAAGCACTCTATGGACTCCACCAAGCCCCAAGAGCATGGTATGACACTTTGTCATCATATCTTCTAGAAAATGGATTCAAGAGAGGTACTCTGGACAAAACATTTTTCACAAAGTCCATCAAATCTGTGATTTTGCTTGTTCCGATTTATGTTGATGATATCATCTTTAGGTCTACAAATGACAGTCTGTGCAAGGAGTTTGAGACATCGATGCACAAAAAGTTTCAAATGAGTTCAATGGGAGAACTCACCTTCTTTCTAGGATTGCAGGTCAAGCAGAAGGCCACAAGACTTTTTATAAGTCAATCAAAGTACGTTAAAGACATCCTGGAAAAGTTTGGCTACAAAGATACCAAAGTTGCTAGTACTCCAATAGACACTCACAAGCAGCTTGATGCAGACAAAGATGGAGTAGATTTGGACATTCACCTATACAGATCCTTGATAGGCTCACTAATGTACCTCACATCTTCTAGACCTGACATAATCTTTGCTGTTTGTGTTTGTGCCAGGTTTCAATGTGCTCCAAAGGACTCACATCTGTTTGTTGTTAAGAGAATTTTAAGATATCTCAAAGGCCAACCACATTTGGGCCTATGGTATCTTAAAGACTCTCCTCTTGAACTAACAGCCTATTCTGACAGTGACTATGGAGGATGCAACATTGACAGAAAATCCACAACTGGTGGATGTCAATATCTAGGAGCAAGACTGGTCTCTTGGCAGTGCAAAAAGCAAACAACTGTCTCCACCTCATCTACTGAAGCAGAATATGTAGCAGCTGCCAGCTGCTGTTCCCAAGTAATGTGGATTCAGAATCAACTGAGAGACTATGCTATGAACTTCTTATCTACTCCTATTTACATTGACAACTCAAGTGCCATAAGCATTTTACAAAATCCAGTGAAATTTCCTAAAACCAAGCATATAGACATTAGATTTCATTTTATAAGGGACTGTAATGAGAAGAAATTAATCCAAGTTACCAAAATTCATACAGATGATCAGTTAGCTGATCTATTTACAAAACCATTTGATGTAGGAAGATTCACCTTTCTGGTATGAAATATTGGTATGGTTAATATGGATTAATTTGTTTTTCATCATTCTCTCTTATTTTATGAAGAATATATTTATTTCATATGCTTGATAAACAGGGAGACACTGTTTAATCAGAATATGCTTAATTTTCAACTAAAAGCTTTAGTCTTTTCTCAAGCTGCTAGTTCATTTCACTCGAACTGTTAGTTGTTTTCACTTGATCTGTCAAAGTGTGCAGGGTCATTCGGTAAATTCTTATAAGTGTATGCGCGGGATTAGATATTTTCGAAACCCCCAAACCTTTAAAGGTCCCAGTTTCGTTCAATTGTAACTACCAGTTGCAAAAATATCTTCCACGACCTTTCTTTTCTCTCTGAGCGATTCACACACACATCTCTCAAACCCTAAATCACCGATTGATCGTCAATGGAGTTTGTCAAAGAACACAACTGTCTCCCCTATTCACTCAAACACACTGACCTTTACCCATTCCACGACATGATGAACTTCCTTCGAAGTTCCCATATCCATCATGCCCTCACTATAAATCCCACCATCTATATATCCCATATAGAGCAGTTTTGGAAATATGCCTCTGTCAATACCATCAACGGGGTCACCTCTTTAACATCCAATCGATGGCAACACTGTCACTATCACTGAGGAAACCATCCGCCAACACTTGCATCTTCAAGATGCCGCAGGTATTTTTGATCAATCCCTTACTGCCTTACATGAAGGCCTTTTTGCAATAGGGTATAGGGGCCCTACTGATTCTTTCACTTTCTTTAAAGCACATTTTGCCCCTAAGTGGAAATACCTTGTGCATGTTATACAACAGTGCATCATCCCTAAAAGAACTGATTGGTCAGAATTTTCTTCAAATATAGCCACTGCCTTAGTGTGTTTATCAACGGGCCAACAGTTCAATTTTTCTAACATAATTTTTCAGGGTATGTTAAGGCATCATGCCCTAAAGAATGGGAAATTTTTTATGTATCCACGATTTTTGGCTGAAATAATTTCAATATACATAAAAGGATACATGTTTTCCATAGGCACTCTTTACCATCAATAAAAAGACTTTTAAAACCTAGTGCCAATTTTTTGAATATAGATGTCTCATTGCCCTCTGCAATGCTGGGCATCAATCCAATAAACAGAGGAGAGGGTCCTGAGCAGGCTCAACCTTCCATCACTGCTTCACCCCCAGGACCCCAACCCACTCCTCCTGATACAAATATTCCATCTGCTCCTTCTATCAAACCCACATCCCCACTCATACAATACAAGAGACAAAGGGTTTCAGCAGCTCCTTCCTCCTCAGCCCTAATACCAGAGCCAAATATCCCTGTGCAGGAGGACACTTCTGCACAGAATATCCAAAGGGAACCCACTGAGGACACTCCCATCCTCAATTTGGAGGTGGCCATCCCAACAGAGGATGTTCATATGGGTTTTGTGGCTGACACTACTGCTGTCTCTGCACAAGAGGCACAGGCAAGTGCCAACATCACAAAGACCACACCCATGGCAACGGAGGGTGTGCAAGCACCTTCTGGAAGTCCCCAGTTCCAAGAACAGAGGAGCCCAGATGTTTCTACTTCTGGAATTCATGCCAGTGATAGATCACAAGTACCACTCTCATTTGATGATCTTGAGGCTAGTCTGCAACTTATGATATTGATGGATCCTCAGCTGAAACCTGTTGTAGCAGTATTGGAACATTACAAGTCCCTTATTGCTACACAGGAGGCACAAATCATAGCACTCCAACAGACAGTAGCAGCTCAACATCAGAGAATGGATTATTTTCATCAAGGGTTCACCCTCTGTGGAAATAAGATCATTCAACTTGAGAATATGATTCGAATCATAATTGCAAAGGTTGTAGGTCCTCCTAGCCAAACCAATGCATCCAAAAAGGGGGAGAATCAGGAGATCCCTATTTCAGTCCAAACAGCTTCAACTCCTGCTCCAACAGTCCCAGATTCTAGGCTAACAGTCCCAACAGCTACTCAATCTGTTAGCCTAGAAACTCAAGCTGCTCCTATGAGAACAACTGGAGTTGTTATCAGAGAAGGAAATTAGGCTCCTGTCAGTACAGTCCAATCCACAGCATCTTCTTCCAGAGATAAGGGCAAGGGCATACTTATTGAAGCTCCAAAGATTAAATTTTCCTCTAAAGAAGCTCAGGTTGCTCATGATGCTGAATTAGCAAGACAATTAGCAGAGGAACAGGATGATCTCTTAGACCAGCTAACCCATGCTCCAATGAAAGATGATGAAACCTTAGGTGATTACCTAAGAGGGTTTGTGGTCAAGCAGAATCAGAAGAAAAGGAAAATGCCAACAGGGCATTCAAAGGCAGAACACAGAAATTTTTGATCAACTTCTCTGCATCAGTTGGAATTCCAAGAATAATGGCTCAGTCATGGCCAACAGAAAAGCTGCAAGATATACATGACAAAGAGATGGAAAAACAGAAAGCAGCCAAAGTCTCCCAACAAGTCCAAATCCAACAGTAACCAAGTCAAGCTGGTGTCAGTGATCCCCCTCCTCCTGTTCAAATTGTTGCTCCTGTTCAAACTGCTGCTAATGATCCTAAATCAGAAGCTATTCAACAAGCAAAGCTTGATCTGGTGAAAAGGGTGTTGTTTGAGCATCAGCTGCAGAAGGTGATGGAAATTGAAAAGACCCTCGATCAGCATGACTTCTCCAAGCCTCCAATTACATACTGGTATGCTAAGTCAATGGATGACATTGATTTAAAATATCATTTTGTAGTCAAAAGAGAAGCTGGTCCTGAGGAAGAATACAAAAGCATAGTTCACCTAGTACAGAAGATGACCAGAGAAGAGTTGACTCAAATGCATCGTATTGGAACCGTTAGTCAGTCTAGGTCTCCATTTCTTTGGGTTAAGCAATCTTAAAAGCATTTTTGACCCAGAATCTATCATAAGTGATATAGAAGCTGCCAATGATAAGAAGATTGCACACGTTGATCTATATGTGAAATCAAAGACATATAGACTCAAATTTGCAAACGGATCCAACACGTTCTTCAATTTTGAGTTCTTTAATCTTCCAAGAGCATGGTTACTGCAAATAAGCTCAGTGGAGATATATTGTGATAAAGAAGAGATGAAAAGAGATTTTTTAAAGGCAATTAAGCAGAAACTTTCACAACTGTAAGTTTTTGGATGCCTTAATTTGTAGATAACAGTTTTACTTTGTTTTATTTCCTTATTTGTACAAAAACTTAAAGTCTTGTGTAAAGAATTTAAGTTAGGGAGAGATTGTTGGGAAATATTCTAAGCATGTCAAGCTGTTAGTTAGATTTCTCAAGCTGTTAGTAGATTTTCTGTGTAATTACAAAGTTCAAGCTGTTAGTTGAGTAAATTCGATCTGCTAGTTCAAAAGTTCAAGCTGCCAGTGTTTAAGTTCAAACTGCTCAACAGATAGTCTTCAAGCTGCTCAACAGTTCAATAAACAGAAAGTGCTGAAATTCAGGAAAAGATTTATATTCTAAGATTCAAGCATATCTACTACCAGAGAAATCAGAGTTTTCCAAGGAAACAAATCAGAAGGCTTTATATATACATAGAATAGGTTTTTCTATTGTAAGTCTGCACGTACAAGTTTTGATTCAGTTGTAGTTGCCTTTTGATTGAGTTTTCATAAGCCTCTAAGGTTGTAAAACCCTAAGAACAATCTGTGTTCTTCGTCTAATCAAACAGATTAGAGGTGATTGTAATCATTGTGTTTGGCAATACAAAAGATTTGATTGTTGATTATATTTATGTGTTATTTGATGTGAAAGCTTTTCTTAAAACAGTTAAGTGTTATTCCGCAAACTTCTTAACTGGACTTTGATTCAATACAAGGTTATTGGTTTTATACTCTGATTGATTCAAACCAGTTAATCTTAGGTAGTGATTTTGATTCTGACACCTTTGGTCACCGAAAGAGATTTCCGTGACCATATACATATTTATCGTCATAGTTAATAACCATCACAAGATTATTATTGACATCAAACAAATAACTGTGACAAACAATGACATCTGGTAACAATGTGACAACCGTGACAAGTCTTTGTCACGATCCTTATGTTAAACTGTGGCTTAAGGTTTGAATGTGATTTTCAATGGTCACAGTTATTGAGATAAACTATGGCTATCATAATAATACAAGTTCATATATGACCCTTTAGCCACGTCAATAACAAAAACTGTGGCTAGGCAGTTTGGACAAAACCGTGACCATAGGTCATTTTTAAACTAGTGTAAGTAATCAAATTATGAGCTTTTAACGAATTAAGATCGAGTAGGTCACAAATAACTCGACTTATTTTTATCTCATAGTCATACATATCTTATAAGAGAAACTTTGTCAATAAGTCAACAACATATATTATCATTCATCTTAGCTTCAGAAATCTTAATATCTTATCAATAGGTGAACCCACAAATCAAATGAAGTTTTGGAGTATGTGTTTAGATCTTTGTTATGATCTTTGTATTTTCATTCGAGTAATCACACCACTCTTATCATAATTAATATTAATGAATTTAGCCATGCTAGCTAGCAACCCAAGTCCCGACATGAACTTCTCGATAAAAAAAACCTTCTTTAAAAGAATCTAATGCATTTATTATAAGTACTTTTTCCTAACTTTGGGAGGATTTTAAAGTTATATGAACAGAAGATTTCATAACTTATAAAATCAAACTTATAAATGTATCGCGCGTCTTGAGTTTTTTTGAGCTAGTATGTACAATTTCTTTCTTCC
The DNA here is from genome assembly GCA_020465985.1 of Centrapalus pauciflorus. Classification (NCBI taxonomy): domain Eukaryota; kingdom Viridiplantae; phylum Streptophyta; class Magnoliopsida; order Asterales; family Asteraceae; genus Centrapalus; species Centrapalus pauciflorus. The sequence continues at coordinate 39,781 of JAANYP010000100.1, read as the reverse complement.
TCTTATATGTTTTACATCCTTTTACTCTCCTTATCTCTTCCTTATTTTTCTCTTATGGGATCTAATTATCTAAACACTCATTTGAAGATCCACATGCGTTTACCACTATCCCAAATTCTAAGGTTAAAATATTAAATTTCATATGGATATCATATTATGTAGGTGATATGAGTATAAAGTTTTATGGATCCCATTAATATATATATATATATATATATATATATATATATATATATATATATATATATATATATATATATATATATATATATATATATATATATATATATATATATATATATATATATATATATATATATATATATATATATATATATATATATATATATATATATATATATATATATATATATATATATATATATATATATATATATATACATATATATATATACCTATATATATGTATATATATATATATATACCTATATATATGTATATATATATATGTATATATCTATATACATTTATATATATACACATGTATATATATGTATGTATATACACATGTATATATATGTATGTATATACATATATACATATATGTATGTATATACACATGTACATATATGTATGTATATACACATGTACATATATGTATGTATATACACATGTACATATATGTATGTATATACATATGTACATATATGTATGTATATACATATATACATATATGTATGTATATACATATATACATATATGTATGTATATACATATATACATATATGTATGTATATACATATATACATATATGTATGTATATACATATATACATATATATATATATATATGATACCAAAATCTTATAATGTACGTTGTATCATATTCTATAGACTATTAGTGTTATAATAATGTTAGGCCCATTGAGTCCATTGGGCTTTTAGGGTTTACATGTGTTAGGGTTCCATGCTTTATATATAGGGCTATTGTTATTTCTTTTATTCACAACATTGTACTCATATATTTGCAATATAATAAAGGTTAATCATTCGGTCATATCTATTTCAATATGGTATCAGAGCGATCTATTTTTGCCGTTTTTTTTATGTTTGAGCGCCACTACTGATTCTGTGTTTGATAGCCACTGTCGCCACTATTTCTATGACTGAGCGCCGCCGCTATTCTGTGTTTGAGAGCCACTGCTGCCGTTGTTTGTTTGTTTGGGTGTCGATGTTTCTGTGTTTGTTAGATTCTGTTTGGGTGCCGCTGATTGAATGAAATCGGCGTCGCTGCTGATTGTATGATCGTCGCCGTTGTTCTTGGTTTGATCGCCACCGCCTCTGTTTGTTTGTTTGTTCGTTCGGCGTTCTCGGCTGTTCTTATTAATTGGCTGTCTTTTTTGTTGCTGCGATCTGTTGCTATTGTTCGTACACTGCTGCTCATATGATACTTGTTGGTATGTTTTTCTACGCTATGGTCGTTCTGGGTTATTGTGTTTTAACTATTCGCATGTTAAGGGGTATTTGCTTTGCTTGATCGGTTTTGCGACTTTGCTTGTCGTAATTTGGTTTTGCGGTTTTTGTACTTTGACTGTCGGTATTCAGGTTGTGGTTATTTTTGTTATTTGCTTGAGTATTGTTCGTTTGGTTATCATGGCGGGTGGAAAAGATTATTCGTTGCAGGCTATTAGTATCCAGTTAGATGGTAAAAATTATGGTTATTGGAGTTATGTGAAGAAGATGTTTTTGCGTAGAAAGTCTATGTGGGGATATATTTCTGGTACTAAGGTTAAACCTAGTGATGTTGATGCTAATGATTATGTTATTGCTATTGATACATGGGAGACTAATAATTCTAAGATTATTACATGGATCAATAACTCTGTAGTTCAGTCTATTAGTATTTAGTTAGCAAAGTATGTTACCGCAAAACATGTTTCGAATTATTTGGAGAGAATTTACACGTAGTCAAATTTTGCTAAGCAGTACCAGTTGGAAACCGAGATACGTGCACTTCAACAGAATACAATGAGTATTAAGGAGTTTTATTCTGCCATGTCTGACTTGTGGGATTAATTGGCTTTTACTGAATATACTGCTTTGAAGTCCTTTCAGCCATATATTGATAGGAGGGAGGAACAACGTTTGGTACAATTCTTGATGGCTTTACGGTCTGATTTTAAAGGATTACGAGGGAAAATCCTTCATCGCTCTCCTCTTCCTACTGTTGATTCGGTGGTTCATGAACTAATAGCAGAAGAAACTCGTTTGAAGTCTCAAGGTGATACGGGGACTAAATCATCTGTAACTTCTACTCCTGCTGTCTTTGCTATCCCACAACGGTCTCATTCATGTAACTCTAGTCAGACGCGACCTGCTTCGAAGATTGCATTAGATGAGTGTGCTTATTGTAAACAGAAGAATCATTGGAAGTCTCAGTGCCTTTTATTGCTTAACAAAGGTAAAGAGCAGCCAAACCATTTTTTGACACAAAATAAGTCACCGGGATCCTCTACATCGATGTCTCGTCCACCTCAGTTTAATGATGTTGTTGTCACACCTTCTGTTGATTCGGGATCTACTGATACGAATCCCTCTCCATCTGTCTTCGATCCTCACGTGTTTGAGCAGTTTCGTCAATTTCTCTCCACCAAATCCACTGCCATGTCAGCCTCTCCTCACTCAGGTTTGTCTTCGTCTGGTAATTCAACTATACCTTCATCCTTATGGATTTTAGATACAGGAGCGTCCAACCATATGTCACCTCATTTATTTTCGTTTGTTTCGTTATCCTTCGATTTGTCTCTATCTGTTATGTCTGCTAGTGGAACACCTATGCCTGTAGAAGGTGTTGGTTCAGTTGTCTCTCCTAATGTGTCACTTACTAATGTATACTATATTCCTACTCTTGCCTTTAATCTTGTCTCGGTCAGTCAATTGTGTAAATTTGGATATCATGTGCTCTTTTCTGATACTCTTTGTTGTGCGCAAGACCCTCATTCTCAAACAGTGATTGGGACAGGTCGTAAGCTAGGGGAACTATATGTTGTGGATGATCTCAAGCTATCCAATGTTACCGCTGCGGGTGTTAATCTGCCTTCATTTCGTTTATCTTCTTTGTCGTCTATTTTTATTTATGGAATTCTCGTTTGGGTCATGTTTTAGCATCTCGTTTACAGTTTTTAGCCTCTACAGATGTTTTAGGACATTTGAATAAATCTAATATCTGTGATTGTAGTGGGTGTAAACTGGCAAAATTTTCAGCCCTACCTTTTAATAAAGGTATGTCTTGTTCTTATGCTTCGTTTGATCTTGTTCATTCTGATGTGTGGGGCTTGAACCTGTTTGTTCTAAAGGGGGTTCCAAATACTATGTGTCATTCATTGATGATTTCACTCGTTATACATGGGTATATCTTATGAAACATAGATCAGATTTTCTCTCTGTTTATAAGGATTTTCGTGCCCTTGTCAAATCACAACATTCAGCTGTTATTAAATGCTTTAGGTGTGACTTGGGGGGGGGGATATACTTCTAATTAGTTTACACAATTGCTTGCTTCCGACGGTACCCTATACCAAACTTCATGCACTGACACTCCTCAACAAAATGGCATTGCTGAAAGGAAACATCGTCATCTTGTTGAAACTGCTCGCATTCATAAGGCACATAATGCTGGTCTGTCTCCTTTTGAAAAACTTTATGGGTCTAAACTTGATTACTCCTCATAGCGTGTCTTTGGCTGTGCCTACTTTGTTCTTCGTTCGCATGTAGAACGCAATAAAATGTCTTCCAAAGCTGCATTATTTGTTTTGTGGGTTATGGGATTAGTCAAAAGGGATATCGTTGTTTTGATCCAATAAGCTAAAATCTCTACATTTCCTGTCATGTCATTTTATTGGAACATATTCCTTTCTATTCTATTCGTGCCAAATCTCATGATATGACTCGATTTGATATTTTGTTCGTTCATCCTTTCACTGATGATCTTGATAACATGGATATTCAGCCTTCTGAGACATCTACAACAATGGATGCCTCTGTTACAGAGACTCCTACAGCTCCTTCTGTGCCTACGTCCATCCCATCACCGGTTGAGAATGCAGAGGTTCCTACTATACGCAAATCAACTTGTCCTCGTAAGTCCACTAAACTTCCTGATTTTGCTTACTCATCATACTCATCATCATTTGCTTCCTTTATTGCTAAAGTTCATAGCCTATCTGAACCCAACTCTTTTAGAGAGGTTGTTTCTGATCCTCTTTGGCGGGATGCTATGACTGAGGAATTGACTGCTCTTCATCAGACTCATACATGGGATTTGGTTCCGCTGCCATATGGCAAGCATGCTATTGGTTCTCGTTGGGTATATAAGATTAAGACTAAGTCTGATGGATTTGTTGAATGGTATAAAGCCCGTCTGGTTGCTATGGGGTATTCGCAAGAATATAGTCTGGATTATGAGGAGACTTTTGCTCATGTAGCCAAAATGACTACAGTTCGTACATTGATTGCAGTAGCTTCTATCCGCAAGTGGAAGATTTTTCAGATGGATGTCAAGAATGCTTTCTTGAATGGTGATTTGCATGATGAAGTCTATATGACTCCTCCTCCTGGTGTTGCTCACAAGCCAGGAAAGTATGTCATCTGCGCAAAGCCTTATATGGTCTCAAACAAGCTCCTCGTGCTTGGTTTGAGAATTTTTCCACCATCATCACCTCTCTCGGTTTTCACTCTAGTAACCATGACTCTGCTTTGTTTGTTAAATGTACGAGTGCAGGACGGATACTCTTGTCTTTGTATGTTGATGATATGATTATTACTGGTGATGATTATTCCGTTATTGAGTCCTTGAACCGTGATTTAGCTCATCGTTTTGCTATGAAGGACTTGGGGTTTCTTCGTTATTTTCGGGGAATAGAGGTTGCTCATTCTGACAAGGGATATCTTTTGTCCCAGTCTAAGTACATTTCGGATTTGTTTGATCGTGCTCGCCTATCTGACAACAAGACTGTGGATACTCCCTTGGAAACTAACGCTCGTTATTCTCCTACTGATGGTGTTCCTCTTGATGATCCGACTTTGTATTTTACTATTGTGGGTAGTTTAGTTTATCTCACGGTCACTAGACCTGATAGTAATGTTGTCCATATTGTTAGTCAATTTGTGGCTGCTCCTACGACTGCACATTGGGGGGCGGTCCTTCGCATTCTGAGATATCTAAGGGGCACTCATTTCCAGACGCTTGTATTTCCTTCATCATCTAATTTTGACCTACGTGCTTACAGTGATGCTGATTGGGCTGGGGATTAGACTAATCGTAAGTCCATTACTGGATTTTGCGTCTTTCTTGGAGATTCACTTGTTTCATGGAAGAGTAAGAAGCAAGATGTTGTTTCTCGCTCTTCTACTGAAGCCGAGTATCGGGCTATGGCTGCTACTACTAGTGAGGTTGTTTGGCTACGCTAGTTACTTGCTGACATGGGGGTTCGATTATCTCATTCTACCCCGATACACTGTGACAACAAAAGTGCTATCCAGATTGCTCGTAATTCCATTTTTCATGAACGGACGAAACACATTGAGATTAATTGTCACTTCACTCGCCATCATCTGCAGAGGGGAACTATTTCCTTGTCGTTTGTTCCTTCCGCTCTACAACTTGCTGACATTTTAACTAAGGCGCACTCTGCTTCTCGTTTTCGTTTTTTGTTGGACAAACTCTCATTGCTCATTGTTGTGGCATTGTGAGTTTGAGGGGGGGTATTAGTGTTATAATAATGTTAGGCCCATTGAGTCCATTCGGCTTTTAGGGTTTACATGTGTTAGGGTTCCATGCTCTATATATAGGGCTATTGTTATTTCTTTTATTCACAACATTGTACTCATATATTGGCATTATAATAAAGGATAATCATTCGGTCATATCTATTTCAATACATAGTGTTATAATACCATGATAATCCCGCCACTTGATACGGAAATATCAGTCTTAAATTTATAAACTCTAATCTGACCAAATCGACCGATAAACTCTCGGGCAAGTGTACCCGATCGTATAGCAATAAATTGGTAAGACCAGGATCGTCTCCACAGGAAACGAAAAATGCAATTTATACTAATTAGAATTACTCTAACAAAAAAAATAAAATAGACAAAATCCAAACGAATAAAAAGGGGGGTTTTGTTTTTAGATTTTTGGATACCGTTGACACGACAAAGTAAACAAAATTACTCAAACTAAAATGACAATTAATAGTAAATAACGAAAATTTAAAACGACTATGAAATAATTAATTAAGAAAAGAGTCAAATAACTAAAAGGTATTCATCATTGAATCGCTCCCCTAGATTTGGTTTGTTCCAAAAGTGCATTTAATTGATAGAGTTTCAAAGGAATTTCGAGCTAACATAGACCATCAACCCTATTAATCTGATTATAACCTAATCTTTTCAAAACACGCTAACTCTCGTTATTGGTGAATTGAACTCAAACTTTTATCTGGATTATTAGAGAAGTAGTTTCAACTATCATAATTTCAGAATAATTGTTTACCCTAATTGCTTGCAACCGTCATAATTTCAGAACAGCAAACATGAAGATAAAACTAATTACATGTGCAAGTCATAATTTCAGAACATGACACAATGTAATAGTAAACTACTCAATAATTATTAAGATGAAAAATTCAAGGTTCACAACTAGGCATAAACGAAACTCAATCAATAATAAAAACTAAACCTAAATCTAGGGTTCGTTCATCAATGACAAATACAATAAACTTAGCCCATTACGAAACTAACAAGCAAACTAAAGAAAAGAACAAAGATTAAAATCATCTCACTTACAAAAACTTAAAACTCCAAAAGTTGTTTGTTGCTCACTGCTACCCACGAAAACCAAAAGAAGAGAAAAGAAACATTGGAATTAAATATTATTTCCTCTCTTTTTTTTGCCGCCACTAGCAGAGAAGAAATTGAATATTGAAAGAAATATTAACTCTTGAATGTTGTTTCTTCTGCGCCGTCAACCTCAAGCAAAAGGAACCAATTTAATTTTCAGAATGTTTTTCTCCTCTGGTTCTTTTTTACCTGCACCGCCCTTTATTTATTTCTCCAATCTCGTCCCCCTCCTCTCTTTGACCGCTCCCCTCTTTTTAAATTAAAAAAAAACAAAACCCTAATGGACTAATATAATAGAATATTGACTTTGACCCATTAGGTATTGTTCTTGGAGAGGCTCAAATCTTGAACTTTCTTTAGACCTGCTTGCATGCTTTAATTATTTTCACTTTAAGCTCAAATAATCAGTTTATTTTCTTGTCTTTTACCCAATTAAACCTGCAAATAAAAAATGACAAGTAAATGAATTTTTAGTATCAAGACTTATATGTTTAAGCGCATAAAAAAATGATATTGCTGAATAAATACATGAATAAATAAGATAATATCAAAACTTCCCACACGTAAACTTTGCTTGTCCTCGGGCAAATTATCTCAAAAGAAACACATTAAACAAGCAAACACAATTCAGACGCATACGAAGCTCAAACAGTTAAAAGGGACGCCTAAAAAAATAACTCAACTTCAACAAACACAGTGAATTCATGCACATGCTTGTGTACCGATCCGCTCTAACCTTTCACTGACTCCAACAGAATTCAAAAATCACTTGACTAAACCAATCTGACCTACAAATCACTCATCCTTGCATGCTTTATTAAACTTTTCCCTTCAAACTTTTCTGACTCAAGGCTTATTATTGATTTTCAACTTTTTTTTTGTTTGTTTTTTTTTTTTTTGCGGATTCAAGAAACCTATGACTTTCGATGGATCCCATGTAACGAACTTTCTACTTGACTGATCCCAAATCAGATGGTTTTAGGTGATCAGGTGTAGAACACCCCTCGAAGTTTACTCGTTCGAGAACCAAAGGCAACATATAGTTACTTAATCACTTTTTTTTTTTGAAAATCAATCTCAACCTCTTTTGTCAGAATTTAGCTGTTTGTAATTTAACATGGTATCTCAAGATACCGACTCACTGACAATAATCCCAGGGATTAACATAACATGCAAGACGTTTTGCAATTTCCAGGCCATTAGAGCTCATAGTGATCAAGAAAATAGCTAAAAATCAGCGAAAAGCCACAAACACTGCAACATGAAAGCTAAACTAACCCATGATGTTAAAGACAAGCGCTTTTCACAGACACACTCTCACTTATTTAACCATCACTGTGCGAATGAAGTGTATGAACTTGCTAAAATAAAAGAAATTAAAGTGCACAGAGATGATAACTAACAGGACAAACAATGGTTAAAGTAGTTAACCTCCTTCCCACACTTAAAATTTTGCATTGTCCCCAATGCAATCACAGATAGTGCACAGATATATGGAAAGAACATGGAGAGTAAAGGAACAATACTCCCTTGGGGTTAGAAGCAATAACGTGAGACAGTGGCGGTAGATGTCAAAACACAACAGTAAGCATCAATAACTGAAAAAGCACACATGACAAAGAAAAGCATAAAACCTGTAAAAAAAAAAGAAGCAACACACATTAGACTAAACACACGAATAAAATTAAAATATAAAAGATAATGCAAGACTACCAATAAACAAAAATAGAAATAAAGAAACATAAATTCGGGTTGCCTCCCGAGAGCGCCTTGTTTATTTTCGAGTCCTGAGCTCAACTCGCCCCTAAAATTAATTATTTGGGGAAGGTGTCCATGACCTCCTCTTGTTCGGGTCCTTCTGCCTCATTGTATAACTTCAAACGATGACCGTTAACGCGAAAAGAGCCACTGTCAGATGAAGATCAACGAAACCAGATTGGGAAGCTTTAATGACTGTATAAGGACCAGTCCAGCGCGATTTCAGCTTACCCGGAGTGAGTTTCAGACGAGATTTAAATAATAGAACTTTGTCCCCTGGTCTGAACTCCTTGACAATCTTCAGCCGACTATCATGCAACACCTTTAATCTCTCCTTATATAATCACGAGTTATCATAGGCTTGGAGCCTCAACTTGTCTAACTTGTTCAATTGGAGAAACCGGTGTTTTCCTGCCTCCTGATAATCAAGATTTGCATTTTTCAAGGCCCAGAATGCCTTGTGCTCGATTTCAAGAGGAAGATGGCATGCTTTGCCATAAACCACTCGAAATGGTGTCGTGCCAGTAGGAGTTTTGTAGGCAGTGCGGAATGCCCACAACGCATCTTCAAGCTTGTCGGACCACAATTTGGGGTTGTAGCCAATAGTGCGCTCGAGAATACGTTTAACTCCTCTATTCGTGTTCACGACTTGCCCACTTGTTTGGGGGTGATATGGCGTCGAGCACCTGTGATTTACTCCATAGCGTTTCAGGACCTTCTCCAACTGCTGATTACAGAAATTTGATCCGCGATCACTAATCAACACTTTAGAACAGCCGAATCGAGAAAATAAGCTTTTAAGAAAATTCACAACTACTCAGGCATCATTAGTTGGGAGGGCTTTTGCCTCAGCCCATTTCAAAAGATAATCAACAGCCACGAGTATGTATTTGTTGTTACGGGATGTCGGGAATGGACCCATGAAGTCGATGCCCCATACATCAAGGATCTCGCAAATCTGAATTCCTTGTTGGGGCATCTCATCCCTTTTCGATATATTGCCTGCACGCTGACAAGTATCACAGGTCTTGACCATGGAGTGAGCATCTTTGAAGAGAGTGGGCCAATAGAAACCACAATCTAAGACCTTTTTTGCTGTGTAGTTTGGCCCAAAATGTCCTCCGGTCGGTCCTTGGTGACATTCATTCAAGATTTGTTTGGCATCAGTACCAGACACGCAACGGCGCTTGACATAGTCGGCACCTAAACGGAAGAGATAGGGCGGATACCAATGATAGAACTTGGAATCACTCAAAAGCTTTCTCTTTAGTTGGTATGTCAACCCTTTTTCTATGATACCTGCTGCAAGGTAGTTTGCTATGCTAGCAAACCATGGGTCATCGTCCTCATGGGACTCGATCATCTGTAAGAACTCATCAGGGAATGTGTCCTTGATGGTGGACTCCTTAAGCTCCTCGAGATTTGAGTTCTGGAGTCGAGAGAGATGATCAGCAGCTAGATTTTCTGCCCCCGTTTTGTCCCGGATCTCAATGTCGAATACCTGTAAGAGTAGGATCCAACGAATCAGTCTCGGTTTTGCATCTTGCTTGGTGAACAGATATTTGAGGGCAGAATGGTCAGTGTAGACTATGGTCTTTGAAAGTACCAAGTACTGACGAAACTTATCGAATGCAAAAACTACCGCTAGAAGCTCTTTTTCGATGGTAGTGTAATGTCCCTGGGCCGCGGTCAGAGTGCGACTTGCATAGTAGATTGACTGAAAATGATTATTCCTTCTCTGGCCTAGGACAGCTCCTAGCGCGTAATCGCTAGCATCACACATGAGGTCGAATGGTGATGACCAATCTGGTGGTATCATGATTGTCGCATGTGTCAAATGATGCTTCAGAAGATCATGTGCCTTCATACACTCCGATGAGAATATGAATGGCACGTCCTTCTCAAGAAGTTGGGTGAGAGGTCGGGCGATCTTAGAAAAATCCTTTGATAAACCGCCTATAGAACCCGGCATGACCCAAAAATCTACGAACCACTTTGACATTTGTGGGTGGAGGGAGTTTGGAAATCACGTCAATATTGGATTTATCAACCTCCATTCCCACACTAGAGATTTTATGGCTGAGAACTATGCCTTCTCGGACCATAAAGTGGCATTTCTCCCAATTCAACACGAGGTGAGACTCCTCACATCTAGTCAGGATACGCTCAAGGTTCAAAAGACATGAATCGAAGGAATTGCCGAATACTGAAAAATCATCCATGAAAACCTCCATGCAATCCTCGATCATGTCATGGAAGATGGCTGTCATACAACGCTGGAAAGTGGCAGGAGCGTTACAGAGACCAAAAGGCATCCGCCTGTAAGAAAATGTCCTGAAAGGACAGGTGAAGGTGGTCTTCTCCTGATCCTTTGGGTCGATAGGAATCTGAAAGTAGCCAAAGAAACGATCAAGGAAGCAGTAGAACTCGTTCCCCGCTAGTCTCTCTAGCATCTGGTCAATGAAGGGAAGCGGAAAGTGGTCCTTTCGGGTAGCATCATTAAGTTTCCGATAATCTATGCATACCCTTCATCTAGTGACCACGCGAGTAGGGACAAGTTCTTCTTTCTCCTTTCGAACAACAGTGGTGCCTCCCTTTTTAGGAACCACCTGAACAGGGCTGACCCATGGGCGATCAGATATGGGGTATATAATCCCGGCATCGAGGAGTTTGTGACCTCCTTCTTGACCACTTCGGTCATATTAGGGTTCAGCCGCCTCTGTCTCTGCACACATGACTTATAGTTATCCTCCATGAGAATCTTATGTGTGCAGTATGAAGGAATGATCCCTGGAATGTCAGCAGTCTTCCAGGAGATTGCCCGCTTATGGGCTTTGAGAAGATGGATCAATCTGTCTTTCTCATCAGGGGAGAGAGTAGAAGAAATGATGACAGGGAGAGACGATTCTCCCTGTAAGAACGCATACTCAAGATGATCGAGAAGAGGTTTAAGCTCGAGAATAGGCATCTCTTCAAGAGATGTCTTAATACGGATCTTCTCGTTAACTGTGAGTGGCTCGACTTCTCCATCGGTCTCTTGGGCGTCAACGGCGTCTGCACATAGGAGATCTTCGAGATTTCGCATTACCACATCAGGATCAATCGTGCACGCCTCATTACTCATCAAGGTCAGAAGCTGATCCAGCTCAGAATCCAGGCAATCATCTATAACATCAATAGAGAAACACGAATCATCTTCTGTGTGTGCGTGTGTCATTGCCTTATCTATGGAGAATGTGACTCTATCATCAGCAATACCTAGGTTAAGTTGTCTCTTAGATATGTGAACTATGGCGTCGGCAGTGTTAAGGAATGGTCGTCCTAGAATGAGTGGAATCTGGATATCTTCTTTCATTTCTAGGATGACAAAATTAGAAGGAAAGACAAACCTATCTACCTTAACTGGGACATTCTCTGCTATGCCTAAAGGATACTTAAAGCTACGGTCTGCAAGCTGAAGGCACATCCTGGTTTGCTTAAGTTCACCTAGGTCTAGCTTAGAGTATAATATGAGTGGCATGAGATTAATGCTAGCACCTAGATCAGCTAATGCATTACATACAGTATCAGAACCAAGAAAGCAAGGGATAATGAAACTCCCTGGATCTCCAAGCTTAGGAGGCATGTCCTGCATCTGTAGAATGGCTGAACACTGCTCACCGAGTGGCTACGTGGTCGCTTCCTCCAACTTTTTCCTATTCGACACTAGATCCTTTAGAATCTTCCCATAGTTAGGCATACCTGCAATGACATCAACAAGAGGCACGTTAATCCTAATTTGCTTCAATAAGTCAACAAACTTACCATACTGCTCTTGCATGCGCTCTTTCCGTAGACGATTAGGATAAGGAATTTTTGGCTGGTAATCCCTGAGAGGCGCTTGCTTTGACTTTGTTGACTTAGCAAATGGTGGTGGCGTCTCCTTCTCCACTGAATCAGCTGCAAGGTGTTTCCGTTTGGCTAGTTCTCTCCGTGTTATCCTCGTCATCTGAAGTCCAATCCTGCACAATAACAGAGCTGTCAAAATGTGATGTATCCATAACTCCAACCACCTTACCTGAGCGAGTGGTAATCGCCTTAACATGCTCATTGTGATTCTGATTCACGTTGGGGTTCTTTTGGGTATTGCTTGGTAGTGACCCACTTTGACGTCCTGATACGACCTCAGCTAATCTACCTAAGTCGCGCTCAATATTCTGGATCAACACTTGTTGATTCCTTTAAACTTTCTCGTTATTAGCTTGATTCTGTTGCACAGTTAGCATGAAACTCTTCAATATATCTTCCAAGTTGCTGCTTGATCCAGCTGCTGGCTGAGTGATCTGTACTGGTGGCTGAGGATTTGGGTTGGCGTTTCCTTGGTTAAACCGATAGAACCCCGGTGGGTTCTGTCTTTGGAAATTTCCTCGGTTGTTTCCCTGGTAATTTGAATTACCCCCTGGTGGCTATTTCCCGGCCTCTGGTTCATGAAGTTAACGCTTTGTGTCTGGATCATCGGCCGATCCTCGCAGTCTTTCGTCCGGTGAGATCCTCCGCAAGTCTCACACCTTACCTGCATAGCGTGAATACTTTGGATCAGCTTATCAACTTTACACTCCAATGACTTTTGACTGTTAGCAAGCGATGCTACAGTATCACTACCCCCGTCATCCTCTATTGCAGCTATCATCTTTCTGCCCGATTTCTTCTCGACACTCCATCCCTGCTTAACTAAAGATATGTCTTCTAAAAGCTTAAAGGCTTCCCTAGGAGTCTTATATCGAAAGATACCGCCGCAAGCTGAGTCGATCCGTTCCTTAATCTCTTCATCCATACCCCTGTAGAAAGTCTCGACCTGTTTTCTCTTATTAAGCTCGTGATTTAGACATTCGCGTAACATCTTCTTGAATCGAGTCCATGAATCAACAAAAGATTCTCCAACTTTCTGGGAAAAGTTTGAAATCTCAGCTATCATTCTTTCTTCCTTAGCCGGAGGGAAAAAGTGGTCAATGAACAAGTTGTTCATGTCTGCCCAGTTCGTGATAGAGTCTGGCTCTAAAGATTCTAACCACTCTTGAGCTTCCCCGATCAGGGTGAACGGGAAAACTCTAAGTCTCGCGGCATCGGAATTAGCTCTGAATAAGTCACAGATGGAGAGGAATGACCGAATGTGTCGGTTAGGATCATGCTTTAACCTCCCATCAAAATTCAGTTCCCAACCCATGCTGACGAACTGCCCTTTGATTTCGAATCTTTCTTCATTAGCAGCAAGGGCTCGGATAGCAGAGTGTGGAGCTGGTGGTGCAGTCTCGCGGGCTGTCCACATTGGGGTATCATCTCCATTAGCCATTGGTTCTTCCTCAGATTCAGACTCTAAGTGAGTAGCTTCCGTGATTGTTGGTGGTTGACGTAGTCGCAGTCGACGATGGAATTCTCGTTCAGGCTCTTGAAACGGTTCTAAGAGTTGAGACGATGATCTACGGGTCATAAACTAACTAAACTAAGTAAAATTAGAACTATTGAACTAACAAAATAAAATAAAATAAATATAAGAAAATGAAATAACCTAAAAAAGAAAATAAAGTAAACTTAATTAGTAAAATAAAACTAAAAACTAACAAAACAAAATTAAAGTTAAAATTTAGGATAAAAAGAAAATGCTAGAAAAATTTGTAAGTAGTAAAATTGGAAACCGTTCCCCGGCAACGGCGCCGAAAACTTGATACGGAAATATCAGTCTTAAATTTATAAACTCTAATCTGACCAAATCGACCGATAAACTCTCGGGCAAGTGTACCCGATCGTATAGCAATAAACTGGTAAGATCAAGATCGTCTCCACAGGGAACGGAAAATGCAATTTATACTAATTAGAATTACTCTAACAAAAAAAAAAAATGGACAAAATCCAGACGAATAAAAAGGGGGGTTTTCTTTTTAGATTTTTTGATACCGTTGACACGACAAAGTAAACAAAATTACTAAAACTAAAATGAAAATTAATAGTAAATAACGAAAATTTAAAAGGACTATGAAATAATTAATTAAGAAAAGAGTCAAATAACTAAAAGATATTCATCATTGAATCACTCCCCCTAGATTTGGTTTGTCCCAAAAGTGCATTTAATTGATAGAGTTTCTAAGGAATTTTGAGCTAACATAGACCATCAACCCTATTAATT